>SSNS01000154.1:64427-169635 GCA_006937985.1 Aphyosemion australe | reverse complement strand
TGCTGAACTCCAAATCATCCTAGGAACAAGTGGAAATTGAAATGGAGTTGATAGGACACATGGTTCAAAAATGGCACTCTGAACCGAGCGGTCAGAAGTACAGTCCAGGGGTCAAAAGGATCCCTGAGTGCCCAAAAATTATGAAAATATTTATCAGGGTAGGTATTCATAAGACAAAAACACCCACCAAATTTGGTTAAGATTGAACAAAGGGAAGTAGTTAAAAAAAATCCCTAGAGGTCAATTGAAGGGCCTTTATGAAATGGAGATTTAAAAATAGACAATGTTTCTGTCCATAACTCAGGCTCTGAGTGAGGTAGAGAGGTGGGGTCTGTTTCCCTGAACCCCACAAAATAGGGGGAACAAGTAGAAAGTGGAATAGAGTTGATCGGATGTACCGTTCTTAAATGGCGGTCAGACTTATGTGGTTAAAACTAACGGTCAGGGGTCTAAAGGGGCCCTGAGTGGCCTAAAAATCTGAAAATATTTCCCAGGGTAGGTATTAATAAGGGTAATACACCCTCCAAATTTGGTGAAGATTGGACCAAGGGAAGTCGTTAAAAAAAATACCCAAAGGTGTGTCGGAGCAGCGGTCAAAAATTCCATCACTTCAGAATCATATGTTTGGGTCCATAACTTTGGTTCTGAATGGGTTAGAGACGTGGGGTCTGTGTGCCTGAACTCCAAAAAATAGGGGGAACAAGTAGGAAGTGGAATGGAGTTGATAGGATGTACCGTTCTTTAATGGCGGTCAGACTTAAGCGGTCAGAAGTACAGTCCAGGGGTCAAAAGGGTCTCTGAGTGGCCTAAAATTATGGAAATATTTCTGGAAGTAGGTATTTATAAGAGAAATACACCCTCCAAATTTGGTGAAGATTGGACCTTGGTAAGTGTGTGAAAAAAATACCCAAACTTGTTTTTCAGCACTGGTCAGCAACACACTCTTAAAAATAAACAATGTTTCTGTCCATAACTTTGGTTCTGAATGGGTTAGAGACATGAGGTCTTTTTTGCCGAACTCCAACAAATAGGAGGAACAAGTAGGAAGTGGAATGGAGTTGATAGGACACATGGTTCAAAAATGGCACTCTGAACCAAGCGGTCAGAAGTACAGTCCAGGGGTCAAAAGGGTCCCTGAGTGGCCTAAAAATCTGAAAATATTTCTGGGAGTAGATATTCATGAGACAAAAACACCCTCCAATTTGGGGAGGATTGGACCTTGGTAAGTGTGTGAAAAAAATACCCAGACTTGTTTTTCAGCAATGGTCAGCAACACACTCTTAAAAATAAACAATGTTTCTGTCCATAACTTTGGTTCTGAATGGGTTAGGGACTTGGGGTCTTTTTTGCTGAACTCCAAATAACCCTAGGAACAAGTAGAAATTGGAATGGAGTTGATCGGATGTACAGTTCAAAAATGGCACTCTGAACCAAGCGGTCAGAAGTAACGGTCAGGGGTCAAAAGGATCCCTGAGTGGGTTAAAAATCTGAAAATATTCCTGGGAGTAGGGGTTTATAAGACAAAAACACCCTCCAAATTTGGTGAAGATTGCACCTTGGGAAGTGGTTAAAAAAAATCCAACAACGTGTTTCAGAGCAGCGGTCAGAAATTACATCACTTTAAAATCATATCTTTTGGTCCATAACTCAGGCTCTGAATGGGTTAGAGACTTGAGGTAAATTTTGCTGAACTCCAAATAATCCTAGGAACAAGTAGAAAGTGGAATGAAGTTGATGGGACATATGGTTCAAATTTGGCAGTCAGTCTTAAGTAGTTATAGCTAACGGTCAGCAGTTCCTTCCAGGGGTCTAAGGGGTCCCTGAGTGCCCTAAAATTCTGAAAATATTCGTGGGCGTAGGTATTCATAAGACACATATACCCTCCAAATTTGGTGACGATTGCACATTGGGAAGTGGTTAAAAAAAATCCCCAAATGGGTTTCAGAGGACCGGTCAGATATTCAATCATTCATTTTTCAAATGTTTTGGTCCATATCTTTGGTTCTGAGTGTGCTAGACATGTGGGGTCTGTTTTGCTGAACTCCAAATAATCCTAGGAACAAGTACAAAGTAGAATGGAGTTGACCGGACGTGCGGTTCAAAAATAGCCCTCTGAATCAAGCTGTCATGATTTAAAACATCTCATTTAAGTGTCTGAGAAAGGAGGGGAAAATTTGAGGACATTGGTAACACCTCCATGAGAAAGCCAAAGCTCATTGGAAAAGATTATCAAAACAACAACTATTAAAAAGTGTTTCCACTTCCTGGTAAAATCAGTTCCATCTAAAAGAGAGTTCCATCTAAGATTCGGAGAATTCCATGAGTTTGCTCGAAAACTCCAGAGGAGTTCATTCATTCCATTGGAAAAGTCAGTTGGAGTTTGATCTGGAAGATTCCCTTACCAGTTCTGAAAGGAAGCTCCTCGGAGCTTGAACAGCCTGAGAGATAGCACTAAAGGAAAGCCAGCATTCTATTGGGACAGACACCACTGGTCTGCTTCACCATCATAAACCATCTTTAATTTGCCGGCACACCCGGAGTGTAAAGTCTCAAGTAAAAAAAGTAGCGTCAAATGTTTGTAAATGTTTAAAATAATCAAAAAAGGAAGAATAGCATATTCCAAAGCATTGGAAACAAAATGTCCCCACAATGCCACAAAGGTAAGGTGTGTGTTCTGTGTGTGTTGTGTGTTTCTGCAGTACCACAACCCACCACTAGGGGGCGATACTGAGTTACCTAAAATACACACACTTAAGCACACTAAGTTGGGTTTTGTGAATTTTGGGGACCACCTCGAAAATTTGACAGAGCATCCAACTGAACTTGTTTTCACTGAATCTAATGCTAACTTTGTGGGGACCAGCATTTTGGTCCCCACAAAGTTTTTGGTCCCCACACCGTGAGTGGGCTGTCAGGTGTTGGTCCCCTCTATGTAGCAAAGACAAACACACACACACACACACACACACACACACACACACACACACACACACACACACACACACACACACACACACACACACACACACACACACACACACACACACACACACACACACACACACACTCACAGTGATGAGTAATTGATGGTGAGGTCTGTTTGTTGGGGGATATGAGATAATCTTGTGCTCCTTGCTTTAACGTGATGCCAGGCGCCGGTATGGTAGGCAGGCAGATGCTTAGAAACCAGTTAAATCCCAACTGGCTTAAAGAAGCCTGCTTACTACACATTAGGCTGTGTGTTTGATGGAGTTTAGTGCAGAGATCACAAATGTTATGCAATCTACTTTCATGTAAACAGGAAGCTGTATTGATATTTAAAAATGATTTTCAAAATAATGCATATTTAAAATTTCACAGTAAAACTTGTTTGTTTTTGGCCAGTTGATGTCCAAAAAGTATCCACTTCTACTTCTACTGTCTTACTATAGTCCTATAAGGACTATATTTATCCCATATTTATCTATATTTTATCCCAAAAACTAAAGGAAGTTCAGGTAAACACGTACCTGCCCACTGGTTTTCTCACTTGGAACTGGAAAATGATTAATATGCGTGTGAAGGCATTCCCAGATCCAAGTAAGTTTTGATTCACAGGCCATCAGGTCCTTTACCTCTGCCTGCCTCCTGTCCTCTGTCCACTGTAAATACAGACCAGCAGAGTTCACACCATTTATAAGAAGTGCTGTAGGTAGTTTTGTGCCTTTGATTTTTGTCCGTTATGTTGTTCATAGCTGGAGAGGATGAAGCATAGCAAAATACAAGCAAAGAAATCTGATGTATAAACACTTTAACCTTCATGCTGTTCTGTGGAGGCCACACTATTGCTTTAGAGAGCATTTAGGACACGTCTGCACTCCATCAGTACTGACATTTTGCAAGTATGGTCAAGTGGTCGATACCTTTGGTGCTAGTCCAGCATGTGTGCAGAAAGTGTCTCTCCAGCCAAAATAATTTGTCTGAAACCCAAACGCTATGGTTTTTGGATTTATGCAGAAACTTAAACCTTTTTCTTGGTTTGATTCTTTAATCATCATGAGATCACCGGGCTCCTCGAGGTTTGTGAGGGAGCTGTTAGGCCTGGCACCCGTCTCATTGCAGTAATTGACTCAGTAGGCCTTGTTGTTTGTTTTCTGTATTAAAACCACAAACATGGGGCATCAGCCCAGAAGGCTGAGGCTGGATTAATAATTCATAGTGAGGACAGGGTGACAGTTATTCTCTTAGACACTCTGGCTTTACTGTCATGTTTTGTAAGACAGAAAATGTGAACGTCACATGTCAGATCTGTCGGGAAAGATTTAAGTGTGTTTTTGTCACTAGAATCAGGAAGCTAAGCCAATCAGTGGCTGATTTTCTTCCTTGGAATTTCCAAGCTTTTTTCTTTTCATCAGAGTTCCTGACAGCAGTTCCTCCATCTCTTCACACCCTTCATCTCAGAAAACGTCTTTTTTCTATTCATGTGCATAATTTATTACAGGATCAGCTGGAACAAGTTCATTTGATCTGTTTAAAGTCACCAATCCCTCAAAGAACTGCCAGGAAACTTTATAATAAATCATCTTTGTTAGAAACATTGGTGCAGACAGAATGTTTAATGTGCTCACTTCAGAAGTCACCAGCGTTCATGCAGAAACTCCTGATCCCCACCAGCATCTGATCTGAATGCTCTTATGAAGAATCCTTCAGCTTTGGAAACCATGATGTTGTTTTGGTCCAAAATATAAACCAAACTATGAGCTTTATGTTTTACATGATAAATGAGTAAACATTTGGGCTAAAAGTTGAGAAATATGGATTGATATTATTTTGTTAAGTCTAACCTTTTATTTTTTTTAATCTTTAAAAAAAACTTGCCAAAACATGTGTATATCTTTTTCTTTTCTTTCTTTTTTCTTTTCTTTCTTTATTTCATTCATAATATAAAACAAACAAACAAAGAACAAACAGCATTTAAATAAATGACCAAACAATGAATGAAAAGGAGCAGAGAGAAGAAAAAATCTTATAAAGTTCTGCCCCTTTTTACAATACTAAATTAAAATAAGAGAAACTTAAATTTCAATATTATTGCTCTTTCAGCTCTTCCATACTTCTAGAATATTTACAATATCACTACTCATTTAACTCAATACTTCACAAACACCATCTTACATTATATTTACATATTTAGTTAATACCATTGATTTGATACATTTTTTAAATACAGTTAGTGATTTGGATTCTTTTAATTCCTTATTCCGATTGCCACTCCTCTTATGCCAAGTCGATATAATTTTTGAAGTAATCTTCCATGATCGATAACATCAAATGCTTTTTTTAAGTCAATGAAAACACTAATAAAAGAATGTTTGTTATCTATTGCTGTTGAGATTTTATCAGTTAATTCCAATATCGCCATTGAAGTTGAATGTTTGGTCCTGAACCCATATTGTACATGATTTAGAATAGCCTTTTCATCAATAAATTATCCAGCCTCCATACAAAAACTTTTTCAAGTATTTTTGAAAACTGTGGAAGTAATGACACTGGTCTGTAATTAGTCAGATTATATTTATCACCACTTTTAAACAGTGGAACAACTTTCACAATTTTCATATCATCAGGAAAAATTCCTGTAGACAGCGATAAATTACAAATATATGTAAATGGGTCAATAACAGATTCCATTATAATCCTAACAGTGTTCATGTCCAAATCCTCAAAATCAGTTGATTTTTTATTTCCACAGTTTTTTACAATGTTTCTTGTTTCATCTTTTTCTACTCTGTCAAGAAAAATACTATCAACATTATCAACTATAGTATTCAATGTGTCTTCTATTATTGGTTTATTTTACACCAAACTCACCCCAATATTGATGAAGAATTTATTAAACTCATTAGTAATTTCACTAACATCATGAATTTCTTTATCATCCTTAATCAAGTAATTTGGTATGTTAGATTTTGATTTATCTCTATTAATGACACTGTTTATTATTCCCCATGTTGCTTTATTATTACTTTTATTCTTATTCAAAAAATCACCATAGTAATCCTTTTTTGTTTCCTAATTATTGTTGTTAATTTATTTTTGTAGGTTTTATATCTATTTTCTGCTTCTTTTGTTTTTAACTTCTAAAACATTTATACAAGTGATTCTTTTTTGAACAAGCATTTTTTATTCCCTTAGTCATCCACGGATTATTTCTGTTATTTTTCACCTTATTCATTAATTTACAATTTTTATAGTATGAATTCATTAATATTTTCATAAAAGATGAATATGCAGCATTAATGTCGTTAACATAAACTCCTTCCCAACTTTGTGTTACCAGCTCATTTTTCAAAGCCTCCAATGCTTTGACTGACTTTTCTCTTTTATCATTTGAAATAGTAACGTTTTCCTTGGTCAAATGTTTATATTTAAATATTGCAAAGACAGGTAGGTGGTCACTAATATCTGTCATCAATATTCCACTCCTCATAATATTATCTGTTTTATTAGTGAATATATTATCTATTATTGTTGCACTATGTGAAGTAATTCTAGTTGGTTCATTGATCAAAGGAAATAAACCTAAACTACTCATTGAATCAAGAAATGCACCTGTTGTTTTTAGACCTGCAGAATAATCTAAATTAATATTAAAATCTCCACACAAGAACAAAGTTTTGTTCTTGCATTCATCCATCACCTCAATTAATGTGTCTGAAAATGTTTCAACACCAGAACCTGGTGCTCTATAAACACAACTAATTAGTATGTTTTTTCTGCTCTATTGTTTATTTCCACAGTTATTATTTCCATTACATTTTCCTCCTGATATAATAAACAGTGCCATCCCTCCACCTTTCTTATTTTTTCTATTTATAAAATAAGATTCATACCCCTCCAGCCACACCATCCATATTGTTATCTGTAAGTCTCTGTAATTGAAATCACACTAAATTTACTTTTAAATTCATTCAAGTAACTTTTATTGTTGACAGTTTACAATACAAACTACGGCTGTTTAAGAGCATAAATGTCAGTGTACCCTCCATTACCACACCAATATTAAATTGATCATTATCATAATATTCACAGTTATGAGTATTTATATTAAACATACTTTCATCAATTTTACTATCAATATCATATATTTTGTTGGATGTATCCATGTTCAAGTGGGTTTCTGTCCCTCTTTCTGACTACCATTACCCTGATTTTTCTATTCAGTTCTCTATTTCTTGAAGTCATCTAATGTATTTTTTGTCCACCCTTCTGACTACAGTTCTCCTGATATGTTCATTCTGTCCTGTATTTCGTGAGGTCATCTATGTTTCTTATTTGTACTCCATTTGTTCCTTCTCTTACCCTTATCCAAATCCTACAGTTCCAGATCCATGTATCAGCTATGTTTCTGTTTTTTCAATAATCGTGCTTCCCTTGCCATGTCTGCATTCTTTTTTGTTAGATGCTCGTTTATATACACATTAGTTCCTTTCAGTTTTTTTGCCTGTTTTAATAATTCGTTTTTTTGTTTCCTGCTTGTTTGATCTATTTTTACTCTGTTTAGATGGGATCATATGACAATCCGATATATTCTCCCGTTGAATATCGATATCAGTATTAAAGTTCCCAAGTCTTTGAAGAAATGCGTCACTGATGACCTGAAGAAGGGATACTGGGTCAGTGGGCAGATGTTAGGTTGCAGAGTGTCCCGGACAAGCCCCCACTTTGCTTCAGCAGAGAAATACAAAACTGGGAAACTTGGTTTGAAGTCAAACGCAAGTTATTTTATCCATCCATCCATCCATCCATCCATCCATCCATCCATCCATCCATCCATCCATCCATCCATCCATCCATCCATCCATCCATTAATTCACTTCCGCTTATCCGGGGTCGGGTCACGGGGGCAGCAGCCTAAGCAGAGAGGCCCACACTTCCCTCTCCCCAGCTACTTGGACCAGCTCTTCCGGGGGGATCCCAAGGTGTTCCCTGGCCAGCCGAGAGACATAATCCCTCCTGGGTCGTCCTTTAGGTCTCCTCCCGGTTGGACGTGCCCAGAAAACCTCACTAGGGAGGAGTCCAGGAGGCATCCTAACTAGATGCCTGCTATGTTTTGGATGAGAAGTGGGAAAAAACGTTCTTTTTTCCGTAGTACCCTTACATTACACAAACAACATATTTGATCTATAAAATCTGTGCATTGTGAACGTAGTTCTACTTTACTGGGTCAGCTGGTTAAGACCAGAAGCCTGATGATGATTATAAACTCCTATTGTTTATGCAATGCACAAAAATAGCTGCACTGCACCAAGCTAATTATAAACTTCTGTTCAGCAGTCTGGGATTGTGCTTTGGCATTTGCAATCCCACACACCGAAACACGAAATCTAATTAAAGGTTCAAACACACGTTGCAAAGATTAGTCTGATACGTATTTATTTTTCAAGTTAAATCAAGATTAAGATTCAAGTGAATTTAAAATTATTATAAAATTTTAAGTTTTAGGCTGTTGCACCGTTTAAGGGGTGTAACCCCATGTTTTTGTCTTTTATGTTTCCTTTGTAACCTGATGTTTGGTGCTACTGTGAGGACATGAGGGATGAATCTAAAACCTCGGGGCTTTAATGTGGACTACAACCCATTGTTAACATGCACAGGATCATCATTTGGCAGCTTGAAAGAGACCCCCCCCCCTTCCCCCATACACCACCCATAATTTAATTGGTTCTTTGCATACATCAGCAATTGAACTTTGTGACTCATTTATGCAAATCCCTGACTGGGCTCCTATGATAAGGACAAAATATGATATATGGACACTCCCTTTCATCGCTGACAGGGTATTCTGATGGAAATAGGTGGTGATTTGTGTGAATGGGAGGAAAAACACTAGGGAATCTCCTTTGATGACATGCTGTCTCTCCCTCCACCCCCGACTTTTCCTCTCCAGCCACAGAGTGACGAGGCAGTGCGTCTGTGTGTGAGAGAGAGGGGCCACGATGTGCTCGTCTTCCAGAGAGTGTCGTCAGAGCTCGCTGCATCTGTGAGGGGAGGAGGGAGGGACGAGGCAAAGAACAGGAGGTAAGCCTTCTCTCCCCCTCCTCCCCTCCTTTTCTGGATTCCCTCCCTCCCTCTCTCTCTCTCTCTCTCTCTCTCTCTCTCTCCCTCTCTCTCTCCTAGCTCTCCTTCTCTCATCATCTTCTTCCCGTCTCTGTCGATCACACACACTCACTCGGGCATCCCTTACAGCGCAGCTCCCTGCACAGAAATGACCACATTACACACAGATAAGTGAACAGAGAGAGGCTCTGAAGCTGAACCTTCACATTGCTGAAACTGAAGAGCCTTTTTGAAATGATTTTTCTGGAACACATCAGGACCTTCCACTGAGCTTGGACGCTAGACAGCAGTGGGATACTGTTTGTAGGAGTTGAAGGTGGATAGGATGGATCTGTAGAGCTGTCATGCACTCCTCGAGGACGGGCTCTCATCCACAGCCCCTGAACGTGCAGCAGGAGGAGGGCAGGGTGCTGCTGCATGCTGCCTTGGTGGAACAGGAGGAGGATGAGGAGGATGAGGAAGATGAGAGCAGCAGCGACAGCACCAGCCGGGCTGAGCTGGTGACAGTGCCCACCTTTGACGTCCCCTACTTTCGCTACATAGATGATGAGGGAACGGAGGGAGAGGAGGAGTGGAGCAGCAGCCGCTCTCTGTCCTCCATTGGGGAAGACTCCTCTGCTGACTCTGTTGTGTCTGACAGGTACGTGGTGGTGTCAGGGACCCCCGAGAAGATCCTGGAACACTTGCTGAATGACTTGACCCTGGAGGATGACCGTGGGACAACGCAGGGGAAGGAATCAGGTCAGCAGCACTTTTCTCCTACTCTTAACCCTTTATTTGCTCAGTCTTCATCTTCTCTTTGACTTCACCTCTAAAGGATGAGTTAGGACATCAGCCCCCATGTGGGTGATATCATTGAGTTAGTCCTGTGCTGTTAATGATCCAAAGTTTCAGCCTCCAGCACAGAATCACTGTTATCTAAACACACTGAGCAACCGATCCAACCCTACAGCAACGACAAATCATCACATTTCCTCTCATCCCAGCAGGTACATGATAATGTGCCTCTGTTGCCAGGGCAGAGAGCCCCTCTGCTGCTGGAGCTAGAGACATGCTTCAGTGGGAGATGATGTCTGAGAGCTGTACCTCAGTCAGACCAGGAGCAGAGGAAAGGAAAAACAAGGAGAGGGAGAAAGAAGCAGATTTTTTCCTTGGAGGTGGAAGTGAATGTAGATCGTATCTCATCAGGATGGTGGCAGGCTAGTCACACACATCCTCATTCATTCTGTAGGGGAAGTGAATAAAACGGATCCCCTTCATGGCTGTGCATTTGTAGATTCAGTGGAGAGCGGTGGCTTTTATGAAACTCCATGTCTTAATCAAAGTGTTTCTATGTTTAAATCAATTATCATAAAGTTGTGGTGAACATCTTTCATTGATTGTAAAAGTGGACGCACTCCATAGAGAGTCCTCCCAGGGTCCAAGACCTAATGAGGCGGGTGTGCATTAGTCTGCAAACATGCATTAGGAGGGATGGTTCAAGCATGGGTATGATTGCTTTTAGGGTTAAATATACTTTAATTTAAATCATATTATATTGGATTGCAGTTGTCCAATCTCAAAAGTTTCATATTTTATAAACCTCACACAGTTTTCTGGCAGAAACAATATTCCCCCTGGAAGCACCACAGACCCCTCAGCTGCAGCTTTAGTACAACCTAAATATGTTATTGTCAATAGCAGCAATACAAAGCTGACAGGAGTTTAAAAATGATAAATTAATGTTCGCATGAAAAGTTTTAATGATGCAAAATTCCATTTAGAACCTCCCAAAACTGGTCAGTGTGGTTTCTCCATGCTGAGGTTGTTCAAAGCAACAGGTAAGATATTAAAGGGGACAAATTACACAAAACAGAGCTTTTGCATCCTTTTGTGAAGCCATGTGGGTCTCTACTGCCTCTATAAACACTCCACACATGAACAAAAACCATCTTCTGTCAGTGTGTGGTTTTAGGAATGATGTGCCTTAAACAAGATGTTCCCCATTTGTTACATCACAAACTTCTCACCTGGAGGAGAGCAGCTGTTGTTAAGAGAGGAGCAAAGCCCCTCCCAGAAAAAGGAGCTTCTCAGCCTCTAGCAGCCTGAGTGGGGGGTGGGTGGGCGTGGCCAGCTCCAGCTTGTTTTCTTAAAGTCACAGAGCTCCTAAACGACTAAAGGTTCAAACACATACTTTTCTCAGAGTTGTCTGACACGTATTTATTTTTTCAATTAAAATTTTACACACACACACACACACACACACACACACACACACACACACACACACACACACACACACACACACACACACACACACACACACACACACACACACACACACACACAGGATAAGACCAGGGTAAAACCCCTCCAGGTCAGCCTCTAATCCAGACCGCCATTAGCAGCAAAGATGACAGGTTTCTGCAGCAGATTACTAATGCGAGTGCACATTTCACATCAAACTGGGAATATAATTTCACCTCATTATGCTAGTACTGTACTTGATTTCATCAGCTAACATCCTTCCACATGCAGAGGAACTTTGTGTCTTCCTGCCAGGATGGCACTTTTTCTCAAAGCACCAAGGGCATGTTGGAGGCAGAACAGCAAGTGTGAAGCACAGCTGTGTGGACTCCTCATGTGCCAGTGTTTCAGCGACGCAGTCGTTTCTCTCGCCCCGTCTTTAGTACAGCTATTGATTCTTGCTCTGCACAGATCCCAGTGCACGCTGCCAGCTCTGAAAAACATGTAACGTAACATTTGCGTTCCTAATGAGATTTTTCACTAAAGCACCAAATATTATGATTGGTGTTTGTAACCTAGTAGATGAATTAATATAAAAAATTAAGCTCTATGAATGCTGGGACAAAGGCTTTTGGTGGTTACTGGTGACACATAAATGTTCCCATCTGAAATGCTGTATTGATCGTTGCTACAAAGGACTGGCAGGTTGATGGACAGGTTAACTGATTTCACAGTATGCTGAGAAGGGAGACAGCTGAATCAATGCTGCAATTTCTCCAACAAGTGATTAATAGCATGTTTGTAAAATTTAAGATCCACAGAATGAAGGAAGGGGAGTCACTAAGATTTGTTCATGCAGAAGTTCATGTTTGAACAAATTGTATTTACCTCCGGCTGCTCCAGTGCTTTAAAAAGAAAAGAGAATGCAACTTTGGGTGATGAAATAAAATATTTATTCTGGTTTCCAAAGCTTTGATACCTTGCAAAATGTGCATCCGTTGGGAGTAGTGAAGCTCTTACTCATGAGAAACTGTTCCAGTTTAGATAGCTGGGAGAGAAGCAGTGAGAGGATGTGTTTACAGCAGTGCAGCATAGCAGGCTCTCTGCTGAAGGTGTGTTCTTGTATTTATAGATGCTGCCTGTGTGTAAGCGAGTGGCCTCCTCGTAATCAGGGAGTGATGTATCCGCAGCTGCTCTGAACGGATTAACATAATGATGTCAGGGAGTCCGCTGGACCAGAACGCACACAAAGGCCCGGGGAAGCCGGTGTGAAATTAAAGAGAAGAAGTTATAATTCTGGGTGTATGGCAGGCCTTCTCAAGGGCTGCGTTAGTAAAACCTTTAGTGTTCAAGAGTTAGAGATCTGATTTTGTTTCCTTGTTTTTACATTTAGTTACACTGAATTTAGAATGTGTGATACGTGCTGCATTAGTTGTGGTCGATTTTAACTTTATTTGAGTCACGACATTTAAAGAAATACATTTTTATATACAGACATGGATAAACGCGCGCGCGCGCACACACACACACACACACACGCACACACACACACACACACACACACACACACACACACACACACACATAAAAAAAAAAAATTCCCATCTCACCCTCCGTGGGTGGTCTCATCTTCCCATGCTCGGGTCCTCTACCAGAGGCCTGGGAGCTTGAGGGTTCTTCAGTATCTTAGCTGTTCCTAGAACTGCACTTTTCTGGACTGAGGTGTCTGATGTTTTCCTGGGATCTGCTTTAGCCACTCCTCCAGTTTGGGGGTCACTGCCCGAGTGCCCCGATGACCACAGGCACCACCGATGTCTTCACTCTCCAGGCTTTCTCCAGTTCTTCTTTGAGGCCCTGGTACTTCTCTAGTTTTCCCTGTTCCTTTTTCCTGATGTTGCATCACTTGGTATTGCTACATCAACCACAACGGCTGTCCTCTGTTGTTTGTCCACCACCACAATGTCCGGTTGGTTCACCATCACCATTTTGTGGGTCTGGATCTGAAAGTCCCACAGGATCTTGGCTCCCTCGTTCTCTACCACCTTAGAGGGTGTTTCCCACTTTGACCTTGGGGCTTCCAGTCCATACTCTGCACAGATGTTCCTGTACACTATGCCAGCCACTTGGTTGTGGCGTTCCATGTCTGCTTTCCCTGCCAGCATCTTACACCCTGCAGTTATGTGGTGGATTGTCTCAGGGGCCTCTTTGCATAGCCTACACCTTGGGTCTCGTCTGGTGTGGTAGATCTTGGCCTTGGAAGAAGAAGAAGAAGAAGAAGAAGAAGAAGAAGAAGAAGAAGAAGAAGAAGAAGAAGAAGAAGAAGAAGAAACATCCATTTTTTTCATGTTTCAGAGAAAAGCTCAAGTCTAAATAGTCCAAAGTTGATGCCAATGCCGTTTCAAATGAGCGCCATTCCTGAGTCGACACCATCTTTGTAGTTTTTCTCTGTTGCAGCTCTGGTGCTAAGCCCGCCTAACATCTCCCCACAAACATGGAGCACTGTGATTGGCCTGACCTAAAACTGTTGGGGCCAATAGTAGACCTGCTGAGGCTCCAATGGAGCGTGGCTAGACCAACCTGCAGAGCTACATCTTTTGCCCAACCATTTCTCCTTGAGGAGCCTGTGTCAAACCAGGACCCCCCAGCCCCATCTCCTACCCACATGTGATTCATTACAAGCTGTACACAGACAAACAGAGATATAACTCTTATACAGAGTTTTGATTATACTATTGGGTGTGTCATTAGAAACGTAATCTTGGTAACCTCACAACTACACAGACAAAATGATGGCGTCCCCCTTTTTCTTATCTCTGCAGATTCAGCCTGCAGAAGTCAGTGTGAGACTGGAGGTAAAGGCCTGTTTGAACTCGTGTGAGAAAAATGAATCTGAAAACTTTTCATTCAGATTGACCAACAACAGTCGTGTGCCATGAAGACATCTCTTCTGTCGTGTGTTCCTGTGAGATCTTTCTGCTTAGCGCTCCTAAAGCGATGTTTGACAGTAAAGAATGAGCTCTCCTGCATAAGGAACGGAGGCCACATGAATCATAGAAACAGCTCTACTGTAGAGGTGAAGTTCACTAGAAATTAATCATGCAGCGTTTCCTGCCCTTCAGCGTCCTGCAGCTCTAATGAGGCTGTGCAAAATTAAAGTTTTCTCTCCTTTGTAATATCTTTTATCTTTGCCTCCAAGCAGCCAGAATATCTGGAAATCCTTTAAAATGGTCATGAATGAATGAATGAATGAATGAGTTTGTGTTATTTTGATAAATATTTTAATTAATCACATTTGTAACACAAAAAAAAACTTAACTCACACGTTGATGAGTCACTAAGATAAGAACGGTGGTTTTTAGTTTTTAAAGATTACAAAAGCTGTTCCGTAACTGAACTAAACGGAGAACACCTTCCTGAGATGCACCAGTTCTGGGTGTGAGGGCGGAGCTAGGATTCTTCTATAGCTCTGACCTGCTGGTGCCTACTTTTTAGTTCCAATTGATCCCAAGGAACTATAATCACCTAGCCTGCCAAGCCATCCTATATAAGTGAATATATAGTCTGGCCATGAACCATTGACGGCTCTCAGTCGTGAGGCGGGATCTACGGTTGTCTTTCAAAATGTCAGCACGCAATTGGATAGCGCTAGGACCAATCAGAGTAACGAACAACGTGACGTAATCACAGCGATGGAAAAGAGGGAGGCAGCAATGGCGTCTAACATCAATGATTTCTGTCGTTTTTGTATAAAAACATGTGAATATCAGGTGTACTGGGACATTGCACTACTTTGTTTGATAAAAATAAGAAGCCGCTAAGTATATCAGACAGACTTACACACGTTGGAGTCTAAATAATCCAATGTTGATGACAAAGCCGTTTCAAACCAACGTGGTTCCTGCGTTGCCGCCATGTGTTTGTGTTCGCGGCCGCAGCGCTGACGTCATCGGCTACTCCCGCTCTGTGATTGGCCCACAGTATAGAGCGCTGTGATTGGCCCAACCAAAACTATAGCGAGCTGTGATTGGACAGCCACAGCAGTGGATCAGGCTGTGAGGTTTCCAATGAAGCGTGCCTAGACCAAACTTTGAAAGGCAAGAATTTGGTCTAGTTCACTAGGCTAATAGTCACCAGTATACATATCAGACTGGCAGCATACATTAGCACATAATGATGGTGAGTTCACTGACCGGTTAAAACATCAGACTTTTTTATTATTGCTTGGCAAAAATGCTTTCTGGATATTTTCCCCCCCATTTTTAACAGAATCTAAAAAACACCAAAGAGTTTGATGCATAAAATGATATTTTAGTGACAATAAGGTGATCCTCAAAGAGCTTTTAGCTGAAAAGTGATGCCGTAGATCAGGGGTGCCCAATCCCGGTCCTGGAGAGCTACTATCCAGCACATTTAGTGGTTTCTCTGCTCCAACACGCTTGATTCAGTGGTTGAATCACCTGCAGCAGCTCATCAGGCTCTGCAGAAGCCTGTTAATCACCTGCTGATTGAAATCAGGTGTGTTGAAGCAGAGTTCAAACTAAAACCTGCTGGATAGCAGCTCTCCAGGACCAGGATCGAGCACCCCTGCTGTAGATGATCTACTGAACAATAAAACTTCATTCAGCCCCTCTCGTGGATCTTCTTTCCGTTTATTAGACAGGACTTTTAGATTTTGTTTGGTTGCTGTCATTTTCTATTGTGTCTCTCTCTTCTTTGATCGTCCAACTTGGTTTTTAAAGCTGCACATCGAGCATCAACAAGTTCTATCCATAATCAATGATGCGTGTCTCTTTTTGCAGAAACACTTCTGGATGACTTCCTGCTGACCTACCCAGTGTTCATGTCGACCAGTGACTTCTGTCAAGCTCTTCTCGGACAATATCCTTCAGCCTTTTGTAAATATTCACTCATGATTACACAGCTGGGGAGAGATGTTTGAAGAACAAAAGTGTTTTCAAAACTCTGCTTTACTGTGATCATCAATCAGACTCACGCTTTTTCTCAAACCAACACATAATCCCTAACCAAACCTCACCTACTGCACTAAGCGACACAGAGGGAAAAACGATGCAAAGGAGGCTTTGGGAAGGAAACAGAAAGTTCTGCACCTGGTGTCACACTGGATGTCTGTCTGTAAAGACTTCCTGCAAGAGGACGAGAACGTCAAAGTTTTCCTGAAGGTAGGAAACGCAGCTTGTGTGGAGAGAGGTGGAAACTGTGCAAGAGGTGAAACGTGTGAATTTATTTCCAGGCTTTGTATCGATGCGTGCATGAAGATCTGTATGAGCACCCGGTCCTGGAGAAGGAGGTGCAGGAGCTGCAGAAACTCTACCAGCTGCATCGCAGACAGTAAGAGACCATGTTGTTACTTTGCTTCTTCTTCCAGTAAAGATGTGAAATTCAAAATTCACCATTCTTTTAAAATGCTGTCTGAGTGTGTGCAGCATCCAGTGAGAGCGATGACCACTGGAGTGCAGACAGAAATGTCTGAGTACAAAGAAAGACTTCTTCTCTGCAGGCATCTTTTTAAAAACATCTTCATCAAAGAATCCATTCAGGAAATGAAGCGTAATTGCTGCTCTGGGGTGTTCAGAAACACCAGGATAACGGAGCTCTTTATCTTGAATCTACAAGAAACTCAGGAATTTTGAGCAATAATGACAAGCTGTCAGAAACGTTCGTCACATCACACGAGAAAAGGAAATTCCATAAATAAGGAGCAGGGAGCGTGCTGAAACTTCACTAGACTGTGGAGCCAGGATGTGGTGCAAAAGCCTGAGCAAGTCTAGTCAGAGGAGCTGAGTCATTATTATTAATAAGAGACCTTTTTTTTTTCATTTTTATCCTTAATTTATTTATATAATCTGGTCCAAAAATCACAGCCATCATTAATAAAATCTCAGATAAAATTCTGATTCTAGCTCCCTGTCCTGTGATTGGGTCCTCACTTTGTTTCTTGTTGGTCCAGCTTCCTTAATGCCAGCGTGTGTGTGTGTGTGTGTGTGTGTGTGTGTGTGTGTGTGTGTACTTGTGCGTGCGTGTATGTGTGTGTACTTGTACAGCTATCCTACGCTATCCTACTTAGGACCAGAAATGGCATATTCACTAATCTTCTGAAGACCGATGGTCCGTGTTAGGACCAAAACCTGGTCCTAACACGGTGGACCCCCTGTTTTAGGCTTAGGGGTGAGGTTTACAGATGAGATGTGAATTGAGTTTTTGTTACAGTTAACTTTAGGAATACACTGGTTATGGTTATGGTTAGGGTTAGGGTTAGGGTATGGGTTAGGGTATGGGTTAGGGTATGGGTTAGGGTTTGGGTATGGGTTAGGGTATGGGTTAGGGTATGGGTTAGGGTTAGGGTATGGGTTAGGGTATGGGTATGGGTTAGGGTTAGGGTTAGGGTTAGGGTTTGGGTTAGGCATAAATGCAGTTACTTAAATGAATGGAAGTCAATACAAAGTCCTAATATGGATAGAAATACTGCGTGCGTACTGTGCGTATGTGTGTAACAACCATTCATAACCTGAGCAAAAATAGGGGCGTGTGCATGCTGACCCCCCCACACACACACACACACTCACGCTCTTTTAAAACCTGCTGAGATGATTCAGTCTGGGGCTGCAGCTGATGTCTGACTCTGTCTTTTTAATGTTTACATCCCTGGGGGTGGGGTGGGGTGGGGTGGGGGGGGCATTAGAGCACAGGACTGGGGGTGTCACCGACCGGCACGCTGCTGAATTTATGAGCTTTTCACAATCAGCCCATCTCAGAGGAGGACAAGGTTGGCTGCTCTGCTTGAGTGAAAAGGTGTGATTTTTTCATAGAGCGAAGCCTCCTGTCAGCTCCCGTCTGGCCTTTGTGCACATCCAACCTCAAATCTTACGATCCTGGGAGCTCAGAAGAGAACAAATCTGTTTGTTTTAGGGTGAGGTTACGACTCTCTGAGCTCATTTATAAATCCGCTGTGATTCCACTCTTCTTGGAGCATGTTAGATGACACGGGCTGATTGGACATGACAGAAGGAATCAGGTTTTTCATTAGTGTGAGGCTGCTGCTGGCCTCTCAGATGGGATCCCTCAGGGCGGGCTTTGTGCCAACACGCCTATTGTGCTGCAGAGCCCAGTAAAAGCTGAGGGATGATAACAGACACGGGAACATGCATCACGGACAAACCGATGGGAATGGAGCGATTAAATGAAGGGATCGCCCTGGAATGTCTCAGATCTGCTAATGCTGAGCTCCCATATTGGACTCAATTTAGCAGGATGGGTGTTTAATGTAAATGCACTCCTTTTACACTAATTACACACTGAGTTAGGGGTTAAAATGTGATCGTTTAATCTTTTTGTGCATGAGAAAGCGTGTGATGTACTTCTCTGTTCTATTCCTCTTTTCCAGTGCAGCGGACGATGATTCGCCTCACAGAAACGTAAGCTAGAAGATTATGACTAATTATCTGAACATAAGCAATTACTTACTCTGAATAACCCTGCTATGCACCTAACAGACCATTATTTAACAGTTTCTTCCTAATAACCTTTTAATTAAACCATTCATTTCCCACTGATGATGGTATTTGGAGTCATGAAAGTGCGTTGCAGACGCAGCTCTCTGAGATCTTTGTTATGTTGGCTAAAGCCACCTGAGCAAAGCTCATTAAGATTATAATTAGATATAAGTAATCAACATGCTGATTGCTTCTTGTTGATAAATATTATTTATAAGGAGATTAAGAGAAAACAGTCAGAGCAGAGTTCATTAATAATGTTTTGTGTTTTATTTATGAAACATCTGTTTGTCACATAAATGGAGCTGATGTCACTTCCTGCCACAGTTGTTGTTCTCAGGTGAAAATGTGAGTTTAATTCACATATTCTCCTTTTTTAGAGCAAAGCTCTTTTCCACCAACTGAGTTTTAAAGAGAACAGGCTGAGGTCCAGAAGCCCGCAGAGGGACAGCAAGGAAGGTAAGTCATGAAACACCCTCCCTTTCGTGCCTTAGGAGACGGGAGGTCTGAGCTGGAGAGCTACAGGTAGGGTCTTCCAGGGAATGAAGGAGAATTTTGGGAAGTCGGGTTCCTGATTCACCGTGTGACCTGAGGAAACATGGAGACCAGCTGTTTCCATCAAAGCTAGATCTAAATGAATGAAAACACAAGGTTGATGTGTTTTACCACAAAAACCAATAAAAACCATCTTTTCTTTCCTTCACAGTTCTGTGTCGAGTGTACGTCACCGTGGACTCGTACCTGAGCATGAAGGTCAGCAGTGAGGCAGCAGCTCAGGAGCTGCTCCAGGCGGTGGCCGACAGGGTAGACGTTCCTCCGGCAGAGCTGATGCTCGTGGCCGTCACGTTTCCAGGAGGTCAAAATCTTTCTAAATAATGTGATAAAGCAGGTGGTTCATGCTACCAAACATCCCTACAGTAACTATTCCTACACTTCTTAGACGTCCACAAACAAAATGACCTTTCCTTATAGAAAACACCTCCATTTATTTTAATGAATCCTGTTTTATTGGTAGGTTGTTGAGCTCAGACTCAGCAGACCTGAATGTTTCCTGAGTTTGGAGGGAAAGTGTCACAGTTCAGTACCTGTTATCAGAGCAGAGCAGTCTTACCCCCCACAGCTGCTCACAAACTACCTGACAGATGTTTAATGGCATTCTGCTGTTGATGTTTTCCTCTCTGCAGGTAGACTCCTCCTGCAGCCTCAGGACAGAGTCTTCTCCTCTCTACGGTCCGTAGGGAGGCTCCACGTCTGCAGGAAGGACCTCGGTGAAGTCCTGGTAGGATCGGTGTTGTAATTAATTAGCTTCATAATAAATACCTGGGCAGGATTACCTGGAACATGTTTAGATGCTTATAAAGAGACGCAAAAATACAGAAAAGCTGCCCAAAACACCTCATCTCCTGAGGACAGTTTTAATGATCCTGATCCAGATGTTTATGGAAAAAAATAAACAACAAGCAGAAACAACAACATACCTCATTCAGTTTTTGTTTTGTTTTTTGCTAGAGGAAAAAAAAAGAAACAAAAATAAGTCAAACGATCACAAAATGACAAAAGAGACAAAATGAAACCTAAAAAATCATCAGGATGTAGAAAACAGGATGGGATTTGCCTCAGTAACACTCAGCTGCAGGACAAGCAGAAGAAATGACTCGGATTGGTCAGGTTGCCATGGAGCTTTTATTCTACATACCTCATCAGTTGTGTCACATTCTGTAAATTATTTAGCTAACTTGAATTTGTGGTGTTTCAATAAAAATGGCCTTCTAATGTGGAATAGTGAATGACATTTGAATTAGATGAAGACATTTGTCTTTGGGGAGTTGTAAAGCTTTAAGTTTATGTCATGTGTGAATCTTTACGTCTGTTTTCTAAATTTAAGCATACAGCATACACAAACAACAACAAGAAGCCAGATTTTGTTTGTTTTTCCTTTAAACAGAACCTGTTTACAGATAACTCCGAGCTGGAGCAGAGGACAGCTCACATGCTAAGTTTAAACACCTGGGATGTGGCTGTTGCACTCACCAGCTTTGATTGGACCATATTTAACTCCATGCATGAGGTTTGACTTATTCTGACCCCTTGAGCACAAACACACACCTCTATAATCACTACACAAGGATGTTCTGCTCCTCTGACTGCTGCCATGTGCTGTTTTGTTTTGGCTTTTGCAGCAGGAACTGGTGTACTTCACCTTCAGCCGACATGTTCGCAGCAACCAGACCACTGCACTGGAGCTGCTGCTGCAGCGCTGCAACGAGGTGCAGCTGTGGGTGATGACCGAGGTGCTGCTGTGCTCAACGCTCTGCAAAAGGGTCCAGCTCATCAAGAAGTTCATCAAGATAGCTGCTCAGTCAGTAGCTTCATTCTCCTTCCACTCTCACATCACTGGTGGAACTCATGGGTAGATTTTGCATGAGGACGCTGCTCCCTCTAGTGGCAAAACAGTGAAACGCATCTCCTTCAATTATCTCTTGCAGCTGCAAAGCACAGAAGAACCTCAACAGCTTCTTCGCCATCATTATGGGCCTGAACGCTGCAGCTGTCAGCCGCCTCAGTCAGACGTGGGAGGTTGGATGTGTTTTTGGTTTTTCCTGGCAAGAATTCGTTTCCTTTCGTGCTCCTTTTGCTACAGCAAGTATCTGACTTTTTTCCTGCAGAAAATTCCTGGAAAGTTTAAAAGGCTGTTTTCAGAGCTGGAGACAGTCACGGTAAGAGCAGGATCTCTGAAACGCACTGATGTCAGTGGAAACGTTAGTATGGACATCACTCATGATGTTCCTGCAACAGGGAATTTAAACACCAAAACAAACATCATGGGTTAATCTGATCTCTAATCCTTTCATAATTGACTTCTAACAGAGCTTGCATGCACAGACACACTCGTTCATCTCTGGAGGATCACACTCATTCTGAACATTTCTTCCCAGGATCCCTCACTGAACCACAAGGCCTACAGGGACTCCTTCAAGAAGATGAAGGCGCCAAAGATTCCCTTTCTTCCTCTGCTGCTGAAAGGTGTGATCACTATTCCGCTGCTTCATTTATCCAACAACAAGAAAATCTGATGATCTAAGATGACAAAAATATGTAACTTTTACCTTTTGCAGACATCACATTCATCCACGAAGGCAACAGAACGTTTCATGATAACCTGGTTAATTTTGAGAAGCTGGTGAGATTTTTTTCACTTTATGCTTGAGCAGACTCATGGGAGACAAGGTTCATTTATTCTCTCTCTCTCATCTCCAGCACATGATAGCAGACATGGCACGGCTCATCCGGCAGTGTCAGACAGATGCTGTGGGTCAGTATTTACACTTCTGTGTAGTCTACCCCTGACATGGCTCTAATGCTGTTTCATCACCATATAGTTCTGTGTGAGATTTCTGAAAAAAAAAAAATAAAACTCTCAGCTTTAATTAGCTAAAATCAGCAATAAAGGGTATCATGGTTGTTACCAGTGTAGAAAGAATTTATAAATCTTGTATTTATGTATCGCTCATATGGGGTGCCAAATGTAAAGTCAAAGAGTCATAATTTAACAGCAATATTCTGGGTTATTTAGCCTATCATAAGACTAAAGAAATGAGTTTGTTTTATTAAAGTCATATTTTCACAGTGTTACTCATACTTTTATAAATGTTAAAGTTCCCAACTAAATATTTAGTTAGCAAGCTAAATATTTAATTTAGAGTTAAATAAGTATTTTACAAACTAAATATTTAGGTCAGACCTAAATATTTACTTTGTAAAATAAATGTTATATTTACTAAGTAAATATTAGATTTGGAGCTAAATACTTGGTTTAAAAACTAAATATTTAGATCCCAGCTAAATATTTATTTTGAAGCTGAACATTGAGTTTGCAAAATCAATATATAGGTTTAGCTCCAAAATAAATATTTAGCTGGGATCTAAATATTTATTTTTGGAAATAAATATTTAATTTGAAGCTAAATATTTAGTTTGTAAACTAAATATTTAGCTCAAATTTTAATATTTAATTAGTAAATTAAATATTTATTTTACAAATTAAATATTTAGGTCTGACCTAAATATTTAGTTTGTAAAATAAATGTTATATGTATTAAGTAAATATTAAATTTGGAGCTAATTATTTGGTGTAAAAACTAAATACTTAGATCCCAGCTAATTATATATATATATATATTGAAGCTGAACATTGAGTTTGCAAAATCAATATATAGGGTTAGCTCCAAAATAAATATTTAGCTGGGATCTAAATATTTATTTTGGAAGTAAATATTTAATTTGAAGATAAAATTTAGTTTGTAAACTAAATATTTAGCTCAAATTTTAATATTTAATTAGTAAATTAAATATTTATTTTACAAACTAAATATTTAGTTTGTAAAATAAATATTTAATTCTAAAATAAATATTTAGCTTTCTAACTAAATATTAAATATTTAGTTGAAAACTAACATTTATAAATGTATGAATAACATGGTGAAAATATGACTTTGAAAAAGGACCTCCCATTTATTTTCCAAATACTGGGAGTTCTGCTAAATAACCCAAAATACTGCTGTTAAATTATGAGTCTTTGACTTTACAAATGGCACCCCAAACACACACACACACACGCGCGCGCACACACACACACACACACACGTGCACGCACACACACACACACACACACACGCGCACACACACGTGCACGCACACACACGTGCACGCACACACACACACTCAGATATTATGAACCTTTAATAACTCAATAATATATCATGAGTGCCAGAGTGTAAATGTTGGATCTTTTGCTTTTGTTTTAGGAAATGGAATCACCCAGAAAAGCAGCTCAGAAGTTCGAGCCTACATCGATAATCTTCATGTCATTGACAATCAGCAGACTCTGTTTGAGCTGTCACACAGAACGGAACCTCGTGCTTAGGCAAAAGCTGTTTTTTCTGTTCTTCCCTCTCTGTCGAATTGCCAAGGATCAACCCATCACTGTCTCATCTCGTTATCGCTCAGGACTCAGTCAGCAATCACAGAAGAGGAACCCGATCCTGGCTGAACACAGGATGGGGCCCCTAAATCACAAGGCTGTCACTATAGTAACATAAACAAGCACATTTTAGGAAAGCTGCAGAAAATGTTTGCATAGATCCACAATCGTGTGACTGGTCACAGCCATCTAACAGCAGCCATGCAGAGCCAGCACTTTCACCACAACAGCAGCAGAAGGCTTGAGCTGCAAAGGGTTATCAATCCATCTGAGCTCCAAGCTGCTGCCTGGTTTCTGTCCTGCAGAGGGCAGAGGTTTGCAACGGTAGAGCTGATCTGCAATAAACAGCTCCCCTTTGTGGGGAATGAACACCCTGCAACAGAGTACAGCTGGCAGTCGTCTTAGAGCGCTGATGTTGAATCTCTGAACACATCGTCAGGTGGTTTATAAGATGCAGACGGTTTTCATGGCATGTTTTCTGACAGATTCAGACACTGTTCAGACAAACAGCTGCAGCAGTAGTTTTATTAGATTTAGCCAAAGAATATTACAGATAAATCTGCTACACACACACGCACACATATACACATACACGCACAAATACACACACATACAAATGCATGCACGCACACACACAGACACAAACACACATACACACACGAGTGCAAGCACACACTCAGACACACACACACACTAATGCACAAACACACACACTCATACACAAACGAATGCACGCACACACACAGATGCACAAACACACACGCACACACAGCATACTTCTCTTTCTGGTTACCAGTTTTATCTCCACAGGTGCAGCATTTTAGACGAGGCTCTGAACACTACAGCCTGGAAACAGGAGCATGTGTGGTAACTTTATCCTGTGAGAGTAATAGTTGCAGACATTAGTGCTAAATTCTGTAATAAAACACAGAAAATGCTCAACTTTTTAAAACTTCAGCAAAAGAACCCGTTCTAGACAATCAGGGAAAGAAATCAGGATTTGGCTTTAACTTTTTGTTTTGTGGTAAATAAATAAATAAACAAATCTTTTTGATTTAAACATCTGAACAGATGAAGAGGAACAACACGTTTAGGATGAAATTTC
Organism: Aphyosemion australe; assembly: GCA_006937985.1. Lineage (NCBI taxonomy): Eukaryota > Metazoa > Chordata > Actinopteri > Cyprinodontiformes > Nothobranchiidae > Aphyosemion > Aphyosemion australe. The sequence goes on along the minus strand of SSNS01000154.1, from coordinate 144,713 downwards.
TCTGAAATAAAAAAGCAACTGCAAAATCATGCAACAGCTCCTGAACACAAAAACAATAAAAGAAGACATTTGTTGGAGTACTGCAATTTAAAACTCTAGTCGGGTTAAATAAGAGAAGTTAAATTAAACGTCAAGTTCATAGAATGAATTTCAGATTTTTTTGTTAATTTTAGATTTTGAAGCTCAGTCGTTCTTGTTTCAGCAGCATCACTTTTAAAATGTTTTTGGTTTAAGAATCAACGTTAGATTATATTTATATAGCACAGGCCTCCTGAATACGGTTATTCGTTATTTCAGAATGTTTATTTGTATTATAAAGGCTATTTAATATATTTCTGTTGACTGATTGTTGTATGGACCATGTTGGCTGGTCTGAGCTACATAAATGGACGGACCACCTCTGTGCATGTAATAAAAGGTTTATGAGCCTCCTCCTAACATAAAATGTGTTAAACTACTGAGTGAAGAGGAAACTCAAGCCTTGGGGCCGTGTTCATTTGATAAAATGTAAATATCAAGACTTTAAATTGTGAATATGTTCCTAAATAAAGTTGTGAATAAAAAGTTCCGTTTCAGTTTTACATATAAAGGCATAATAAACATGACATGATCTTAATCCTTCAAAACGCACCTGAAGTTTATAAAAGTACAACAGATTCCATCATTTCTATTTTACTAAACCAAATGAATCCAAAACCCTTGGTGAAAAAACTGCTTCCATAGGTTTTAAGACTGGAAGCAACAGCCAATCAGACGTGTCAATTACGTGATCAGCATCAGTGTGATCTTTATCAGGAGTTAGCTGGTGTGGAGCATACAGGTGTGTGTTAACACAAGGCCACAAGAGAACACATCAGCTCACAGTGAAACAACCGTTAGTTTGTAGTCCATCACTCTGAAGTGAGAAAAGATAAAAACATATAAGACAGCTGCTGATCTCCTCAGGAGATCACCCCAAGGTCAGAAAAATGACCAAGTATTCTACAGTCCAACAGCTAAAGTAAAGTCCAAACACAGCAGCTTATCCACAAAAAACTGTCCTAAATACAAAAGAAGTGAGCAGCTGAATTGTTTGAAGGTCCAGACCTGACTGAGACGCTGTGGCAGGATCTTAATGCAGCGCCACGTCTGCAGAACTCAGCGACCCGAGACGGAGCTGTGAAGGAGCGCTGGACCAAACGGTTCACCGTGTGAGGGACTAATGAAGGTAAACACACGACAGTTATTTCAACTCGCTGCAGGTAAATGTGGTTCTTGACTTTTTCCATTTTGGCCTCTTTTTTGTTAATAAGGACATCGTTGTGTTTGTATGCACATACATTTGAATAATTCTAGAACCTGCCAAAGACCGGATCGTTGTTCCTGTAAAACCTTCAACTCGAAGGAGGACTTTAATCGTCTCATTTCTGTCACTTTTTAAAACGTGGACACTAATTNGTACTCATGGTAAATACACATTTTTGTCTCCATGTATTCTTTTGGCACAAACCTAGCTTGTTCCTTTGGTTCTGGGAGGCGGAGCTGTGACCCAGATGCCCTCTCTGACTTAAACCAGGTGTCCCGTTTGGCCTTTAACATGACTTATCTAGTGGCACGACCCCTGCTGAGCTGGGCCTTTGCACCCTGCCATTTCCTCCCAAACAGCACCGGTACTGTATCATTTCCCTGTCACCAAATGAGTGGCTAGCTGCTGCGGCGGGCTAATGAGAGGAAGGGAAGGCAGATGAAGAGAATCTGCAGGAAGGCCACTTCTTCACCCCCCCTGCAATACAATACACAGACTCAATCTTCCATCCTCCATTTGTCTGTCTGCAACCACTGAGGCTGCAGGGAGGAATTAAGAGCAACACAACCGTTATTAGTGTTAGACCGAATCTTATCTGATTTGACCTCCTCCACCTTCCAAAAAAAACACCGGTGGGATTCAGCCGCTATCATTTACTTATCACCGTGTCAATAAAATGGCCTTGTTCAAAAGGGACGACACAAAGATCAAGAAGTTCTCACAGTTTTATTAAAGAGTACAAAATGAATCACCAGCTTTCCTCTCAGTTGTTCCATCTTCTGTTTCAGGGTTCCTTGTTTATTTCTTTGTACATGCTAAATGATCTAAGGTCTGATAAAGACACTTAATCTGAGCATCTTCCCACTTTTCAATTAACCTCAATCAAACTGCATTAAAAAGATAACATTTTAGATCAAACGGCTTTCCTTACATTCATTCCAAGTTAGAGGTTTCATGTGGTACAGATGAAGTTAATCAGATGCTACCAGACAGAGGAGACAGATAAAGGATGGGTAATCTAATGTGTTGCTTTCTCATACAAAGCTATCAGTGTGTTTGAATGGGTTTCTGCAACAGGCCCGGCTGAATGAATTACACTAGTCTGTTAGTATTCTGCCTCTGCCATACAAAAGGTCAATGTCAAATGCACCTCATTTAAAAGTCAATAGCAAGCATGCACATCATCTCCTGGGAATTTGGTCCGAGGAACCTCCAGACAGCATTGTGTATCATTCAGTTTGCAGAGGGCAGCCGGAGAGCTTTTTTAATCTTGACCTTCCAATAAAATATGCTCCCTATCCAAAATTACATGGTCTCAAATGAAGACATAAGCTCCCAACAAATCACAGCCTAGACTGGAGGGAGACTCACAGCAGCGCCGGACGCAGACACAACACTGATGTCTATTCTAACAAATCTGCTTCACTTCTGGATATTTAAACACGCTAATGTGAATTCTAACAAAGAAACATGAGTTATAATTAAACTTAAAGTAAAATGATCCAAATACATAATCTAACACTGGAATATAAAAGTGGATTTCAACCACATTCCCAACATTAAAAAACACCCCCAGAACATAATCCCTGTCTCACACGGACAGGAGCAATGCAACTCCTGCCAGCACCCACTTGGCTGGAGGCTGTTTGGTCCGGAGGTGGAACGCTGACACGTATGTGGACCCACGCCGCTTGGTTCGGTACACCGGACACTTGTACGTGTTCTTCAGCTCTTGTTCTTCTGCAGGTACAGCTCTGACATACAGCACCGGCATGGCCGGGGTCAGATCTCTCAAGACGGCTTCGGTGATGACCCCTGACTGAACGTCCCAACGTGCTCCTGAGAAGACGCGGGGCACGTTACATATAGGAAAAACCTATTAAGCAGGCATGCAGCTAATCAAATTCTGACCTTCCATGAAGAGTCCGTGGATGTAGGCGCCCTCTCTCGGAGGATGCCCAAAGTCCTCTTTCATTTTCTTGGTTACATCCACAGTCAGAGTCATCTTGTCCAGCGGCCACTGGTTCTTACGAGCAATGCTCTGCAGCACAGCTGTAAAAAAAAAACAATCTGTATGTTAAGGTTTACCGATTTACTGCTATTAATATTACCATCTTGCTCACAGACTGGGTTCTAGTAGTGGCACATCATTGCATTCAGAAGATGCAGACACGAAGCTTGAATTCAATCACAAATCTGATAAGAAGTACAAACTTATTTAATCAAATGTAATGAACCCAAATGTTTGATCTTCACCAGTGAGGAAGGACTGTGGGTTGAAGAGCCCAGAGATCCAAACAACCGCAGGCAGAACAAAATCCTGAGTCCAGCTGTCCAGCTCGTGGCAGCTGCACATCAGATCGCTCAACCTATGACATAAATAATACTTGAACAACCATTCAGTGTTTCATGTCAGTACAAAGTCACAGGATAAAAAGACCACGATAAAATCCGGTAGCTTAGGTTTACCACTGAGTCAGAGTTTTAGTGGAGGGATAAGCCAGTCGAGACCAGGAGTCTGGGACTGAATCACTGAATAGTGAGGACAGCAGAGCCTCCATGTTGGAGGAAATGGTGAGTTCTCCCTGTGAAACAACAGTAAGACGTTACTGTTTCAGAGCTACAAGGCTACACTGTTAGTCCACATTCAGACTGTATACCTTCAGGCCCAGATGCAGCTCACTGAGAGACCTTCTTATTTCTACCAGCAGCAGATTCATTCGTTCACACTCCTGAAAACACACTAAGGTGTAAGGGCTTCGATCTGCTGTCTTTGTCATCATCTCTGACATGTTGTACTGATCCGGCAGCTTCTCCAGAACCTCTTCAATTATAGACAAAACCTGTCAAACACAACAAACCCGTTTGGGTATGAGCTCTGTGTTTATTTGGATTCTCAGCAGCTTCTCTCTGCCTTCACACCTTCTCCTCTGAGCTCTGAGCCGCCTCGTCCCCTCGGCCCGAGTCCTGGGGCTGCAGTTCCAGCAGAGTCTTAAAGAGGGTTTCTGAGGTAAGGGTGAGGCACTCCAGCTCAGCGTTGGGATGGAGGCCGTACAACGTCGGGTTCTCAGAGGGGAGATGTTCATCTATGTAACTGTGATAGCCGCTGTAGTCCAAAAAGGAGGGAGACAAGAATCCTGGACACAGAAAGAGCTCTGCCACAAACTGAAAACGGGGAATAAAAAGAAGCGATGGGTTCATTAGGATTCATCCATAACTTGTTAAGCATAAAATACCCTCACAAATATTCAGTTACTCATAATGCTTTTGCTCAGGAGAGAAGCTAAAGCTGCTGCTTTTGACAGATAAATTATTATAACATTAGGAGATTAAGACAGCAGCCAAACTGCAGTTTAGCTTTACATCCCAAGAGGGCGCCGTTAACCACAACAACCTCACAAAGGAAATCGGAAAAAGCACAAAACAACATGATAATCTTCAAATTCTGTAACATCTCAAAACTTGTTCCAGCAAAGATTAAAAACTTAATTTGACTGAACAGAAAGTGAATAAGTTATTCTCACGAGCCAGCGTCACCATTTCCTCACCATTTTTGGATGCATGAATTCTTGCAGATAGGTTTTGCAGAGTCTCCTGTCCCAGTCGTCAGTAATGTGACCTCCATACATGATCTCTCCAAAAAGATAGCACAAATCCTCCCAGGGCACCTGCATGGACTTCAGAAGAACTCAAAGGCTTGCATTGTGTTGCAAAACCAGGAAACAAACACTGGAATTCTCTGAAGGTCCAAAAACTTACTTACAGGGAAAAACAATGTCCCAAGATGTTCTACAAAAGTTTTCTCTTCGTTTGTAAAGTACCAACTACACGATTACAGCTCATATTTAAGCTATTGTGTTATCAGTAACTGTAGGAAAATATAACAACATGATGATTCTGTACACAAACTGATGCCGTGTATGACAGAAGAGTCTCTCGCTCAGCGGGAGATTAGGATTTGTGAGCGTGAAGGAGGAAGAAAAGAACCTGTGATTCATAACAAATTACAAAAGCTGTAGGTTCACTATCATTTGTACCTGTATTGTTTTGCAAATTGCTTCCTTCATCAGCTCTAATTGCAGTGATCACTTATGTAGCGTTGTGAACTGTCACATTGGCTGCTTGTAATTACATTTAGAATAACGCTTCATTGCCCTCCTAATGAATTCTCTGTATACGCACATGCAGGTTACTGTTTGGTTAACGTAATGAAGGACATTCGTTTTTTGGAGGGCAGAATACCGGTGAGATGTAATTGGTTATGACCAGAGTAATGGGGGTTCCAGGAGAAATGCATTAGGAGCTGTGAGAGGGGCATCTCTGAAAGAATGGATTTTTTTGTCTTGGTGAAATAAAGCTAAATTACAGGTTGTGCTAATAGTTGTAAAGAATTTGAAAAAAAAAGAGCATTGAACATTTTTCATAAATAACACTGGAACAAAAGATTCCCAGAAATAATTGGAGCGAGTGTGCAGTAATTCAGCATTTCTGTTTGACATTAATGTCGCTGCAAACACCGTTATTATTCTAAATCTGATTAGCTCACAAGGTTGTGGTCACAACAAATTAAAAGTTTTGGTAAAATAATAAAAACAGAACAGATGAAGAAGAGAGACTGGAATAAAATACTTTGGTGTTGGCCTCTAGGTAGTTGAACAACACGTTGGCTGAGATAGTGAGGTCTCCTGTGCTGAAGGGGTAGGTGTGGTTCCAGCCCTGTGGACCAAATTTACGGCGCTCTGTTACACAAGCGTGGAAGAAGCAGAGGGAGAACAACATGGAGTTGAACTCTTGTTCTCTGGAGCACATATCCAGAGTGTCCTGGTAAAATAATGGGAAATAAGGGTAAAACATCAAAGCACACCATCAGAACTGAGAAGAGTTGAAGAAAATGTGAAATGTCTGCACACCTGGTTGAAGTTGTTTAGAGCAGCGTGTAAACTGGGGTTCATGCCAGAAGGTGGCTCGTTAGTGATCTTGATGGCGTTCTCCAGTAAACCTCGGGGGATCACATGCTGCTCAGAGCTGTGGCTTGGCTCTCCAGTGATGAACACCCTGTAGCTGGGGTGACTGTCCGCTGTCGCCGTCTCCAGAAGGATGTCCAGTGACGGCAGCCAGCGAGCCACGAGGTGCACATTCTAAACAACAAACAACAATTTCATTTCAACAGGAAGAGCTCACGCTGATGAGTTTTGTTAGATGTTTGTGTTTGTATCAGCAGCAGGCATTTAAAGCATGTTCTCTGGGCCCTGAAATAGTAAATAAAACCCTCGCTGATTCACTCAGCTGCCTTGTTCTCCCTGAAGGAGCTGTTTATGGAGCCGATCTAGACAATTAGGGATTTTATTGAACCAAATTGAGTTTATTTCCCTTGCTCCCGGGATGAGATAATAACATTACGGATACAGGGAAGCCTGAAGCCACTACAGTCAGTGAGTAAAAACCTCCCCACCTGCAGAATGACCCAGTGTCCCTCTTTGGAGGCAACAGTGAGAACCCTCTCAGCTACTTCCTCCTGTCCCTGTCCCAGGGACACGTTGTGTAAAGTCCCCTGGTCAATAGAAAACCCCAGCTTTAAACCTGCGTGCAGAAAATAAAATGAAATCATTTATCCAGTTCTAATAATTACAGGGCATGTTGGAGGTGTAGTACCAAGTTTCTCGACATCTCTGAGAGGATCCACTCCAGGTGAGAGGATGAAGAACATGGGGGTTGAGGGACCACTGTCCTCATACAACTTTTCAAACTCCAACCTGACCGTCTCCACATACCTGGGTCCCATGCTGTCTTCTACAAACGTCCTGCAGGGACAAAGCACCAAAGTTAGGAGATGCACAGCCGTCAGAATCTCTGCTTCAGTTGATTATTTACTTAAGTGCATAAGTCATTCTGTCTGGTCGGAGCGCTCTCAGGATTATGAGCTTCTGCAAAGAAGTCGTGTTCTTCCAGTCCTGAGGAAGCTTTTCGTTTTCAGGACTGCTGGACTCAACAATCTTCCTCCAGCGCTTCTGGGAGCTTTCCATGTCTTTGTCGAGTCCACTGAAGTCCTCCATGGTAGAAATTGTCTACATCAAAGTGACAGGCGTTATTACCTCACTTCACATCACAACAGAAAGTGCAGTTTAAAATGTTACCCTTTAAGGATGGCAGGTGTTTCACTTTACCTTAATGGCACCCCAGGCGTGCGGCGAAAGGAAAGGAACGGCACTAACTCTTGAAGTTTCCACAGGGAAGCGTAAAAGGAAGTCAAAATCCTGGACGTCAATCCGATCCTGACTGAGCAGAATCTAAGGGGAAGAACCATACGTAGCTTGTTATGATCTGGTTGTTATTGATCTCGTTTCAGTAAACTGGAAAAAGTAAGAGAATTTTGGATTTGGGTTTACTTATACAGACTGAACAAGTTGTGGTAAATGTGAAATTAACCACATGAAGGGCAGCCTTCAAAGTTGAGGAATTCCTACGAAGACAACAGTTGGTGCAGTGACAGATAATTGCATTATGCCATAAGAACCAGCCCTCCTGTCAGAACCGACTGTTTGAACAGCAACCGTGGAGCCGGGTGTGAGAGGTAATCAATAGCAGCGTATGGTATTGCTGACTGCTTTTAATTGAAGTTAATGTGGGGGCAGAAAAGTACTTTGATTGATGAGAGTGACAGCAGGCCCCACCTATGAGGCGGACCTCAGTCCCTCACCTGGAAGGCAGTGTGTGACAAGAAGGTTAACTTGTCTCTCTCAAACAGGCCCTGGCTGGTGTACAGGAATACAGAATAGGTGATGGCCTCAGTGAGGGTTTGCACTCTGGTCCTCACATCCTCATCCCATTCTGCACGCTCCATCGCTTTGTTAAACACCGAGTTAAAGGCCTGGACAACAACCAAAAGAGCAGATAGTGATAACATACACAGCTGCACTGGGTTAACAGGAAAAATATTAAACTGCATGGATACATTTTTTGAGAATTGTAGCTTTGAGATAGTGTTGTGCATGCAAAAGAAACAGAAATAATGAATAAAGAGGTTGTGCATCCTGCTGGGAGCATTTCAGGAGTGAAAAGTTTCACCTTGAGTGAAAACTGGTACATCAGGTTAATCTTGCTGAGGTCATTGATGATAAAAAAGAGGAGCGACGCTCTCTCAGCTGCTGGGCGGTATAGTTCTCGAGCCTCGTTGATCTTTGTCTCGTTCTCTCTGGCCTCCACCACCTGTGCGTTCCGATTGCACAAAATGAGCTATTAGGCTCTCAGTCATGCTCCAAAACCCTCCCATTTCACATATTCCTAACTACACATCATTTACAGCTAATGCAATAAAATGAGCCACTTGCAGCTGTTTGACATTCAATAACACCTGAGCGCCCAAGAAAAAAATAATAATGAAAAGAAAAAACAGTGTTACCATTCTGAGTAATAACTTTACCTTGCACTGTATGTGAGCGGCCATGCTCTTGGTGTTTTCTAGTTGCTCCACCAGAGAATTATCACTTAGGAAATTACCACAGGCTGCAGAAAGATGACTCAGCAGGTCATCTTCAAACCTCTTCAGCTCAATCTTGAAGTGGTTCTGCTGTGTGGTCAGCTGCATCTTTGTGAAAAGAAATTTAAATTTCTAGATTTCCCATTTGTTACCCCGGATAAGGACTTAAATGTCAGACTGTACCTTTAGAGCCTCCAGATCAGGCCTTTCTTTGGACACTACCTGACCCAGCAGCTGTTCTTCTAGGCCCACAGCAGTCACTGTGAAGTTAATGAGGGTAGTCTGGGCCTGGAGCTCAGGAGGGAAGTGAGGATTGGCCAACTTAGTGTGTAGAATGAGCTGAAAGCTGCTTGTGTACTCACACTCCTTTCCCCCAAGAAGAATATATCTACTCAAACAATATAAGAAAACAAAACCTGATTAGATTAAAAGTCATCTAATTAAACAAATGGTGACATAAAGCTAGAATTCTTGTGTCACCAAATGACAATCAGTATAAATATATATGATATGTAGGATAAGATAATCCTTTATTAGTCCCACAAGTGGTAAATTTGCATCGTCACAGCAGAAAGTGGACAATACCAGATAAAAAAGCAGCAAGAGTTTAAAAACAACAGAGTAAAAACAATATAATAAAAAGTATACCAACAGAGCAGTACACTGTACTACACACTGTGCAAACAATCTATAAATATAAATATGTATGAGTGTGTTGAGAAATCTCCAGGTCTATATACACACATGGAGAAAATTGTCCATCATTGTTGTCCAGGCCTGTTCCTTGAGTTTATCTTTTTTAAATAATTCTGTTGAAGCTTGGTTGAAAAGCAATGTCTGACTGGTTAAATTTCATAGAAGTTTTATTTATTATTACTTTTGTCAGATTCAAATTATTTCTGTGACCATTGTGGGTTTTTCTGTCATTGACCGAAGGGTACCAACTATTTTGTCCACGTGTGTACTGTATGTATATGTAAGCTTTAAACTTTGATAAATTTATGTATGTACACAGAGTACATTTGTATGCTAAGTAATGCTGTTTTTTAAAGCATCAAACAGGTAATTACAACTAAACTTGTATAAAACTCATAATAATTATGTGAATCAATAAACTTGACACCTGTAAAAAATGATCGGAGGTATAGTTCTTATCATGACCCATGTCCTGATCAATTGTCTGGAGGTAACAGGGCTTGAACTTTACACTGGAAACATAACTGTGGTCAAATCTCGGAAATAAGAATCTGCCCAATCTAATATGACACAGCAAGATGTGGCTGATCTGATGGAGAATATGTAGAATTTTGTATTTTATTTAAAATACCTTCAGCTTTATTCATTTTATGAGAATTTTTGTGTTGCATTGTTTGGAAAAATAACACAACATAACAATTAAGGTTTTGTACTAAATGACACATTAAATGTTCTTTAAATGCCATTCTATAGTTTTTGGAAGTGTTTGTTCATTTATGACTAAATTGCCAAAACTGACGTTGCTGCTGAGGCTCCAGGCAGGACCCAGGGTCAGGGACTGAAGAGGAACAGGTCAGCTGTTCCTGTGTGAATATAAAGTTATGTTACTGATCCATTCTAAACAAATGTCAGCTCATTAACAAAAAGTAGATTTGTATTTCATTATGTGAAAGCATTCCTTAGTTAAAAAACTAAATATGTTTCCTTTAGTTTGAGTTTCACAACAGGAATGTCAATAATTTCCTTTTACTTTTTTTTCAATATTGATGTATTGAAATAGAGAACAAAACTTGTGAATGCATGTTAATATAGTCAGCATAGCATTTTAACATAGTAAGCATATTGACACATGGAAAGTATCAATGTGAATAAATCGTATGGCAGCAGCTCTTCTGTACTTTCATGGTGTAAAAGTAGCTCATGCTCTCCATAATTGGAGACCCCTGATGTAGTGGTTACCTTTTAGCTACAGGTTTACTATCTTTGTGTTTGCTAATGTTAGCTAGCTCAGTGTTTCCCAACCCTGGTCCTCAGGACACACTGTCCTGCAAGTTTTCCATGTCTCTGCTTCAGCACACCTGATTTAGATTGCCTCCTCAGGAGGACATCACATGCTGCAGATGCCTGTTAATCACTCATTCATTTAAGTCCGGTGTGTGGCAGCAGGGAAACACTGGTGTTTGAAAGGGCAACATGGAAAACATGCAGGACAGTGGGCCCTGAGGACCAGGGTTGGGAAACACTGAGCTAGCTGATAGGGTTAGGGTTACCAGGAACCCCAGAAGCTGTGGTTTTACATACTATAACTTTCTTAGAGTTTTATTAAAACCAGTTCAGTGATTCTTTAGATATTTTTCTGACACTACAGGAAAAAAAACATTCATCAACAGATGCAGGCAAAAATCTTCTCCCTGATCGTTCACCTTTCAGAGACGTGTGACCAAAAACCTAATAAAAACATTTCAAATGGGAAGTGTAAACTATTCTCTACATGGTTTTATCTTTTCACCTGGAAAAAAAAAGAATCAATAAAACTCACCTGAGTAGGAACATAAATATTGTTAAAGTGTTTTAATAGAAGGTTTCACCATCACAAGAGCAGCAATGTGACCTGATCACCTGTGAACCGGCTGCATTTTAAAAACGAGCTTTGACCTATATACCAGCATGGTCTGCCACTTCTGTCAGGCTCCAAATGTTATTTGTGTTTAATCCCAGGATATTTGAATACATATGAGAGATCAGCCAATACTTATCTCTTCCTGCGTTTCAATTAAATTAACGCTGGCTTGACGAACCTGGTGGCTTTTCATTTATCGCTAATTACCCCTCAGATGTCAGGCAAGACCCCAATTTTTATGGCACAAGTTCCTCATGGCCTAGGTATGGTTCAACTCTATATCTTCACGAGCCAGAATTAATGTACTATTGATAGAACCATTACTCCACCAAATTAAAGTCCTTGCTGATGGATTGGCTTGTAGTCTTCCGTCAGCCATGAAAGGAATAATTAGTATTCATTACTTCACACTCTACAACATTCCAATTATTAATGAACTTCAGCTGTGGAGCCCTACCAGATCCATCATGGCTGCCCCAGCAGGTTGAATTAATCATCGACAGAAACAAGTGTGTGGGTCATCTACAAGGGATAAACTTATAATCAGATTTAGTGTGATAAATTGTTACGTCTGGATGGACAGGACTTCAAAAGAAGCTTAATGAACATCCAACAGGAAGTTCGATATTAATGGTCATACATGGATCAGAGCAAGAAAGATGTAAACATTTCAGAGGAGGAAATCAAAGCAGAACATCAATATGTGGTATTTTCTATTTATGCTGTTGGTTATCCAGGTTATGGGATATACTGTTATTTTGTGTTTGAGGCTGATTGGTAACTGTGGTGCTTATATAACAGCTACGATGAAGCTATTCTGCTGGAGCTGCTGGTGTTTATGAAGTCAAAGGCCTAAATTCTCCAGACGCTTTCAACAGATTTCCTCTGTGGTAAACTTGACTTAATGATGGATAATAAAATACCTGCAGTGATAAAATCTAAGTAAAACAACACTTCTGTCAAAGAAAATCTAGATAAAACATGTTCGTATTTGTTAAGCTGAGTCAGTATTCTCAGATTAGAGGAACGTGGTAAAATAACAGAAAATCAACAGTCAGACTCATAAATTATTAACTGCCAAACTGGATCCTGAATGATGGAGGACCACTAGATCTACTGTGCTACATGCTACTGTTGTGTGGGAAACTGGAGATCTAATACATAAGCATGAAGCTTTTACACTGAAGCTCAGCTGTTCAGAATTCACCACAGCTAAAGAATATAAACACACAAATATACATCTATCACCCGTCTTGAAGGGCCAATCAATTCGGTGACATCAGGGATTTAAAACACGTGCTCCAAATTCATTTATAATCCAAAAAGGGGGCAATAATAATGCATTTAGTCATGTTCTACTGGTGTTTCCAAGCCCAGTGAAGCTCAGCCATCTGGCAAATATTGTCAAACACCACAGAGGCATTTGGAGAAATTATAGGCATACTGACATCTGTAAAAAGAGCTTATGACACACAATATATATATATGTATGTATATATATATATATATATTTTCACACTATACATTCACACGTGTGTATAGTGTGCAAAAAATACTAACCTTCCTTTTTTAATTGTCCTTTTTCCAAGTAATGGCTCCAGGACTGGGTCTACCTTTTCAGGGAGGTTCTCTATCAGCACTGGTTCACCACAAGCAAGAGCCCGTTCAATCACATCAAGATACCTGCACAGAAAAGAGAACAAAGCAGAAAAAGGTGTGTGTTTTTGACATTCAGCTTAGTAAAAGAATATCTAACTAGGCTCTCTCTCTCTCTTCTCACCTTTTCTGTCCAAGCTGCACCACCTTCAGCTCTGGCCCAAATTGTTTTCTGATCCACTTGATGCCCTGCTGCTGTGGGTCGATGATTAGTGGCCAACGCTCACTGGTGGTCAGGATGGCTGCATTTTCAGTTGACATCCTATCATTTGGCAAGCCCTGATTATGCCAGGCAGCTATGGTGGCATCATCTGTAAGCATGAGGACTGGATCCAGGCCGTCTGTCAGGGGCACAGAGACCTGGAACAGAAACAGAGGACTGATGCCACTGTAGTTGAAGCACAAGTGGGAGTAGGGCTGGGCGATATGGCCTAAAGTCAATATCAAGGTATATAGAGGGGTTCACCTCGATAATGATGATAACTACACGTATGCGCAAAAACAAAAGTTGTCCACTAGATGGGACGTTTGTCCAATTGACGAACAGCGCGGGTAAGCCATCTAGCAATATATGATATCTAAAGTTAAAGTTAAAGTCCCACTAGTTGTCACACACACTGGTGTGTGTGAAATTTGTTCTCCGCATTTGACCCATCCCCGTGGTGGGGAGCGGTGAGCTGCAACATGTGGCCGCGCTCGGGAACTATTTGGTGGTTTAACCCCCCAATCCAACCTCTTAGTGCTGAGTGTCAAGCGAGGAGGCATTGGGTCCCATTTTTTCGAAGTTTTTGGTATGACCCGACCAGGATTTGAATCCCGATCTCCCAGTCTCAGGGCGGACACTCAAACCACTAGGCCACTGAGCTGGTCTTCTATGACATGAATGTCACCAACTTACACACCTTTTAATTTTTTAATTACTGAATTTATTGACATGGTAAAAATGATATCGGTTAGAGTCAGAGATTTCGATAATAAAAGAGTTTCGATTTACCGCCCAGCCCTAAGTGGGGGTGAAATCCAGTTCACAGATTCAAGAAAACAAACATTTTTCTTCAAAGCTTAAATGTATAAAAACGGATCTTACTTTCTGAGACTGAAGAAAAGGAATCCAATCGTTTTTCAGAAGCTCCACTCGATACTGGCTGGTGAAGTAACCCAGGTACGAGACGAAGGCTGAAGTGACCAGGATGTCACCACATATGGTTTTCTGTTGTTTTTCATACTGGACGATTGCCTGGGACCAGCGTTCCTTCTCTGACTGCAACACATCAAGTTAAACCAAGTTAAAAATACTCTTAAGATAAAAACGAAAGGGACTGCTTCCAGTGCTTCAGTAAACACTGGCTATTAGATGCAATTATTAAATCATATGAATGAAAATCCCTTAGGACTGCTCAGTAATTCTAGCTAGAGATTCACTCAGCATCATTTTAGCATTTATTTAAACCTTCAATACTATGACTGTGACAGCCCATAGCAATTAATCACGCATGGCATTTTCTTACAAGGGGCCGTGGATTCAGAATATGTCACATAATAAATTCTCAGACAGTTAAAAATCACTATAATTTTGCTCTAATGCATTATGGATCGCCTGTAATATCACTCAGTCTGGGGTGAGACATTGTTAATTTCCAACAGCTGTTGAGGCTTTGAGGTAAGTTAATGATTAAATATAGACGGCCTGATTTATTAGTCTGTACACTATTGCTTCCAGGTCAATGCCATAAAGACAAAACATTTATCTTGATATGCTTAAAAGCCAAGTTGTTCCATGCAAAGCACATTTATTTTCTGAAATAAGAAAGTCGAACTTGCAAAATGGCCACTGAAATGACCATTTGTTATTTCATATTAACACCTGAACAGATTCTGAAGAAGAGTCTGCACAGCAATGAAAAACAGCTCAACTAAAAACTCAGTTAGTTGTGAAAATATGAAGCATTCAGTGCAAACAGAATATCTGTGGCTCATCGTCTACAACTTCCCTTTGACACTCGAGTCGTTAAAAGAAATAAAACGAATGATCTTTCTGTTTGACAAACTCAAACATGAGCATCGTATCTCTATTCCTTTCTACATTTTGGAACCAGCTCAGCCAGCCAGTTGCCCAGTTCAGCCATGCGTTTTCTGTGGTCCCGCCCTCTCTACCTGCCTCACAAGTTCCCAGTATGCTGCTGGACTGGGATGTAACATCTAGCCAGGATGTTACAACTTCTGGTCCAAAAGCAGTTGGATTACCAGCACCTCCACAGAAACTAACATTTTATTTTATTTATGTCAGGTCAGCCCCAACGACACCCCAGTCCCCCAGTGTTTACCACTAAGCCTTTAACTAGTCGGTTGGCCAGCTCTATGGTCTGGGTGGTTCGAGTCACCTCCTCCTGACAACAGATTTTCTCAGCTGTAGCGTGCTCAAACTGAGCGGTCAGGTTCTGGAGGATGGCATCGAGATCCTGGAGAACCAAAGAACACCGTTAACTAAATTAGGCTTTTAGGCTAATAAACATGAGTTTATTAGCAGTACACTCACCGCCAGTTTCTTTTGAACTGCCAACATTTTGGTTGTTGCTGTTTCTAATTCTGCATTAGCTTGTGATAACGCCTGCCTTTTTGGAATAACGTCACAATAAATCTGGAAACAAACGCATACTTCATGAAGGCACCTCAAAATGGTTTTGTCATAAATGAAACTCTTTGACAAAAGTGTCAGACCTCGTAATATCTGACAATATTGATAGTCCAGGCACAAAGTCCAGCTGCAGCTGTGGATTTGGTCCAAACCAGATCAGGGCGGAAGTCTGGGTTCTTTAGATACTGTTGTTTCACCACCGTCAGACAAGACTCTGGGATGTGTTCTTTGTCATATGACACAAGGGCCTGCAGGAAGTCATCCACCTGACACACATGAAGACGAAAAACAATCAATAGTTTAGAATTTCTAAACAGCCAACCAACTCTGCATAGTTATTCATAATCAGTAACGTGTGAAATTGTTTTAAGGTGTGTTTTGCAATCTTTAGATTGTGATTGGTCACAAATCTAAACCATACTGTGGTCAGGTTTGATTCGTCACACTGTGTGAGGAGAGTCTGCGTGTAAAGCTGGTTTTACAGCAGCAAGAGGTGGAGAAGCAGGTCAACACTTGCCCCACAGAGGCTGAGCATATTCATAGAGACATCCAGCTGTAATGTGAGCTCTGAAAAGCTGTTGGGCAGGGCAATGTCAAGGCCCTCTCACAAATCAGACGGACATTAATCAGGCAGATGTGATTGACATGATGACAGCTTAACCTTGCCCATGAAGGCCCGTGCCGCCTTCCAGCTACGATCTTTAGGCACACGACCGTGTGGGGCCAGCAGGACCATCACAGCTGCTGCAACGTTGATTACTGCTGCTGGAGGGTTTGGAAAAGCCTTCAACTCAGTAAGATTCACCTACAACAGCATTACAGACACAAGCAATATATGTTATTGTCAGATTTGTTGTGTATTAAATAGAGTTGTTGTAAAAAAAAAAAAAGGACGCACCTTGTTGAGGGTGTTCAGTGCCTCTACTGCAGCTGTCAGTGACGGCTCTGCCTTGGCTAGGTCATTCTCACAGTCTTTCTGCTTGACAGCGATTTCTGCCTGCATAGCAGCAACCTGTTCAAGAGCAACAACAACAGCTGAACGATAAGATGTTCATGAATGGTGTGAAGTGCACCGTGTAAAGCTGAAACAATAAACATCCACACAAAGGAATGTCTAACCTTTTGTGCTTCTACGTCTGCAGCCTCTCTCTTCTGGCTAACCTTCTCACTCTGCAGTCCGATCTTCACCAGCAGAGCTTCAGTGTTTCCATTTTTCAAGTTTAGATCTGCTTCTTGTGATGCTAGTTTGGCTTTTAGATCCTCAACCTTAAGGACAAAATTAATACATTTAGTTCAATATGCAACATTTACACACAAAATTAAAAATAATGTTCTTTAAACTGTAACACACGCTCCCTTTGGAGCACAGAATAAGTGAAGATGAGTACCTGAGTAGCAGTGGTTTGTAGTTTCTGAAGGCCGTTGTCAAGCCGGTTCATCTGACGCTGAAGCCGAGTTCGGCTTTTCTCCAGAAGCTTTCTGTACAGGGTGATTTGCTGGAGAAAGCTCCTGGGGGTGGTGTAATTGTACCTCTTCTCATTTTGTAGGTATTTTTCACTTGCCAGGTTGACACTGGTGTGAACGTGGGCCATGAAAAGACTGATGGATTCCTGGACAGCAGGCTATAAAAATAAGCAGGCAAGAGGGGAGAGGGGAGAACGGGGCGAGCTGGATAAAGTACGGTTTAACATCCCCAACCTGATGGGCACTGAAATATTATCTTCATAAACTTTGAATTCATCTACAAGTTCTGCCATCCAGCTTGGCTGGCCCTGACTTACTCAATCTAAAATTTAGGTGCAGCTAGCAGGAATGATTATGCTTTGAAACCTCTGTGAAAATAATGTGTTTAGAGCACTGACATGCTGCTTGTAAAACATGCACACTGTTTACATCATATCTGGAGTCCTCCCAACTTTCTAAACACCGTCTGCAACAGATGTGGCACCACTACCCAACTAGGTATTCATCACATAAAGCACAAAGACACACCGCCTCTATTAATCACACATTTACCGATCAATTAAAGCTAAAACAAATGAGCAGAGAATGTGAAGATCAAACCCAACCATAACTCACAAAAAGCCATTGTTAATGATCATGGATCTGGGAGGCAAAAAAAAATCATTATTAATTAAGATCTGACATAATGCATTTTGACAAAGCATGTAGGGTTAAGATACGAAGGAAGCTCATTGATTGGCCGTGTATAACATTTATTAGCAGGTCATGAATTTCTAACTTTAAATAAATGATTGCTTCATTTCTTCTGCTCCTGCCTCTTAAACAAGGGTTAGGGTTCTTAAAGACATTAGATTTAATGATTCATACATTAGTTCTAAAAAACATGTGTTCAATGTACTCTCATTCAAATGAAGGCTATGGTCTCAACCGTCTATGCTGTATACTTTTACTGTTCCTTTTTGTGTCCTTCCCAGGTGTAACGACCTTTTTATGCTTGAATATCTGACTGAAGACGCCATTGCTCAGCTTTAGTTTTAGTTCATTGTTGCTACTTTAACTACTTGTCATTAATAATCTAATAATGCCAAAACATCAAGGTGCTACAACTTAAAAAAAACATTCCTGCAAATGAACAGCCACACATGTAGATGTACACAGTCAACAATGGGACACATTAGTCTGGCACATGTTCACATATGTGATAAGACCTTGTGGTTGTGACAGCTGGGCCACCTTAGGAGGGTCGTTATGTGCTTAATCAGTCCGCTCTCATTAACATAAATGACTCTGGGTTGTGATCGTTCTGCTGAGATGATGGAAGACAATGATGTGCCTGTGCTCACTATGAGTCTCCAGGCATGTGTTCAGCAATTTGTCAGTACCTCAGTAGAGAACAAATGATGAAGGATCTATGGAAAAGTTAATTCAGCTGCACGGAGATAATTAGACGATACTTAATGTGGTTTGAACCAGCCAAGAGCAACATGACACACCTAGGCAAAACACTGTCTCATGTATATCTGCATTTGATAAAACTGGTACTCTTTAGTACTGAGAATAAAAACCACATCATCTACAAAATAAAAAAAACATTTATAATCAAACTCTTAGTTGAAATTAAAGTGCTGACCTCAATGCCCTCAATCTCCTGGATGAACCTGTAGCTGACTGACTGCAGCGCTTCAGTCGTCCAAGGGTGAAACCAGTCGATGGTGGTGCAGTTCACGAGGGCCGGAAACTGTCGGGCTCTGACGCGCAGGGTGCTGCCCACAGGAGACAAGCACAGCACCACCTGAAAATAAAGAAGCAGGATTACAGAAGTCACCAAGACCCTCTAAGGTCTGAGCAAGTGAGGTCTACAAAGGTTGAGCTACTGATGGGTCCATAAGAAGAAATAATGGCTGTCCTCTGCACCCCCACTTTGATCGCGGTTTAAGGTGGACAGCAGCCCCATTCCCAGTGAGGCGGAGCAGACGGTGACACCACCAGAGGCCTTGGCATAAAGACTCCTGGGAGCTTCTTTTAAACCCCAGTTTTTCTGGCCTGGTTAATACACAGCTCTTAAATTTTCAACTCAAAACTTCTATTACATTTTCTCATTTATCTGCTTTTTGTTGCTGTTTTGAATGTGAGCAGTAACCACCATTTTGTTGGTTAGCATTTAAATCTGCAAAAGAAATTTGGAAAACAAATTAGCTTAAAACATTTTTTTCCATGCCTCTTAGCAACATTCTAACATTGTATAGCTTTAAATATGTTGTGGAGATAAAACAAAATGAAAAAAATGAATTTCGGACCAAAACCAACCATCGGACCATCCGGTTGTCGGTCTCACCGACCCGCCGCACTTCCCTGGGTCCTCCACTCATTCCACACTCACGTATTCAGCACCAGAACACCACTGGTGTGAGAGGTTCTCCACCCAATAATATCAGAGCAGGAGAAACAGCCGGCTGCTACCACTTCAACTTTAGGACAAACTACTAGAGTCCCAAAAAGCAAAACACCATTTGAAGTCACGGACAACTAAAGACGTTTGAACCTAGAAAACAGTGACTGGTGTTTAGAGTTATCTCGTTTCCTCTGGCATCGCAGGTCTCCAGTTCCAGCAGAAGCATCTCAGGGAAGATTCTCGAAGGGAGGGGTGAGTGTTTAAAACCTAGCTTGTTCTGTAGATTTGCTTTAGCAGCTTTAAATGTGTATCTGTCTTTTAAAGCTGAACACAACAGTCAACACCAGCAAAGTGAGTATTGCTTCGTGGTTTAACAGGAACATAAGAATTGGTATAAGAGTAAAGTCAGCAAATTACAATGAAAACCAAAGACTTACACTTTTAATATGTTCTAGCTGAAAACAGATCAGCTCTTTATCAAGGTTTAAAGGTGGAATATGGAACACAAACACCAAAGCGACATCTAGTGTGTGGAGGTTGTAGCTGCAACAAAAGAACACGGTTTCCAGCCGTCGGGATGCCAGATTCTCCGCCGATACGTGAAGTGAGCATCCAGCACTGTGTCCAGAGGCGACCTAAACTCACTCTGGTTTTAGATCTTTTATGGTTGCTCCTCTTATGAGAAGGATAACGACATCTTCTGGGCTCAGAAGCAGCTGCTTGACTTGCAGAGTCCACCATTTTCCACAGAGCCAGCCTCGCTGTGCCGAGCGGACTGTTTACCGTATTTGGCAACCCGCAACGGTGCCCTCTACTGGCTGGTAGATGTAAACATAAACCTAGTGTCGTGCCCGTCAAAATAAATCTTTTTAATTAAAATATAGCTTTTGAAGGAATCATCACCACCAGTGTGTGAATGGGTGAATGACTAATTGTGCTGTGAAGCGCCTTGGGGGGTTGTGGAAACCTAAGAAGGCGCTATACAAATACAGGCCATTTACCATTTAAATAACTGTACCTTCATTCTGCACATCTCTAAAAATACAGCTTTTTATTAAATTGTTCGATATTCAACCTTTAATTGTTCTTTTACTGTCTGGAAAATAAAACACTATTGGGTTAAAAAGAGCAGAAAGTATTTCAAATACTACCGTAAGTTGTAGTTGCACTCGGTTTGTAAAGAACCTCCAGCAGTTCTCCCTGTTGTCCAGCAGTCCAAGGCCTCGTACCTCAGCTCTCACGCCGGTTACGATACCATCAATCTCCTCCTCACTGAAGATCTCTGGGATTTCACCTGGATGGAAACAAATGTAAAAATCCTTAACGGCTCTGCAGTGATTATTTACCCTCCCTAATAGAATCATTTTGAGACTGAAGAAAGTGTCTGCTTTAAAAGGTATCTGAGAGGTAAAACAGAGAATGATTGCTTCTGAGTACTTAAAGATTGTTTTAAGTCTGTTTTGATGGCTTGTACATATTATATATGAGAACAGTCTTGTCTTGGGTGATGGTGGCAGAGGAGTTAAGTGGCCGCCTTGCAATCAGAAGGTCGCAGGTTCGCGTCCCGCTCAGTCTGTCACTGTCGTGTCCTTGGGCAAGACACATAACCCGCCTTGCCTGCTGGTGGTGGTCGGAGCGACTGGTGGCGCCAGTGTTCGGCAGCTTCACCTCTGTCAGTGCGCCCCAGGGCAGCTGTAGCTACAATGTAGCTCATCACCACCAGCGTGTGAATGGGTGGATGACTGATTGTGTTGTGAAGCACCTTGGGGGGTTGTAGAACCCTAAGAAGGCGCTGTACAAATACAGACCATTTACCATTTGTCTTTATATCTAGCTGTTTTATCTGTTTTTCTTTGGTGTAAAGCTAACTATGTGTCTGTTGCTGCTGCCTCTTGGCCAGGTCATCGTTGTAAATTAGAATGAGTTCTCAATCGACTCATCTGGATACATAAAGTTTAAATGATTGTCATGGATTCTGGATTTCACCTGATGCCAGTAAGTGGTTGATAATGACCAGAAACCGCTCATCGGGTATCTGTGCTTCACTCAGGAGCAAAGCCACACGCTTATTCTTCACTCCAGCCTTTAGTAGCAATTCTGCCAGATCCATCTGAGAAAAAAATAACAAAAATAAACTCCACCATAATATGTTTCAAGTCTGTGACAACTGGAAACTTCAGACTTCTCAATATGAAGTTAAACAGGGAATGCTTTAGGAATGTATTCTATAAATCGTTAACATTTTCTGAAGACGTACTGTTTTCTAAGTCCATCTTAAACCTTCATAAAGACCCGTGCTCACCTTGAGGTCCTGGATGCTGTAACCTTTTCTCAGAGTGATTTGAAAGATTTCTACAGAGGATATGTAGGCAGCTAGGCGAGTCAGACTCTGTTTTCCACTTCCTCCCACTCCAATAAGTAAGGCATGACTCCTTGGGGCTTCCAGGATACGACTGATGCGACACCTAGCAACAACACGTATCTTTGTTATGGCTCTACAAATACTGTGTTTAATTTACTGAGATTGATTCGTTTTATTAGCTTGACCATTCTAGGAGGTTGTGGGGCGACTATACTTACACGTGTTGCATAGCATCTTCAAACAGCACTAGATTCATGGCTGGATGGAGTTCATTGTAGCTTTCTAAGGCATCTGTGAGGACAGCCCTGAGTGAAGACCAGCTGGTGATGGGGGCATAGGAGAGTCCTTCACCCATGTGAGCAAAGTGGCAATAGAGGAGGGGCTGTTTGTTCACCTTACTGTCCTCTAGTTCCTGAGAGAAACAAAGGCTTACTTCTTGCCACTGTTATCATTTTCAAATAAAAACAGCAGTTTAGTCTCTTTATGACAATTTGTATTGCACCTCAAAGCATTCATGCACGGTCTCCATCTGGAGCTTCTGGAAAAGCTGGAGGTCCTGCGCATCTACCAGTCTGTCAGAGTATACTCTGCAGGACTCGTGGAGCCACAACATCGCCAAGTCAGTGCTTTCTCTCATTGTGTCGGGTCCAGGTAAAAGAATTCCCTGAATAAAAAAAGGAAACTCATAGTAAATCATCTCATTGTTTCTAAGTCCGTTTGAAATGAGCTCACTGAGCCCTACCTGTAACACATTAGATATGTCCCGCAGATTGAACGTGTAGTGAAATTTGATCGCTGTAGGCAGAAAATTATGCGCCATCTTGTGATGAAGAGCAGTGAGAGCTTGGACAACAGCTGCAGCGCTTGTCTGGACCAGCGGACTGAAAAGCTGCTGCTTCAAATGGCCACACAGGATCTGACTGTAGATGGATCTCTGAGCCTCCACTGAAGGAAAGTTTACCGCAAACACAGAAAAGTGTCTCTGTTGGAGACAGAAAATATGAAAACAATTATAAAGCAGAAGTCTGCCATAAAGAAGAGCTCTGCCATACTGCGTCAGCATCAAATTACACTGTGGTATGACTTTATGGTTAAAACTATAACAGAAATATATAAAAGTTTGTTTATTGCAAAAACAGAACAAAGGAAGGCTGAAACATTTCTCAGGATCAGCGTTTAAACGTGTTTTTTTTTTACCTGTGTGGAACTGTGATAATGAAAAAAAATCTAACAAAATAATATTTTGTTAAATCGTACAAATGAGATATTTTAAATGATTCTATTTCAGCAGATGATGGTAATGTTAACAATTTGATCTTCATTAATCACTTCATCTGTTCTTTTTGTATGTGTGTGTGCAGATTTTTAACATGTAATTGAGTTTTTGTCAGGTTTTACATGTTTTTTTGCCACCCTGCTCAAAAAAGGGCACAATAACAATTACAGAAGATAAGAAAACCAAAATTTGAATATTTTCTCTAAACAGTGCTCTAGTGGAATCTGTAAAAATATAATTGCAAACTTATTTCTTCTCAAAGACTTAAAGTTGGATTTTCAATTGTAAACCATACAGCATGTTTTAGCCCTTTATTGACCACATCCAGTAAGACTTAATCAGAAAAATAAAATATGCTGATTTCCTCAATTTGTGCAAATTAAAGGGTTTGGTTTCAGTGACAAACATACCTGTAACCGAGGGTTGATGTTGAAGCTCCCAGCTGTTGGATTCATGCAAGCAACATACTGGGTGTTTTGAATTTCCTTTAAAGTCAGTTTTTGTCTGCAGAACCTACAACAGGTGATGATATGAATGAAACACGAAAACAAACACAAAAGTAAAATTAGCATCATGCATTTATATAAATATGTATTTATATAAATGTGGCGGCTACGGGGACAGAGGAGTTGAGTATCTGCCCCATAACCAGCAGAGGGCTGCAGGTTTGAGCCCCGCTCAGCTGTCACCCTCCTTGCCTGCTGGTGGTGGTCGGAGGGACTGGTGGTGCCTGTGTACAGCAGCTTCCCTTCTGTCAGTGGGCCCCATGGCAGCTGTGGCTGCGTTGTAGCTCATCACCACCAGCATGTGAATGTGTGTGTGTGAATGATTGTTTTGTTAAGCCCCTTGGAGGTTTGTAGAACCCTAGAAGGATATTTTTATCCTTATTTATCCATCTTGATCAATAAGCTGTAAAGATCTACAATCTGAGCAGTTTCATGAAGACTGTCAGGTTAGAGGGAGTCAGCTGGAGCACATTTGCTTCGTCTGAATGAGGGTGAATGTGGTTTGGGAAAGGCCTTCTCACCAGTGCCCATAATCCAGATGTTGGCGTATGAGAGCATGAGGCTGCACAGTTCCATAGCTGTCCACAGCTGGTATGTTCATGTCATCTATAAAGTAGACCAGCCTCTTGTTTCCCACAGGGAAGTAGCTTCTGCCTGTTCTTTTCTCTAATGTCCGCTCTAGGATTTCTACAAGAAAAAAGCAACAACTGAAAACATCAGCCAAAAACATGAGCGTGAAGTTTTCCACCTCTCCACCCTCTCTGAATCTCATCGTAGCCAGCAGATGGTGCTACGGTTTTCTTCACGTACTACCGCGTACCACTGAACAGCCAAAGAAACCACTCACCCTGCAACATGAGGGACGTGGTGTAGTAGCTGAAGGGTACTTTTGAGGTTGTGTAACTCTCTGGAAGAGAGTCTAACTTGTTCCTGACAAGTGCAGTCTTCCCCACTCCAGCATTCCCCACAAGCATCACCGGCTGTCTCCTCTCCAGCAACAAGTCCATGAAGTACCAGAGACGCACAGTCTCTGCTGTGTGTACCAGAACAGCCTGCAATCACAAAAACAGCAGGACGACACAGAACAGAAACATACATGGTTATTATGGCTTTCTTTGAGTGTGATTTATTGACAGACATGTGTTCAGTGAATTGCGTGTGATTTATAATTTCTTGGATTTCCTCAGAACACCACAAGTATTCTGTCATAATAGCATCATTTGCTCAGAACAAAACCCCACTAATTATGGCTCAGCAAGAGCCTTTGGAGCATTCACAGCTGTACGCAGGAGCATAAAGAAAGACAAAAGAGCGTGGGTGATAGCTCAAGTCTTGTTGCTCATGCCTTCACCCCCCACACACTCTGGTACGTGGAGTGGTAGATGGTAATCAGACACAGTGGCAAGCCTATCATCCATTCTAGCACCCCTGCCATAACCTCATAATGTGACTTTACCCTCTCTTATTATGTTCACTGGAGCATTCAAACATTTTTAATATCCCTGTATTGTTCATTGTTGGTTATTTTGTTTTCTTGTGATTATTAGTCAAATAAGTTTGAAAAGTTAGCCTTTTCTTCTCAAGGAAAATTTTCTCTCATGGTAGTTGTTGTTTGCAAGTTCTCACCTGTAGTGGTGTGGAAGTTTCCATTTCAAACTGCGGAACAACGTCGCTCCACGGCAGAAAGCGTCTGCTTTGATGGTCAAGGTAGTAGTCAAACACTGTCCCTTGAGCTGGCAGCTTCACGGTCTTCATTTCTTTGGTCCACCACTGACTGAACTCGACCCGATAGTCACGGAGCTAAACAGTCATCCAAAATACAAAGGAGTGTATTAACTTATATATTTGTATAAGAAACCATGCAGAAACGAGCTTAGATCATCCCTTAGCATGTCTTTAGTACAAACTGAAAGATACAGGTTAAGCATGAATTAGGGATGCTTGACATAGGCTTTTTTACCGATATCCGATATTGTCTAACTCTTAATTTCTGACACCGATATAAACCATCACCGACATATGTGGTGTTCCGCTCTCATGAAAAACAAAAATTTTAAGTTACTAACATCACATAGCTCCTATCACGCTTACATTTGAAACTACATCAGTTTAAGTTAGTAACAGGTAAAGTGCCATATTTATTTTGTGTCCAACAGCAGCTGAATCCCATTCTCCCTAAGCTAAGATGTGTGTATTAGTTACTCATGTATTCATACTTTTTCTGTATATTGCAGCTATGGTGATAAAACATTTCTAAAGATCTTCAGATAAGAAAAACAAGCCTGGGGTGAAGATTAGGGGTGCACCGATCGATCGGCCAACCGGTTTATCGGCCTTGATCTCAGGTTTTTCTCAAGATCGGTGATCAGCCAAGAACTGCAATCAGTGCACCCCTAGTTAATGTTAAATCAAATCATTGCTATAGAATATTTTTTTGGACAAGTGTGTCAAAAGAGGTACAAAAGTTTTGTTTTCAAAATTAGAAAAACGAAAGTCTAAAGGAACAAACGTGATTTTTGTAGTTCAAACAGCAATGCTAAATATGTTCATTTATATTTGAGAACATGGCCTCATGTCCAGTTGAAACTGGTGTTGTTTCATGAGTATTCATATTGGTTTTCTCAATAAAAGGAAATTGAAACGTAATCTGCTTTTAGTTAAGATAAATTTGGTATTGGCAAAAATTGGTATTGGCAAGTAAGGTTTTTCTCAAGATCGGTGATCAGCCAAAAAACTGCAATCGGTGCCCCCTTAGTGAAGATTCTTGTTTTTATTTAGTTGTTTGTTAGCTGCTAGCTACACAGAGCTATGTGCTGTGAGGACAGAGTACGTTCACAAGTTGTGCCAAATAAACTAGAATATCTCAAAACCTTTACCTCAGAGCTATTGTATTTTGTCGTTTTGAGAGACAGGAGAAGTAGCTGAAGAGTGTGATGTATGTGTATGGTGTAAAAGTTGGTAATTAAATGCCTGAAAACTGATACCGATATTAAATTTTAAGGCCGATATCGGCCGATATTAATGGTAGATCAATAATATCAGACATAGCATGAATATTTTATTTAGGCAAATAAACATTTGCACTAGTTTGTTGTTCCCTTATGTTTGAAAAATCTTTGTAAACTTCATTTTACAAGGACATGAATTCATACATTTAGCTAACTCAAGAGATTGTGTCATTGAAATAATATTTGGATAATACTGGATTGGATAAATAAAACATGGAACACATTTAGTCAAATCAAACAATACGAATACCTGATCTTGACAAAGCGCTCCACCAAAAGCCCAGATGCAGGCAAAGGTGAAATATGTCTCATAGATCTCACGCGGGGACTCGGCTGGAATATTTTCTGGTGTTAGAAGGCAGTCGAGTAAAGTGCAGAGAGTCTGAAGGAGAAGACAGTTATTGTTTTACTGCAGTGAAAAAGAAACTCGACGGTGTGTGTGTGTGTGTGTTAAATACCTGCACCATACAGTTCTCAGGGATTGGAGTTATTGTTTTGAAATTGTTTTTCATCTGTTCAAGACAACGTGGAACATATTTCTCAAACAGTATTGTGAGGTGAGCTCTCTCTGTCTGGCGTTCTCGTTGGTCAATCCAGCTGGCAATACACCTGAGCAACAATTATATAATTATTCATACACATCTTGCTAATAATTAGAGATGGCAGAAAAAGAAACATGACTAACTCACGGGTTCCAGCCCAGGTCTTGCTGGTTGATGTAAAGGATTCCTGCTCTAGATACTGTGGCAGGAGTGGCCATCTTTAGGTGAATGATTTCAAATATCAGTCTCATGGATGGAGTCAGTGGCACTCGCTCGTTACTGGCAAGAGTCAGGACCTAAAAGATATCATTACACATTCTGTTTCCAAATATTCTAACATTTGAGGTTCTAACTAAACATCAAGTTCAAAACTCTTGTTTTAGAGAACTTTAAGAGAACAACATCACTGAGCTGGACCTGACTGCAGCCTTTGACACTGCTGACCATCACCTGCTACTGGATAGGCTGAGAGACTGGGTAGGCCTATCAGGAACTGCTCTGGAGTGTTTCTCCTCTTATCTGTCAGAGCGTTCCTCCTCTGTGGCCATCTCCAAGTTTCGGTCCTCCCACCGCCTCCCTCACCCATGGTGTCCCACAAGGTTCTGTGCTGGAGCCTCTACTTTTCCTCCTCTATCTGCTCCCTCTCCAGCACATCCTGAGCTCTTTTAAAGGAATCTCCTACCATCTTTACGCAGATGACAAATCCTAGTTCTGGTTAGGGACTTACATGGTCAAGCACCATCATACATTGGTGATCTTCTCAGTCCCTACACCCCCAGCAGGTCCCTGAGGTCCAGTGATCAAAGCCTACTGGTTGTGCAGCGCACCAGGCTAAAGACCAAAGATGACAGATCATTTGCTGCTGTGGCCCCCAGACTCTGGAACTCTCTCCCCCTGAGCCTGAGATCAGTGGACTCAGTGGTCTCCTTTAAAAACTCACCTGTTCAGGTGGCTTTGGTGGGACCTCCTGCTGATTCTTCATCACCACCTTCTCTTCATGCTGCTGTTTCTACTAATTCTGTCTTCCTTCACATTATTAATCTAACCATTTCCTTTTCCCTAACCATTTCCTTTTCTCGTGATTTTTATCTTGAGAGGCGCTATATAAAAAAAGTTTCTTCTACTTTTTCTTCTAGGAAATGATTAATAGTTCTGAAAAAGAAGCCCAAAGTGCTTACATTCCAGTGAGTGAGAATGTAACATCGTTTTTCTGTACATACCACCTCTGTGGCTATGTGTTGTACAATAGTGTATGAGTGAACAGAAGGGAGGTACCTTGTTATCATCCATCACTGTGTTGAGCGATTCAATCCACATTGGATCAATGTCTCCATCCAACACAATCCACTTAGGCCCAAGGTGGGAGATGTTTGCCTGCTCCCGCATCAGTGATGAGAACAAACCTTGCAGAGAAATTGAAGGATGTACAAAACAAGACTTTGTCAAAATTTAAATACAAACTAAGCTAAATGTTCCTAAAACAACATACAGACAATGTAAATGTATTATGGTTTATTTCTCCCTGAACACCTGGGCATTCCCTTTAGAACATTTATACATTTTCATGAGGTTTGCAAACATTTTTCTAGCATAGAAGTACATTTCACACACAGTTCAAGTTGTGTTGAATTAGCAGAAATATGGTTTGGACGTTTGAATGCATGCTATAAGATTCAGGAAGAAAGATTAAAGTGTGGACTGTGGTCACAAACAGCCTAAATTTGTAGCTTAGTAGGTCTTCAGCACCCACTCCATTTACCATCTTTCCACTCCCGAGTTGCAGGATGAATGAATCCAAATAATTCATCTCTGTCTATTGCTTTTGGATTGAGGTCGTTCCAGACTGGCTTCCTCTTCAGGTTTACATATGTTTTATGAAGAACTCTCAAGATCTATAGAAAGAAGAAGCACCCAACATTTATTATATGTTACAAAATGATTGTACTACTTTCCTAACACAGAAGTCTAACCTGGCTTTTTCCGGTCCCTGCACTTCCAACAACAAACACAGAGTGACGCACTGCCATGAGCTCCTCCAGCTGCACAACCTAACAAAAACAAATATTTACAAGAGTATTCTTTTCTTTGTTTTCAGTTTGTTTTTTCAACTTCATATCAAACCTTGAGGATAAAATTCTCCTCTGGCTGCAGTCCAAGCTCTAGTGTGGTTTCTCTGACAGCTTTCTCAAAATCCAAGTCCCTTTCTCTCTCCACCTCCAGGCCTGGGAAAAGGTCTCCAAGCAGTCCCAGGAAAACAGTGACATCCTCAGTCACAATTTTAGGCATGTTGAAGTCCCTCAGTGCACGCATCAGTACCTAGAATGAACAAGTAGGCCAGCATGAGATAATTATAACTTCTCATCAGGCTATGAGGTGACATGCCCACATAAGTGACCTGATCTTCTGGTCTTGTTTTGTCCCTTCTTCTCAGTGCCCCAGCCAGAACCAACACAGACTTAACAGCACGTAAACCCCAATCGTAGTGATCCTTAAAGACAAAAAGACAGCGTACACGTATCACAAGTTCCATCCTATACTTCAAGCATTCATGTAAAGGTGCAGTATGAGAGGTTTTTCTGGAGCATTTTTGCCATATTGAAACTTAGTTCTGTTGTTGCAATACCACCTCTGCTATAGTGTCCGTGTTCAATATTCAACCTTTAATGATTGGATCATTACCCCTACTTCACACTAGAAGCATCAGCGGCGCAGATCGGCAGCGGAACGTTGCTGCTTCAAATAGAATCCATTAGTCTGTGGGGTTGGTTTACACCAGCCTCCATGCAGCCATTTTCAGGCGAGTCCCAGATGCGGCACGCCACGCCACGCCACTAAAGATAGGATCGGGTTCTATTTTTGCCGCAAGTGTCTTCTGGGATGTGTCAATTTCTGCAGTTAACATAGGGCTAGACAGGAAATGACACGCAGTTTCACTGTAAAACGTCCGGTAATTTTCAAAATAAAAGTCTATTGCAACGATGCGATTTCATATCTATGTAGATTACGTCTATACATGTGACATCACAGCTTATTTACTCCCTGCATCGTTGGAGAAGTGCAGCGGTGTGTTTTTCATGGGTTTAATCCTGGCAGTAGACAGAAAGAACATTATATATGACATCAGACAGCGATGTCACACGTGAGTTCCTTCTTTTTGGTTTAATGGCGGATGGCATAAACAAACAATGACCTTTGAAGTTTCGAGGGATCTTGTGATCTCGTGAGTAAAGCGAAGAGAATGGCAGAAGTCTCGAGGAATTTTGTGATCTCGCGAGTCCAGCAAAGAGCATGGCGGAGAAGCCGCTTCGCGGCTGAGATTCTCCCGGTGTGTACTGGCACGCAGCGAAACTTGCAAGTAAACCATTCCACTGCCGTTTCATGATGCTGATGCTTCCAGTGTGAAGGAGGGGTTACACATCCATCAAACTGCTCCACTGAACGTCTCTCCCCCTCTCCACATATACCCCTCTATGTGCACGAAAAGTGTGTTCTCGGCTCAGAGCAGCTGAACACGAAGCAAAGCCAGATCCGAGCTACCTAGTGTAATGAACATGTTCTGTTTAGTGTCTGGTTCTGTTCTTGTTGGAAAACTGTGTGTGAGTGTGTCTGTGTCGCCTGAGGAGGTTCAGGTCTGGTTCTGGAAGTTTCAACGGGGTTTCCTCAGATTGTTGGAGCTGCTGTGATTTTGATACTAATAATAAACCAAGAAAGCTAAAAACTGCCTGGTTAATACACCACATTATTTTAGCTAGCATACTAGGTTGTTATATTGCTATGTTAGTAGATTTTTTTTTCAAAATGTAGCTTGCAACAGCTTTCTCCTAGATTGTACACGCCTCCTTTAATAGTTTAATCTAACATTTGAAATATAAAGGCCGTTTAATTATTCCCACCTGCTTTGAGAGCAGTTCTTTGCAGAGGCTGTACAAAGTGGTAAACTTATTGGCTAACAGCTTAGCACCACGGAAGCCCTCTGCCACCAGCATTATCTCACAAATCAGCTCAATGTCAGGCACCACCATGGCACAGGGCCTAAAGCAGGACACAAACAGAGCAATCAGTGAGCTTCAATCAGAAAAAATAAAACACTACAAAGAAAATACCACTGAGCCAATTTCCACCTGAAAAGAGCCTTGAGGTTCTCGGGAAGCTCTGCCCTGCCTGCATAGCCTGGATTCATAGTGATGAAAATCCCAACTGATTGTTTTAAGACAATCTCCTGGCCGAGGAAAAGGAACCTGTATGTTTTCAAACGCGCGCGCGCACACACACACACACGCACACACACAGATTTAAACACACTGTTCCTTGATGAAAATGTGCATTTAGCCTCAGTTACTCACCGTTTCTTTTTAGAGCGAATGGCATCCTGAATGGTTTTGACCTGCACTGCAACAACCGACAGAACATCCACTGGGATACGATTGAATTCATCAAAGCAGCCCCATGCTCCAGTCTGTGCAAGGCCCTTGTAAATGTTTCCAATTGACTTAACAAAAAAGGCAGACATTTTGTTTTTAAAAGTTTGCCTACTAAAACGTTGTAATCATAAGTGACAAAAGGACCAAAGGCTGTATTTCCAGGTTTTGATATGCTGAACTTACCTTGTAGTCCATCTGTTCAGAGCAGTTGAAAATGTACACCATGACACCCATGGCTCTGCCAAGATCCTTTGTTGTCTCAGTTTTCCCAGTTCCAGCTGGGCCTGCTGGAGCTCCGCTCATAGTTAGGTGGAGTGATTGAGTCAAGGTGATGTAGCATCTCCATTTGACAAAAAAATGTGCAAAAAGACATAAATGTGCCATTTAGCAATTATTTATGTTGTGAATTTATTATGCCTAAACACATCTGGACTGATAATCAGTTGTTACCGGTCTGTAAGGGGAGTGATGACCAGACGTGATGTGTTTCCAACATACTCATATGAGTACAGAAACTGAGCATCACAGATGTTGACAAAGCAGTGGTGAAGCTGCTCATTCCAGCAATGTCTAAGCTGGGAAAGCCACTGGAAGGACTGAGAGGTGGTGACCTGTGGGCACACATGATATTTATGATGCAGAAATAAACTGTTCCTATGGTGATGATGATGCACCTGAACATTAAGTAAACACATTTTATTGTACATCCTGCCTAAATCAGTTGAAATGTTTATTTTGATTAATTATTGCTTTAACCTTTTGAGCAATGAGGTTGGCAACAACATCTCTAGCGTGGACGTCAATAGTGCAGATGGTCATGATCTTCTGTCTGTCGCCTGGGCTCAACTCTCCCAGCAGCAAACCAACCAACACGTTGAGTTGGGAAGCCTTTGAGTAAAATAAATAAATAAATAAACAGATTAGGTTATAATAGTGCCACGGTCGATGTAAAACATGTTCATGAAGTTCTTTGAACAAATCCCTCTGAAATAAAGTGATTTCAACAGTTTTATTCTTGACAGTTTCAGTACCTCCCAGAACGAGTTGTTTCAGGGCGCTGTCACTTTAAAAAAGACAAGCTGGAGCTGGCCACGCCCACTTATCACCTGGTCAGGCTGCTATAAGCTGAGAAGCTCAGACAGAGGGGAGGGGCTTGCAGTAGGGATGCTACTCCTCCAGCAGCAGCTCTATCTTGCATATCAGAGGAGGTTCTATTCTACTTTCAAATTTTGAAACGGCTCGTTTTGAACATAATTCCTGAAACCAAACACTTACAGAAAATGGAACGATGGCTCTTCCTCATGTTTGGAGTGTTTATCGAGGCAGTAGTGACCCACATGGAAGCACAAAAAGATGCAAAAGCTGAGTTTTGCAAAATATGTCCCCTTTAAATTTATAGTAATACATGACAATTCGTTTATGTCACAAAAAAACGTTCATTCAATCCATGGCTGCTACATGAATCTATAGTTTAAAAACAATCAAAAGGAGTTTTGTGTTGTTCTTTTGACTCAAACACTACTTGATATAATTTGTTTCTGGTCCTGTATGACAGCAGATTCAATCAGTGCAGGGTAGCAGGTCGGAGGAAGACACAGATTATTCAAACAGCAGCCAAGGACACGTTCACCTTTAGAAGTGCTGATGAAACTGACAAGTGTGATAATACAACTGTGAGCATAGATCACAAAGAGGTTCCACAAGCTCAGCTCAGGTCAGTGACTCTGAAGTGATTAAGATGTCATTAAGAACAACGGGAGAATAAATATAGGACACAGACACCCAACAGAAAAAGTAAAAACAATATAAATATTTATCATAAAAAATCATTTGTACCCGTGTCTACTTGGGATTTGTGTCAAACATACAGGCTATAGCTTTGAAATTAAAGTTCGCTTTGAGTAAAAACTAAAGTATAAATATTTTTATTGAATACAGGGATCAGCCAGATAAATAAAACCAACCCAGCTGATAACAAGAGGCAGACCAGTCTAGGACAGGATAATGCAGTACATGATTGTATAAAATATTTGAGAGCCTTGTCACTTTGTTCTTTTGTTCTAATTTTAAGGACTCCCTATGCTGACTTAGGCCAATCTTGTAGGTTGCTAACAAAAAAGTGGCTAAACGTTTTCTTCTAGTTACATGTAGACACAACCCTAGATAGGTGCCACACGTCTCTCGACTTGACTTTTATTTATGTAGCACTTTTCAGACAAACTCATGTCACCAAAGTGCTAAACAGCCATGCTTTAAAGGGACACTAGTCAGTTTTGGCTTGTTTTTAGCACCCCCTAGTGTTCGTTGGCGAAACCAAAAGTAAAATGTATCTCTCCTCGCTGCGCGTTCGTCTTTTTAACACCTTAATTTAACTGCTGAAATGTCTCCCCAGCCTTTATTAATTTCTACGGGAGCGGTTCATCACTAAATTAAACAAATCAGCTGTGTTCATGATCTAAAACATGCAGGAAACATGCTGGAGCCAGACTGCAGATCCAGGTATGTCATGCTCAAATGTTTCTAAGTCCCAACAGACCGGACCGGCAACTGTGAAGTTGCAAGTGATATATTCTGGCCTCAGGGGGCGACAGGGGCTGGGTGGCCTTTCATTAACCCTGTAAAGGGTCATTTTAGCACATACTGGCTCAAGAAAATGCCATCCATCCATCCATCCATTTTCATCCGCTTATCCGGAGTCGGGTCGTGGGGGCAGCAGCTTAAGGAGGGAGGCCCAGACTTCCTTCTCCCCAGCCACTTGGGCCAGCTCCTCCGGGGGAATCCCAAGGCGTTCCCTGGCCAGCCGAGAGGTATAATCCCTCCAGCGTGTCCTGGGTCTTCCTTTGGGTCTCCTCCCGGTTGGACGTGCCCGGAAAACCTCACCAGGGAGGTGTCCAGGAGGCACCTTAACCAAATGCCCGAGACACCTCAACTGGCTCCTCTCGATGTGGAGGAGCAGCGGGTCTTCTTCAGCGGGAGCTTCTCACCCTATCTCTAAGGGAGAGCCCAGACACCCTGCGGAGAAAACTCATTTCGGCCGCTTGTATCCGCGATCTCGTTCTTTCGGTCACTACCCAAAGCTGGTAAATCGCCTTTCGGCTCAGCTCTCTCTTCACCACGACAGACCGGTACAACGCCCCCATCACTGCAGACGCAGCACCAATCCGCCTGTCGATCTCACGCTCCACCCTTCCCTCACTCGTGAACAAGATACTTGAACTCCTCCACTTGGGGCAGGACCTCGCCCCTGACTTGGAGAAGGCATTCTACCCTTTTCCGACTAGAGACCATGGTCTCGGATTTAGAGGAGCTGATTCTCATCCCAGCTGCTTCACACTCTGCTGCGAACTGCTCCAGCAAAAGCTGGAGATCATGTTCTGATGAAGCCAACAGGACCACATCATCTGCAAAAAGCAGAGACCTGATCCATAGGCCACCAAAACGGATCCCCTCACCACCTTGACTGCACCTAGAAATCCTGTCCATAAAAGTTATGAACAGAATTGGTGACAAAGGGCAGCCTTGGCGGAGTCCAACTCTCACCGGAAACGAGCCCGACTTACTGCCGGTAATGCGGACCAAGCTCTGACACTGGTCATACAGGGACCTAACAGCCTGTATCAAGGGGCCTGGTATCCCATACACCCAGAGTACCCCCCACAGGGCCCCCCGAGGGACACGGTCAGACGCCTTCTCCAAATCCACAAAACACATGTAGATTGGTTGGGCGAACTCCCACGCACCCTCCAGGACCCCCCCAAGGGTATAGAGCTGGTCCAGTGTTCCACGGCCAGGACGAAAACCACATTGCTCCTCCTGTATCCGAGGTTCGACTATCCGATGGACCCTCCTCTCCAGAACCCCTGAATAGACCTTACCAGGGAGGCTCAGGATTGTGATCCCCCTGTAGTTGGAACACACCCTGCGGTCCCCCTTTTTAAATAGGGGGACCACCACCCCGGTCTGCCAGTCCAGTGGAACTGCCCCCGATGTCCACGCAATATTGCAGAGCTGCGTCAACCAACACAGCCCCACAACATTCAGAGCCTTAAGGAAATCCGGGCGGATCTCATCCACCCCCGGAGCCTTTCCACTGAGGAGTTTTTTGACCACCTCAGTGACCTCGGCTCCAGAGATTGGAAAGCCCAACCCAAAGTCCCCAGACTCTGCTTCCACCCTGTAAGACGTGCCAGTGGGATTGAGGAGGTCTTCGAAGTACTCGGCCCACCGATTCACAACGTCCCGAGTCGAGGTCAGCAGCACACCCTCCCCACTGTAAACAGTGTTGGTAGTGCACTGCTTTCCCCTCCTGAGGCGCCGGATGGTGGACCAGAATCTCTTCGAAGCCGTACGGAAGTCTTGTTCCATGGTCTCACCGAACTCCTCCCATGCCTGGGTTTTTGCCTCCGCGACCACCAGAGCCGCATTCCGTTTGGACTGCCGGTACCTATCAGCTGTCTCCGGAGTCCCACAGGCCAAAAAGACCTGATAGGACTCTTTCTTCAGCTTGACAGCATCCCTAACCACTGGTGTCCACCAGCGGGTTTGGGGATTGCCGCCACGACAGGCACCGACCACCCTGCGGCCACAGCTGCGGTCAGCCGCCTCTACAATGGAGTCACGGAACATGGCCCATTCGGACTCAATGTCCCCTGCCTCCCCCGGGACACGTTCAAAGTTCTGTCGGAGGTGGGAATTGAAGCTCCTTCTGACAGGTGACTCTGCCAGATGTTCCAAGCAGACCCTCACAACACGTTTGGGTCTGCCAGGTCTGACCGGCATCTTCCCCCACCATCGAAGCCAACTCACCACCAGGTAGTGGTCAGTTGACAGCTCCGCCCCTCTCTTCACCCGAGTGTCCAAGTCATGCGGCCGCAGATCAGATGAAACGACAACAAAATCGATCGTCGACCTGCAGCCTAAGGTATCCTGGTGCCAAGACCACATATGGACACCTTTATGCTTGAACATGGTGTTCGTTATGGACAATCCATGATGAGCACAGAAGTCCAATAACAGAACACCACTCGAATTCAGATCAGGGGGGCCGTTCCTCCCAACCACACCTCTCCAGGTCTCACTGTCGTTGCCCACGTGAGCATTGAAGTCCCCCAGCAGAATGAGGGAGTCACCCGAAGGAGCGCTTTCCAGTACCCCCTCCAGGGACTCCATAAATGGTGGGTTTCCCAAGACCGACCAATGCACCGTAAAAACACAAGGGCTATTTTTTGTTTTTTGCTAAGCCTTGTTTGGTTAACATTTTTTAACAGTTAAACTCATCATACCTGTTTCTTGTTGTAGTCTTTCAGTGCAGACTCAAATCCTTCCTCCAGTCTTCTAAACACAAGCTCCATATCATTACTCCACCAGATCTGTGATCCAGTGAGAGCAACTTGAGCAGGGAATTCAAGAATCCACTGCTCTCTGGGTTTGTCTTCAAACACGGACACAGCTTCAAACAGGTGCCCCCTGACAGATTCCTTCATGGACTCCTCGAGAGAACCAAGCCATGTCTCTACCTAATGGCAAGGATATTAACTAGTGTTTTAATCATTTTCTGAATTGTGACAGCGGATTCACATTCTTTGATATGAAATCAATTCTTACCGGTCCGTTACAGAAACATTCATTTTGGAACGAGACATACTCTCTCTCTTTGCTGTACATCCCGATGGCACGTTTGGGATTATCCAGATCCTCATTTTGGGCAAACTCAAGATCTGACATGTTGTCAAAAAGTTTTGCTAGATGGACAGTTACCTAAAAAAGAACAGTTGAGAAGAAGGATACATTAAGCATAAAGAAAGCGATACTCATTGAGTTCTCAGTCAGAACATGGAATTTTTCCAGAACTTTACCTCCCTTGGACGGCTCCATTTAGACAGGATGTCCAACAAGTCTGTAGATGATATAAAGTAAAATCTTGGAAAGGCAATTCTCTTCGTCTCCAGATACTGGGCAAGAGCCTTTTCACATAAAGCCAGCCTGTTGAAAACCAAGCACATGAACTAGAATCAGTCAACTACAGCAGCAAATTTTAAATATTTTACGACAATTATTGGTCATTAAAAGATGCAAAAACCTCTTTTGCATGTCCTCCAACTTCTCAAAAAGATGAGGTTTGTTCGTGGCCTCAATGACATTTTTAGTCTTGGCACTGTCCAACATTAACTCCTAAAGGAACAGAAACACTCAAGTAGAAAAAATATGAAAACAATGTTATTTGTAGGGATGCACCAATACCAATACGATACTGGTATTGGTAGCTGCGGTCAGCCGCCTCGACAATGGAGTCACGGAACATGGCCCATTCGGACTCAATGTCCCCCTGCCTACCCCGGGACACGTTCAAAGTTCTGTCGGAGCTGGCATCGGGCTGATACCGATACTAGTATCGGTATCAGCCCGATGCCAGCTACCAATACCAGTTGTCTGAAAGTGGCTTCACTGTGACTTGTCATTTCTGTTGTAGTTTTCTATAATGTCCAATAGGGGGAGCTGTTTCAAACATTGTGAATGAAAGCAGAAACAGGCTCACACCTGAACATGCAGAGATGATTATTTTCATCAAAAATAATCTGCTGCTCATGTTTCCCAAAAAAGCTTAGTTCAGAATCCACACTATTGCTGCTAATGCTGACTATAGTTTTTTGTTTGATTTAAATGTGGACACTGCAATAGGTTCATAAATGTTATGTTCATGAAGGCTGGAGACAGAGCCAATTAGTTCATTTAGTTAAACTCAACATCTTTTCCTGTTGAAAGCAGAGAAGAAAATAAAACCTGTATTCCAATTCATTGCATTTTTTGGTGTGGTAGAAGCATTGGTATCAGTAATCGGTATCGGCGAGTATTCAGATCCAAGTATCGGTATCGTATCAATTTGGAAAAATGTGGAATCGGTGCATCCCTAGTTATTTGCATAACTAAACCTTTGCCGTGTAAATGCACACCTGAAATTCAGCATCTACCACTTGGAATCTGTGTGTATCTGTAGGCAGTTGTTGGCGAATGTCATCAAAGCCTTTGAAGATACTTTCAAGATAGGCCCATGATCTTTGGACCTCCATCCATATGACCAGGACAGAGTCTGCCACAGTCAGTTGGTTTTGTAGTTCCACTGCCTGTAACAGGAAGTGATCTACATGCTTGCTCTGAAAGACACTCTGGAGCTGAATCTTGAGAAAGAAAAGAGATAAATTAGCTCTACTAAACTAAGGACTTGGTCTCGTGAAACTGAATCACACCACACTACCACCCAAACTACATCTCAAAAAGTGATACATTCATAATTTGACATCAACTCATGTATCAGTATCATTTTACAACACATTCCATCTCATTGGCATGGAAACCCAACCATTTTAACAAAGATGGAGTCATTAAAGTGGCAAGACTTCTAATTGCAGGATGTAGCCCTCCCACACATCTGGTGTCTCTGTTCAAAGAGCGTCACAAAACAACAATACCCCAGGTTCCCCAGCAGCAATACATTTACTGACTGTAAACTGTGCTGTTAGACATTCAAACAAACCATCATTCCAGTTCTTTAACCAGGAAAATCATCTCAAGAACACGTTTTTGCATTTTACGACTATCATGTGAAAGCCCAAGAAAATTAGATATCCACCTGGTGATCCTCAAGCGTTTCGAGAAGCTCCTCATCACATTTAAGCAGTGGCAAAGAGGTCTGGTAATGTTCTTCATATGACAGCTCCATTGATGCCCATGCTTGACTTATTTCGGTTATAACCTAAAACAAATGAATAATGTTAAAGGTCTCATTTACTCATGTTTTTTTTTTTGACAAATCTGCTGTGGTCTCTAGTATGAATAAAGGTCTTGTGTTTTTCTGTGGAAAAAAGCTCTAACGCTTCTGTTTGAGGAAGTAGAAGTTAGTCAGAAGAGTGAGGTGAGGAAAATGACAGAATCACAAGTCTTACTCATTAATATTCATGATATGCAAATGTCTCACCTCAGATCGGCTAACAGCAACGCAACTCTTCTGCCTACTTTGTTTGCTCTACTTTCTTTGGTAAAAAAATGCAACATTGATGTGTTATCGCCACAAATAACCAGTGTTGGGAGTAACGAGTTACAAAAGTAATTAATTACTGTAATGCATTCCAGCGCACCAGGGCGTCTTTAGAGCAGAGAGGGAGAGCACTGATCAGATGCGCTCCAGCTGCGCGCACCACGACCACAGTAACATTCTCACAGTCACACCACCAAAAAAAAAACATTTAACACGCGATAGTTCATGTCCGCTTTCTGGCACTTTCTCTTAACTCATGCCTGACGCGCTCTGCCTCAGCTGAGCTTATCAGTGCCCAGGTGACATCACCACACCTGCTGCATGCAGCGCACATTTCGCTATTTATGCGGTGCAGATCGGGTTAGGGTTAGGCCAGTTCGAACTGCTTAGTTTAAAAGTAGGCTAGCTCATAATTTGAAAAAGTAGGAAATCCAGGAAGCAGTTTTTCTGGAGAATTGAGAGGAGATACAGGAAGATAAGAGAGGACAGGAAAATAGTCAAATAAAAAACGAGAAAACTAAATAAAGTTCTTGAAAAGAAAAAGTAGGTAGATTTTTACCCACTACAAATGTTTAACAACATAAAGCAATAATTTATAAGCATGTAATATTTATTTATTTGATAAAATTCAGATCACTTTCAAAACAGGTCAGCACCCAGGGCCGTATCCAAGCATTTGGGGACCAAGGCAAAATACAGGGTGGAGCCCCCCCCTTCTCCCCACATACTGTTTGCACCAGGGTGCGAATTACACAGAGGCTTCCGGGGGAGCCCACTAAGACGGGGGGGGGGGGGGGCTTGGTCCCTGAAATGCCTAGAAACGGCCCTGGGTGTGGGACTGAGTTTTGAGGGTGATCTGAATTGTATCAAATAAATAAATATTACATACTTATAAATTATTATTATTATTATTGTAAAGTTACAAACGTGTAACTTTTCAAGCACTTTGGGTTTTTTTTATGCGACTATTTTCCTGTCCTGTCTGTGTCTTAGCTACATCTCCTCTCAATCCTCCAGAAAAACTGCTGCATGGCTTCTTCATTTTCAACTAATGAGTTACTTGAAATTAGCAGATCAGAAAGATCTGTCAACCGCAAAAATAGTGGAATGTGCGCTGTGCGGCCGCGCCAGTGAGGTGACGTCACCGAAGCACGGGAGCTGCAGCAGCGGAGCGCGTCAGGCACAAATGAAAGAGAAAATATGAGCAAACATGAACGATCGTGTGTTAATTATGTTTTTTTTTTTGGTGGCGCCACTTTGAGAATGTTACTGTGGCCGTGCGCAGGACGCAGCTGCCCGACGGAGCGCATCAGTAATCAGCGCTCTGCCGCTCTCCACCCTCTCCGCCCAAAAACAGACCCGGTACGCTGAGAGTCCAAATAAATAATGTAATATATGTAGGGACTGGATCTTTGTTCGGGCTCCCCCTGGGTGTGTAAGTCGAGGGCTTCCAGGGGAGCCCGGCGCCCTTTCAGGGGAGCCGGGCTCCCTTTAGCTCCCCCGTAATTCGAACCCTGGTTTGCACGCTTAGTTAATTTAAGATGGCAGCGTGCTAAGCGTACAATTTGTTGTTGCATTTATTTCATACAAATTCATTTTCTGGGGGTCCAAGCCAGCTTTGGGCACTTTCATGACCAGGAGCAATCATCCTCCAGCCCTGATGGAGGTGATCAGAAGGACCTGCAGAGCAAAATCTTTCTGCTTATGCTACAGTGTGTCTAGATTTCTAAGCTACACAAGATCAGCAGAAGAGAAACGTCCACGCAAAATGTTTCACTTCCTGTAGTCAGACAGAGCAGAGATGAGTGAACCTGCAGCTGATCTAACGTTAGATAGAACATTCTCTGGATGGGCATACACCCGTTACTTTAAGTTTGTGATGAATCAGGATATGAAGAACATTGTAGTCAAATGCTCTTTACACCTAAAGAACTGTTGTTATATCTGACTGTTTAAACCACAACCCCTAGCCACTGGATGTGTGATGAGCTACTTGAGCGTCATGAGCTACATTTAGATTCCCAAATCCATATTATTTTGGTGAAAGTAATGCAAAAGTAGTGTAATGCCTTACATTTTAAAATTAGTAATATTATAATGTAACGAATTACTTTAAAATGAGAGTAACAAGTAATAAATAATGCATTACAGTTTTGAAGTAACTTGCCCAACACTGCAAATAACACAAGCTTGAATGTGTTCCGCCATGTTGTGGAGTTGCTAATGATTACCTTCTACTAGCCGAGGCTCGCTCTGCTCTCTCCTGTCCGCTAAATCAACACAGCCTTCCCCTGTCGCACGCCAAAGTGGGTGAGTCCTTGAATACTAATTTTACGTGGATCTGTGGCTTTTTCTGACCTAAGCGTTTCCCTGTCTATTTTCTCTATGTAGCTAATGCAGGAGATAGGGTTTGAAGAAGATTTTAATGTTCAGCAAGCATATGCAACTCATTTTGACTGATTGTATTTCAAAAATTGGATTGGCAGACTGGGGTGGTGGTCCCCCTATTTAAAAAGGGGGACCGCAGGGTGTGTTCCAACTACAGGAGGATCACACTCCTGAGCCTCCCTGGTAAGATCTATTTGGGGGTTCTGGAGAGGAGGGTCCATCGGATTGTTGAACCTCGGACTCAGGAGGCGCAATGTGGTTTTCGTCCTGGCCGTGGAGCACTGGACCAGCTCTATACCCTTTGGGGGGTCCTGGAGGGTGCGTGGGAGTTCGCCCAACCAATCTACATGTGTTTTGTGGATTTGGAGAAGGTGTTCAACCGCGTCCCTTGGGGGGCCCTGTGGGG
Source organism: Aphyosemion australe (assembly GCA_006937985.1). Taxonomy (NCBI): domain Eukaryota; kingdom Metazoa; phylum Chordata; class Actinopteri; order Cyprinodontiformes; family Nothobranchiidae; genus Aphyosemion; species Aphyosemion australe. Next base: position 102,267 of record SSNS01000154.1, on the reverse strand, counting down.
GCCCTGTGGGGGGTACTCTGGGGGTATGGGGTACCAGGCCCTTTAGCCTCTTTTATAAAACAATGCCGCCAATTTGCCACAAAGCTGAGTCGGGGTGTGGGGGCGGTCTCTGCGCTGTCACAGACTTCCCTTTCGCTTGAACATAACTTGCTTTATATTGTGATTGAAGCTGCGCTCATTAAGTTTTTTTGACAATCCGCTCCTAAAGGTGTCTGTCCTCCACAGTCCCCATGAACTGTCTGATGATCTGAGCTTCAGCTCTAATGGAGAGAAGCTCCTGGAGCTCTGCATCGCTCCAGTTTATCATCTCAGCTGGTTCTGTTAACAAAAGCAAAACTTATGCCCGTGTTTACTTTCATTATCAATATAGTTCCCAGCCAGAACTCAGCATTAATTAATCATGTGATCACGACACCACCCTCTGTTGCGCCAATGCGTAATCTTCATTCACAAGTCCGGCGTTGTGGCAATATTACTAACAATCCTGGCAACACGAATGCCGCAAAATTCCCGCATCGCCATGCCCCTACAGCGTTTTCATAAGACACACCATGGCAGCAGTATTATGCTGACTTGCTGGCACAGTGTGTCTTCTAAAAGCGGATTTTGATACGGGCTGTTAGGTCCCTGTGCGACCAGCGTCAGAGCTCGGTCCGCATTGCCGGCAGTAAGTCGGGCTCGTTTCCGGTGAGAGTTGGACTCCGTCAAGGCTGCCCTTTGTCACCGATTCTGTTCATAACTTTTATGGACAGGATTTCTAGGTGCAGTCAAGGTGGTGAGGGGATCCATTTTGGTGGCCTAAGGATCAGGTCTCTGCTTTTTGCAGATGATGTGGTCCTGTTGGCTTCATCAGAACGTGATCTCCGGCTTTCGCTGGAGCAGTTTGCAGCCGAGTGTGAAGCAGCTGGGATGAGAATTAGCTCCTCTAAATCCGAGACCATGGTCTTGAGTCGGAAAAGGGTAGAATGCCTTCTCCAGGTCAGGGACGAGGTCCTGCCCCAAGTGGAGGAGTTTAAGTATCTCGGGGTCTTGTTCACGAGTGAGGGAAATATGGATCATGAGATCGACAGGTGGATTGGTGCTGTGTCTGCAGTCAGTGCGGTTACATGCGCAGTATCAACATCTAAGTCGATTCAGGTTGATCTTAGGATAATAAGCTGGGAGACTTTATCCTAGTTTACATGCACATTAGAGAACCGACCTCTCAAATGAAGTTCGTTCCACTTCGGTACAGTAGGTGGCGACATGCACCCTTTCAGGTCGGCATTTTTCCGGTTAGCTTGTAGCAACACAAATAGTAAACAAATGCTGGCGGGAGTAAATGAGACGGAATTGAAACAGGATATGCACAATGGCTGAAGGAATGAACAACAACACTGCAGCACAGCTTATTTGGTACGTACTGCACTGTTTGATGGTGTTACGTGTGTTACTTTGTGGAGATGATATCAGAAGACCACTACTGCGGCTCGTCACTTCCAGAATGCGAGCGTTGGTTCAGTTCGGCTGACCCGTTTACATGCAGAATTAATTCAGATTGCTACAGCATTATCTGGGTACTTCAGCCTGATTAGAACCATTTCACCTTCAGCCAGACTAAAGCTTGGTTTATGCTTGACGCATGTACATTCCGCGCAGAAATGAGACGCGCGGATGGAACGCACGTCAGACTTTGTAGCGTTTATGGTTCCTTCCTACCTTCTGTGGCTTGTCTCCGCTGTGAGCCAATATTCTCCCAAGGTGTAGGGGGCGGCATGGGGCTCTACGACATGCATCCAACACTACACCATAGTAGAAGTAGAACTCACTGATGTTTTACATTTTTTTACTGTTTCCTCATCTTTTCAGAGTGTGACAGCAATTTCTCTCCACGAATTATTAACAATATTTTGATCACGGTGATGTTTATGGGCCCAATTATAGAGATGTTTGTATTTACGAACCTCTGCCACTACGAGCTCTTGCCAGTCCGCCATTTTTTCCATGCAGGACCGTCCGCGTAGTTAGAACATTTCCTAGGTGCGCGGTGTGGAAACTTTGGGCCGCGCAGAGGACACGCGGAGGGGTGTGGTCGCTAAAATGACGTAATTTGTCTGTCATGGTGAAGAGAGAGCTGAGCCGGAAGCCGAAGCTCTCGGTTTACCGATCAATCTACGTTCCTACCCTCACCTATGGTCACGAGCTTTGGGTAGTGACTGAAAGAACGAGATCACAGATACGAGCGGCTGAAATTAGTTTTCTCTGCAGGGCGGCTGGGCTCTCCCTTAGAGATAGGGTGAGAAGCTCGGCCATCCGGGAGGGGCTTGGAGTAGACCTGCTGCTCCTCCACATTGAGAGGAGCCAGTTGAGGTGGCTTGGGAATCTAGTTAGGATGAATCCTGGACGCCTCCCTGGTGAGGCTTTCTGGGCACGTCCAACTGGGAGGAGACCCAAAGGAAGACCCAGGACACGCTGGAGGGACTATGTCTCACAGCTGGCCAGGGAACGCCTTGGGAGTCCCCCAGAGGAGCTGGCCCAAGTGGCTGGGGAGAGGGAGGTCTGGGCCTCTCTGCTTAGGCTGCTGCCCCCGTGACCTAACCCTGGTTAATGATCATGGATACAATAATGGAGGGATGGTATTTAAAAAACAAGTATTACACAGTTTCTCAGTGAACGAAACCTTTAAGCATAATAATAACACAAGCAGCATTCCCTAGGTGTGTTCTTGCTTGACTTCATTATTGTTTTCGACATGGATTTTAAAATAATTAATTACATAATTAAGCTAAACAGGATCAAATTAAAAAAGCCAGGTACCTTTGACATTTAAATGTAAACGTGTGTGTGTCCAAATAAATCTGTATATATGGAATAAACCTTCTCAATAGCCATTTCTTTGACAGCCTTATCCACTATATTGTGGACTTCTTCTTCAAAAAGATGAAGCTGCAATGTCAAAAGGTCTCCCAAGGTGGTGCAGTCCGACACAGAGAAGTTCATCTGTTCAGAATAAAGTCAATTCATTAAACAAGGTTTGAGATTTTTAATAGTGTTATAAAGTAAAACCTCTGCTGTGTGTATCTATGCACCTGTGTTGTTCTAATTAGCTGCACCCAGTGGCGCTCCCGTATTGCCAGGTTCTGTAGTTGACTCACGGCCCGCAGTGACGTCAACAAGTTCTTCACATAAAGATCAAACTCAGTGAACGCATCCCACGTGCGAGCGTCTTTGTCAAGCTTCCGTATGTCCTACAAAATCAGGAGGTAGGTAAACATAACTAGTTATTAGAGACATCTGTTACAAATGGCAACGATGCATGACAGCAAAACAGCAGGTGTGATAAGCTGGTGTGATGTAGCACTGCTGTGGCCTCACTTTGGCAAAGCTCCTTAATTCTGCATCCATCTGGTCCACGTTTATCTGCCTCCATTTGGTTATTGTCCAGTTTTCTACAGTGGTCTGTGTCGATATAGACACATGGACAGGGTCAAGAGAATGAATCAATGATCAGAAGAAAGAAAGGAAAAGAAAAAAGAAAGCATTTAGGTGAGAGGGCCTTTAGCTGTGGTCTCATGACATTTCAGATTTCTGATTAAGCTACTTGCCTGCACAAATTCCACCATGTCCCACAGTTCCTTCAGGGCAGTTACTTCTCGTCTGCAGAGCTTGATGTCTCTGTAGTCAGGAATAGTTACATCAAACAGTTTTGTGGACTCTTGTAGCTCTGAAACTTCTGTTTCCATATCCTGGACTGCTTTTTCAGACTAAAACACAAAGGAACCACAACAAAAGGTTCAAGTAGAGTGAAAAATTATTTTTATCCAATAAAGAAGCAGAGCTTAAATTCCTACTTCATCCAGACTAGCGTAGGGATTCACTGCGTTGTAGCTGAAGGGTGCCATTTCTCTGAACATCTCTCTGAATTTAGTTTGTTTCACCTGAAAAAAGGGAAAAGGTTTATGTTGGTTATGTAATGTTTTAATAAAGTTTTTTTTCCCTCATGGTGCAGTTACCGTTATCTGAATATAACAACTAAACTTATGCAAACCTGGTGCAATGTTTGCACACTTTGACTTTTAAAGGGGCCGTATCATGGGAAATCCACTTTTTGGAGCTTTTTACCATGTGACTCATGAAAAACACCCCCAAATTTTGAGATTTTTTGAGGGCCTGCAAAAGCGTCAGTGGAAACCAAGTGCGTCATCAGGCCCTGCTCCTCCCCCTGAAGCTAGTCTCGGCTCTGGATCCCGCCTCCCCTGGAAGTAGGCCACTAACGCCCACTTTCTCCTAGCTGTGACCTTCATGTCACAGATGACTGCTTTAAACCTCCACCGGTACCAGAGTGGATATTCTGACTAATGACTTCTGCATTGGGGACAAAACACCACCGTAAAACCATGAGTCCTGTCCACAAAGATGCAGGTAATGGTCAGCACAGGACACGTGTCTTAGGGGACTTGTTTAGAGCACCTGCCTTGCTGTTTTGCTATGACCTTACACCGGTTCGACTCCCGGTCTCAGCAGTAACGTATTTCTTCTTTTTTTAGCTCTACTTGCCAGTTTTATGTTTTCAACCCTCTATTGGTAAACTGTTTAAATCTCAGGACTAGTCTCTTTGTGTCTGTAGCCAGTGAGAGTCCATGTGAGGTGAGCAGAGGAAATCAACTAAAAGCTGCTTGGACACGACCAAATTCAAAGATCTTTAGACACAAAATATTTAGCAGAAAATAATCAAAAAACTAAAATATAAATAAAAGAAATCTGCTTCAGCTGCTACATAAATTACTGCTGACACCGGGAGTCGAACCGACATCATAACATGGCAGAACAAGATGAAAGGCAGACGCTGTAACCACTAGACCACCATCACCAATACAACTTGGCTAAGACGCTGTTGTAGGTGTATTTTGTCATAGCGGGCGTGGGCGGAGCTTCACTGAAACAGGTACAAATTCAGGCTAAAAAAAACTCATATTTAAGATAAATGACATCTCACTAGTGCCAGCGGTAATATTTATCATATATTACCATCATATACGTTTTTGAGACTAAAATAGCATGATCTGGCCCCTTAAGCATTAATTTCAGAAATTCGGTTTTTAAATTAATAAACAAAAACAAAGTCAAGACTTTTAAAAAAAACTTTTAAATAAAATCTCAGGAGTTAACTTTTTTTCTAAGAGAAAAGTGTACTGAAATCTTTTAAAGCCGTTTGTCACCTCGATATCAGTACACTGTCTTCGCAAAACCATCACTTCTTCACTCTGCATGGGTGCAACCTCTTGCCTCACTTTTAGGGCCAGTTTTTTGGCTTCATTCCATTTCTCTGGGAGTTCCTGAGATGAAATTTTGGTAACTTAGAGCAAAAATGTCCAAAAACATACATTTCCTTTTTTGCAGCAACTAATAATTATGCATGTTTGTGTTTTATTAAGAGCGATGAAGAAATAGAGTTTCTCACCTCCATCTGAGAGTATAAATGATCTGGTATTGCCACACCATAATGTTCTAGGAGACATATTGAGTCTCTGTGAAGAGCAAACATCTTGTCGGTGATGCCTTGTCTGTCTCTGACCGCTAACAGGTGACTCATGATGTCCACTAAACCTTGGTGGTCCCCTTTAGCAACAGGACTGTTCAGCCCCCCAATAGTGGCCTGAAGAAACTTCTGCATTTCATCCAGACTGAGTGAGAAAGCTTGAACAATCAGAACAAGTGACAAGAGTCTGACTTGAATTGAAGATCTATGCACAAAATAGTTTTACCTGTCAGCTACATAAGTCAGTAGGTGCTCTTTGAAAAGCCAGCTCCACCTTTTTATGATGTTATGAAGGCTAGCTTTAAAGAACTTGATATCCACCTGAAGCCATCCATCAAACACTTGAAAATCTTCCAGCTGGGAAACTTCAGCATACAGGTCTTCATAATGATCAATCTGTGAAATCAAAATAACAGAAAATATGATCAAAAACCTGCCATACACTGGAAAAAAAGCATCTATCACAGGTTTGAAGACAAAGTTTTACCTGTTCTTTGAAGTTATTGGTTGCAGGAGCGTTTTCAAGGAGGAAATCTACTCTGCCAGCTTCCGGCTCCTCGGCTGTGAGAACACGTCCATATCTCAGGAACTGTCGGAGACACTCTGCTCTGTCATCTTTCCACAGATGGTTGTAGCAATCAAACTTCTTGTGGTAGGTTCTCACTTTCTTCAGCACTTCGTCTACTTGTTCCATTATTTTATTTTTCATGGTTAACAGTTTTAACACGCCACCCATTACATCCTGTAAGAGGGTTAAAAACAGCAGAATACATTACAGAGAATATAATTAACTGTACAAGGATGTCAGATTAGATCATTTATGCAGGACTGACTTGATTAAACAAGACACTCCAGGGTAAATGCAGGAATCTCAAAATTAAATTTAAGGCCTTTTCAAGACATTTTAAGACCTTAGAAAATAAAAATCAAGACTTTATCACAATGAACAAAAAATAATTTGAATATATTAGTTTACGTGCGTCTATTTCAGATGTTGAAGCGACAGTAGTCAAACATGCTGTAGCGCCACCACTGCAGCGCTACCGCAGCGTGTTTTTGCTAAGCTGTGTCCGTGACTGTGATTGGTCAAATGACGACTCGTGACCCACTAACAAAGATGGTTTGTGAACGACCGAAGACCCGCTCCTCCTAAAAACAAAAACTCTTCGATTCATATGAATGTCATGTTTGGCTTCATAAATGGCAATTTTCGTCAAAAAGTGACAAGTTTGCAAGTATAAGACAAATGTATTTTAAATTCAAGTCAATACTAAGCAAATCAAAGACTTTTTAAGGGTCTTAATTTTCCTTAAATCAATTTCAAGACTTTTAAGACTTTTCAAGACCCCGCGGATACCCTGCACTCATTTAACAAACAGACGTTTTCTAAAATGGAACAAAAACAGAAAAGTTCAAAGATGACACAATTTTACAGAATAATTAGTGACAGGTATCGATCTGAAAGCTTGATTCTCTCAAGGACAGATGGTTAATCCGCAATCAATGCAAAATTTAAATAAAAAAAGGTTTTTCATAAATAAACATGGTTATTTATGTCAGGTTGTTTTTATACTTTTTTTAAACCAGCTCACATTAGTAGAAAGTGTATTCCTAACAGATCTTCCAAAATAAAACTCTTACTCTGAAAAGACGTAAAATGCAATCTTCCAATACTTTGTACTGAGACTTTTGTCAAAACAGGAAATACCAGATTTAGTAGTCAACTGTTAACTTTGGCAACTGGTAAAGAAAACCTGCGTTAATATTTAACTCTAAAGACAAATACCTGATAGCCCTCTGAGCTAAGGTGAGCAGCCACTCTGCTAATGTGCCCAGAAGTCTTGCAGACATCTTCAATGAGTCCTTCTACCAGATCATAGAGGCTGTCTCCTGCATCTCGGTCCATAGGCGGATGGAAGGTCAGCCCTGAGCCATGCAGCATCACCTTGGCCTGAAACAGAGGAGCTTGGCACAGCCAAGTGTCCATGTTGTCTATAAAGAACTGAAGGGAGTGGCTGATGTAGCTGAAGAGCCCCTCCACTACCACCTCATCCACATATTCCAGGTAAGTCTGCCAGACGTCTGAAGCAGGATCAGCATGGAAAAGCATCATGTTTTCCTGAGAAATTAAACAAAATCTTATCCCAAAGAACTGTCTGTGTTTTTGTTTGATACGTGGAAGTTTATAAATAGCAGAAGTATTAATATGTAAATGACTGATGTGTCAAAACTTTTGCTGAAGTTGAAACAGTAGTTAGAAAAAAGGTTCAAAAAACACAAAAGGTTTATTTTAATTCTGCTCAGTTTCATGTGAGGTTAGTTTGTGATGCTGCGACCTCATTAAAACCAGAACGAAAATCAATCAAAAATGTATTTAAATAAACAACTAAACACTGATTTACTTTACAAATACAAAATGAAAGAAAGAAATGAATGAATGCACGTTGAGCCCCACACACCTGCACCAGCTGCTGTATCACATCCCCATCACTCTTCATTAAGCTGAATGTCCTCCTGACATGCTCTGTCCTGTCATCCAGTTGGATGAGTGAGCCTTTCTTGTTGTCCTTTCTGCAGAACATGGCCTTTTTGCTCCAGGCCTTCATCATGGACTGGATGGCATCATAGTTTTCCCTGGCTTTACTGACTCGATGAGCAAGGTCTTGGATTAGGTCCTTGGTGGTTGTGATGAAGCCCCAGCAGTCCTGATCCTGCCATGTCAGGGTGGTCTCTGCTTTCACCAGCAGCCGGTCTATGGACTCCAGCTCAGTTTGGATGAGAGGAAGTTCCACCTCCAACACGGTCTGCTTTATCTTGTTGTACCACTGCGCTAAAAGCTGCAAACTGCTCACATACTTGAAAATTCAATATTAAAGGAAAATCAGAAGTTAGTTTATGTCATTTTTCAATAAACTGCTGATAACTGGAATAATTAAAGAGGGTGATGTTTACCTTTGTGAACATGTCACGCTTCTCAAAAACTGCAACTGCAGCTGAGGGGATGCTGATCTGGCTGTGTGTGTGGATGTATCTCACGTCTTTCAAGATTTCAGTCAACTGGAAGGGATAAGGAAATGCACAAAATCTGTTAGTTGAAATGATTCATTCAGAATGAATGAACTAAAACTGTAAAATGGGAACAGATTAGGCCAAGAAAGGGGTGAGAAGGCCCAGATTTGGCATCTGATACGCAAACATGTCCAGTTTTTCTGTATCAGTTACCTTTGGATTGAAATTCACTGAAATCAGGCCAGAAGAGGAACTTCTTGAAATGAGAGGCTGGCTCAGATTGATTAGGCAGTCCTGTTCCAAACCGTTACACCACTCAGAGTAAATGTCCTCTTCATACTGGTCCAGAAGACTCAACATCTCCATGTACATGTTGTGCTCATTCACCATCTCTGCACCTGTAACAGGCCTGGGGGAATTCCAGAAATGGTCATATTTTAGCTACAGTACAAAACTGTATAATATTACACTAAGCTATGGTTAAAAACTAAATCCATACAAAAATGCATAATTCACTCACATGTCAAACAGTAATTTTAGTTTTTCCCAGGGTGTTTGAATGTGTTCTCTCAGCATTTTTACCCACTTCAAGGCTCCAGATGTGTGTGCCATGTTCTTAATTAGATCACTCTCCATCTGACAATAAAGAAGAAAACAAAAACTAATTTGACATATGTAGTGAAGTTAATTCACCCAGCCAATATGTGGTTTCATGCATAAATACCTGATTCAGCTGAGATTTAAACAGACATTTACAATTCTCCAGGTCTTCTCTGAGCAGCTGCTGCAGCAGAAGAAAGCTGGGTCTGAAAATCTGCCCGATGTGTTTTCTCTTCAGAAAAGGTGCAACAATTGTTAACATCTGAAATTTAAAATAAAAAAGTGTAAGTGCTACCCTGCAGATCATTCAACTCCGCTGTGCGTTTAGAAGTAGTGCCTTCAGAGGTCAAAACCGAAACTCGTTTTTTCTTACTTTTATCGCTGATTCCAGTCCGGTGCAATCCTTAAAAGCCAAACAAAGCAGGCTGGCAAAGCGACCTTCCAAGTCTGCACTCTTCATTTCAAAAGCCTTATACTCATCTTCAAAACCCTGACAACAAAAATAGCATTGCAGAATTTAATGTTACAAAATAGAGTCAATGTGTGCATTTAGACTTTTCTTTGACTAATCTCAGCTCCATCTGATCTCATTTGCCTGTGGACACTTGAAAGAGTGTATTTCCACCTGAGAGGTGATGTCAAGCGGGTTGTTTTCACTGTGCTTCAATGCACTGTAGTGGTTACTGAACTCCTCATGCATTTTAGCAACAAGCTCATTGTAGAGCCTTCCTTGGAGTCCTCCAAATTCCAGTTTTTCCATTCTTTGAAAATCCAGCACAAGTTCCAACAAGTTCTACAATAAATCACATTGTAAAATAAAATTAAATTGAAGGATTTGACTCATGGGGCAAAAACTAGATGTGATCTCACCTCCAGTTGTAGCATGCGCTTAAAGAATGGGCTGAAATGTGAAAAAATCATGGCAGCTGGGAAATCCCAGGGTGCGTTTTTATCTTGGTTGGCTAGCCGCTCCTTCTGAGTCTGGTAACAGTCTCTGAAACCACTGAGGGCTTTTATTACCCTCTTTACCATTTGCAGACTTTCTTCTGGATCCTGTCTGAGTAGCAGATCTGCAGAGAGGTATGCAGACGCCTACAGGGAGAAAAGTTTATTATCTTTTGGTTAATTCAAACAAACACGAGTTACAGGGCTTTAAGGACCATTTATACCTGCTCAATGAGCAGATTGCAGAGTTCCTGTAACAGCACAACAATGCGAGCTGGTTTTTGGTAATACTGGCAGTTAGTCCAGATAAGAAATGCTGTGTGGAAAAATGCAGGGATGTATTTTTCCATGTGAACAAATCCTTTGTTTTCCAGCTGAGACAGTTGTTCGTTTAGTGGCTGGAGATAGAGGTCGACGTCTTGGGCTTCTTTAAGAGCTGTTTTGTTTTAGTTTTGGAAGAGAAAAAGAAAGAGTTGGAACATTCAACAAAAACAAAGACTGAGATGGTTTACAGCGACCTTTTGAACAACAGATATCTCACCATTAGACACGTTTCCAATCAGAGTTTTGATTGTTGGGTGATAGCTGCTGTCCATCACCTCTAACATGTTTTCCATCATTTCCACAACAGGACTCTGAAGCTGTAAATAAGACTCAGAAAAAAACCACCAAAGGACACTGGATTTTAAGAAAGATCAAACATTCTTACCTGATGACAAATGCTCTCCAAATTGCTTCTTCTAGAAGCCCAGAACTTCAGCTCGGCACTGGGACCGGGTTTACAGCCTGTGTTTAAAAGGTCTGACGAGTCCTCCTTTAAAAGTTTCTGGATCAGATGAGACCAGTGGATGACCTGGGTCTCTATGCAATAGGCTAGTGCCCTGTCCTTGTTGTTATGCCTTAAATGGAAAAGTCAAATAATTTAACCTAAACTAAAAGAAAAGCGTGATTTCTGAGTGTGTTCACTCACATTCTGAAGTGGCCCTGTGCCTTCTGCATCCATGACGTTGCAGTTGGCATAGGGAGGAGAGTTCTCCCTAAAGTCTGTCCTTGCACGACTGATGTCTGACTGCAGATGCTCTCAACGTGTCGAGCAACGTCATCGCTGATCAGATTCGGCCACGTGAGATGATTCTGATCATGCGTTAGTAGCGGAACACACACCTAGATAAACACATACGGTCACGCACAAGCCAGGCCAGAACCGTGCGTGTAAAACACGGACAGCACTTTAAACAATCACCTGCTCGATGATGCGTGATAGCTGTGGTAGTGGTGGTGACGACAGGAGGCCAAACAGCAGGCTCTTCCTGTAGTTCTCACAGCTGATGGGAACATTTTCTCTCTTTTTAAGAATATAAAGCACCTTATTTTGAGCGTCGGGTGGGACCTGCGTTTAAAATAACGTCACATTTTAAACGCGTCACGTTTAAAACATCAAAGTGATGCTAGCTAACATTTTAACAAGCAACATTACCTCCGTGGAGGCAACCAGGAAACTTTTATTCGGTGAGGAAAAATACACAACTGCTTCCGTCTCAAAGAAGTCCTCCAGAAGCTTCTGGAAATCTTCACGGACAGCGCTGGTCTTCCAAGTTTGACTTTCCAGCGTCAATAACCCACAGACCTTGTTCTCCACGAACTTCACTCTGACGTCTTCTAGAAAAGAAGGTACGCTTTCTTCGTCTGACATGTTCGAGCATGACAAGCTTTACTTTTATAACAAATGAAAAAAACGGGTCCGTTTTCAAACAAATGGTCAGCACATTCACTTCTCAGCTTGTGAAAAAGTCCGAAGTTTCTGTGTTTTTTCATTGAGCTGCACCAACTTCACCGTCGCGGGGCGGTTTAGCATTGTGTTGCTAAGCAACAGCCACTGTCCTCAATCACTGCCTGCTAGGTAGCAGTGTAGCTAACTGAGATTTGTTGTAAACAAAGACTCTGAAGGTGTATGATGATGATGATGGTGATGATGATGATGATGATGATGATGATGATGATGATGATGATGGTGATGATGATGATGATGATGATGATGATGATATGATTATGATGTTGGTGATGATGATGATGATGATGATGATGTTGGTGATGATGATGATATGATTATGATGTTGGTGATGATGATGATGATGTTGGTGATGATGATGGTGTTGTTGATGATGATGATGATGATGATGATATGATTATGATGTTGGTGATGATGATGATGATGATGATGTTGGTGATGATGATGATATGATTATGATGTTGGTGATGATGATGATGTTGATGATGGTGATGATGATGTTGGTGATGATGATGGTGTTGTTGTTGATGATGATGATGTTGGTGATGATGATGGTGTTGTTGATGATGATGATGATATGATTATGATGTTGGTGATGATGATGATGATGATGATGATGATATGATTATGATGTTGGTGATGATGATGATGTTGGTGATGATGATGATGTTGGTGATGATGATGGTGTTGTTGTTGATGATGATGATATGATTATGATGTTGGTGATGATGATGATGATGTTGGTGATGATGATGGTGTTGTTGTTGATGATGATGATGTTGGTGATGATGATGGTGTTGTTGATGATGATGATGATGATATGATTATGATGTTGGTGATGATGATGATGATGATGGTGATGATGATATGATTATGATGTTGGTGATGATGATGATGTTGGTGATGATGATGGTGTTGTTGTTGATGATGATGATGTTGGTGATGATGATGGTGTTGTTGTTGATGATGATGATGATATGATTATGATGTTGGTGATGATGATGATGATGATGATGGTGATGATGATATGATTATGATGTTGGTGATGATGATGGTGTTGTTGTTGATGATGATGATGTTGGTGTTGTTGATGATGATGATGATATGATTATGATGTTGGTGATGATGATGATGATGATGGTGATGATGATATGATTATGATGGTGATGATGATGTTGGTGATGATGATGTTGATGATGATGATGATGTTGTTGATGATGATGATGGTGATGATGTTGATGATGAGGAGGAGGATTTCCTTGTGTTTAAAAAAGATTATGTCTTCAATTGTCAACCTTTTTGGTCTTTCTATGTGCTTTCTTTGGTTTGAGTAATCTAAATCTAAATATTAGTCTAGTGTGGCCTACTGTACATTTACATTTTTTATTAGTATTCCACCTGACCACAGTGCAGTTTTCAAATTTGATGCAGCTTGTCAGGATTCTCTAGTTTCCCATAAATGGAGAAGATGGAGGATGAATTTCTTCCCAGTTTCATTTTGCTCAAGAAGTTCTTCTGCTGAGCTCATGGTCAGGTGTTTGGTGTAAGGAATTCAGGAGAGATCCCAAAGATGTCTTCTCCCAAAACTGTTGCAAAACTAATCTGAGTTAGTGATGTGCACTGGGATCATCAACCAGGTTTACGAAGACTTTTAGAACTGTCTCACAAAAATGCACATGAAATCGTTATTCAAATATCTGTTACTGGGTTTTTTTAGGTGGTGAATTGGTAGCACGGTTGCCTCACAGCAAGAAGGTTGCAGGTTCAATTCCTGGATGCAGCCTTTCTACGTGGAGTTAGCATGTTCTATCGCGTGTGGGTTTTCTCCGGGTGCTCTGGCATGTGTGTTTAGGTTTATTATTGACTATAAATTGTCCCTGGGTGTTAGTGGGTGTGTGAATGGTTGTTTGTCTCTGTGTGGCCCTGTGATGGACTGGCGGCATGTCCAGAGTGTTCTCCGCCTCCGTTCGATGACAGCTGGGGAAAGGCACTATACCTGCAACACAGGAAAACGCAGTACAGAAGACGAGAGTCCGTGAGAAATATCATTTACAAAAATTAGATTACTTAAAGTAAAAGAAAATAAATACATTTCTAACTATAGCATCCATCACCCACATGTTCAAGGTGGTGAAGAGTGGGTGCTTATCCCCAGTGGTCATTGAGTGAGAGATGGGGAACACCTTGAATAAATCACCAGTCCATCACTGAGTAAAACACATGCCAGTTAACCAGTTTTTATTCTGTGAGGAGAAACCAGAACAGAGAAGCTCTCTGAAGAAAGACCAGCTAAGTCTCCAATCAGGCCCCGCCCTGCAGCCTTTAACCAGAACAACTCAACCAATAAAATCCTCAACATTCATTTTTTAAATGAATTAACCTTGAAGCTACAGATCACATGACTGCATTTTCCATAGTTGTCTTTAGAAGTTATATACCCCGTAAATTCAAACAGTTTGTAAGTTGTTGCAAACTGTTGAATGTCTCACAGGTTAAATTGAAGCAGTTGAGAAAAAATATTAGCTGAGTGCAAATAAAGCAAACTCTGGAACAAAAAACGTTCACAGTTTCAGACAAAAACCTTCACTTTTAAGCTTAAGTGTATTTTAGTCTGTCAGTTAAACATTTTTCATTTTCATGGATTGGATGGAGAACGAGTTTGAGAGTTCGGCTCTGGACTGACACAGTCTGGGTTGTGTGTGTGTGTGTGTGTGTGTGTGTGTGTGTGTGTGTGTGTGTGTGTGTGTGTGTGTGCAACCAGTCTGTTGTCTTAGCAGCACAGCACCGTTAGCGGCATTATGAGATGCTTTACACCACTGTTCACATCAGGTTAGCAGTACTTCTCAGCTGAAGAGATATCATTAGATATAATGTTAAGACGTAATAATCTGAGTAAATGAAATGTCTTCATCTAAAGACATCTAAACATTAGAGGTTGAAAATACTGTTGGATACGTAGTTTAAGCATCGACAGGAACAAATTTCCAGGAACTACAAGAGATCTTCTGAAACTGGGTGAGAAAAACAAGTCTCAAGATTTGCAGGTGGGACTGCGTTTCTGGACCTAATCTCTGACAATGACAAGACCACCTACAGAGAAGAGACTGTCTGCCTGTTGCCATGGAGCTAATAACAACTTGGGAACAATGCATTTGAACAGTTAACACAGAGGTGGCTTCTGATGTAATACGTGTTTATTTCTCTCTGGAAATCAGGACAGATGTTAGCCAGCATGATTACACCAGAAATAGCTTCATTTACCAAACAACAAAACACAAAAATAAGCCTAACTTTAACAGGATTCCTGCTTTTAAAGTTTAGCAACAAACCTTAAATCTATTTATCACCTCAGCTGGGTTTTTTCATCAGATAAAACCAGTTCTTAAATAATCACTTTCTTCTTAGTTTATAATGGTTTAAATGGTGTGCAGATTCATAGCTAAAGTGTGTTTCTAAGTCTTCAAGTGGGACAAATCAGCATTTATAACATGAAGAATCTCGTCAGGGGCTGGCAGCGTCAGTAACATTTTATTCAAAATACTGGATTGATTCTCAAGATGAATCACAACACATGACAATACAGTCGATCCAGACAGCAGCAGTGAGCAAGAAAATGTTTTTACCTTTTGTGTCGCTTTTTTTTCTTTTTCTCTTTCTGCAGGTCTAGAAGCGGATTCTTTTGCATCCTTTATTGTTGTGAACCCTCCCTTCCTTCTCTTTCCCCCCTTTCTCTTTCATTTCGTGTCCGTTGAAATTTTAACCAACCGAAAACATTTCTAATAAAGTTCTGATATCAGGCGGGGTGTTATAGCTGAATCTATAACGATCCACCTGTGAGAATAAAACTGGCTTGCTTTCGGCACTCAGACATCAATTCTGTTTGATATACAGCCAAACAGGACATGGGAAAAGAAAAAAAACAAGAAAATGTTTTTACCGTGTCCAAACTCAGTTCTGATCAATGGCAGTCTGTTATTCTGATGGATGCATGGATGGATGGATGAACGGACAAATGCTTATAAGTTATATTTGACTGTTTTTCCATTCTATTTGAATAAATGTGACCTCAGTCATTCTATCATCTTTATGCTCTTTACAACAAACTGTTGACAGAACGATCAAAGAGCTGTAAAAACACTATAAAGAGTTAAAACCAACTAACCTGAGTTGTGTCAAAAGCAGTTATTATCTGATTTTAAAATGTGTTCAACAAATAAAAACATATTTCATCTGCAAATCCATTTCATGATTTATTCAAATCAAAAAAGTACATCTGAGAGCTGCCTGTGATCTAAATCCTGAGGAAAAATTTCAAGTACAAGACCGATTTTCAAAAATGGGTTGTCGTAGCACCACGAAAACTGAAAACACTTCAAATTCAAAAGATAAAGAGGCATTTTTAGATAAATGTAGTTTATCTGCGCTCCAACCCTGGTCTTTGTGTTCTTCATTGTGAGGTAACCGCCTGTAGAGGGCGCTGGCTTTACTCGTTTGACAGATTTCACTTCAGGTCCTGGAGACCCAGACCAACAGTTTACCAACTTAAAGCTTTAGGATAGATAGATAGATAGATAGATAGATAGATAGATAGATAGATAGATAGATAGATAGATAGATAGATAGATAGATAGATAGATAGATAGACCTACCTCTCATCAATAAAATAATTGATCAAATTGACTAAATATTAACATCTTGTCCGTCATCCTGTCATAAGTTATTGCTCCACCTGTTTTTACGTGTGCTGGTGATGATAAGAGCCTTCAATGTGGGGGAATGTTTTTGCCCCATAGTGAACTAACGCTCCTGCAGGATAATGAATGTTTAAAAACCTGCTGTGTGTTCTACTTGACGGTGGGATCTGTGCTGGCAAACCTCACCTAAAAGCCTCCTACATAGTGCTAAAGCTCTGAGGGTGTGATGTAAGCTTGGGAATTAACAAATTTGTCAGCCCACACCCGAGGGCATCTGGTGATAGATACGGCGTCCTGTGGGACTAGAGCGGGAGCCGCGGTGCAACAGCAGGCCGCTTATCTTGAAAGGCTTGTTTTAAGAGTTCTTCAGTTAGAGAAACAAAAGCTTTAAGAGCACCAATTACCTCACAAGTGATGGTCAATCCCTATTGTTCAGTTTGTCCACAGATCAGGTACAAGAACATACGGCACACACTGGGGTTAGACGCCTCCGATCTTTCAAGAGGCTGAATTAAAGACAAAGTCAGAATTTACTTTAGAAAGAGTCATAGGGTCTGCTGCCTTTAGGACAACTCTGTCCTTTACTCTGTGAAATTTGGTAAAAGCCACAAAATGCACTTGAAACTTAAAGAAAATGACTTATTGAGTTGATATATTTAAAAAGGTTTTGGTTACATCATGAAATTATAGGGAACGTACAAATTGTTGACATTTAATTGTATTTTTACGTTTCAAATACCAGTTAAAGAGGTAAAACGTCTGTCTGTATCTCTTTAATGTAAACACTCATGTACCACCCTCACTATTGTTATAAAAATGAATAATCCCACTTTGAAATAATGAAGCATAATAAAAGATCAGAGAGAACGCACCATTTAAACCAGTTTGATTTAATGAATTTCCTCTGCTTTTATTTCTAGTTTTAACCATAAAGTGCCTTATTCCAGTAGCTAATAATAATTTGTCATATGTGTGAAAAATGTGCTTTTTTGATTCCCCTCAGATTCTTGCTTAAAAATGTTTTAAAGTTTGATTTTTGTGATACATTAAAATCACACCTTCTGCCTGCACGTTGTATAAATTATCATGCTTTTCTCCTTTCCAGATCAGATGTAAAACTGGACAGTCAAGCAGCTTACGCTGGTTATGAAATAGACAATTAATGTTATTTTTGGTTAAATCTACGCAGAGCCAAACACGGCCCTTTAGCCACAGGTTACTATTTTATAATGAATAGCCTGCTTTAGGTGAGCCGATGCAGTTCCAGGCACTTTCCTCAGGATCTCCAGCCCCGCTTGCGTCTGAGGGGTTTGGTTTATCCCACTTAATCAGCATCCCGAGAGGCTGGCACTGCCCCCATGGCCGTAAAACGCAGGGTCACTCTAAGCTTTTCAAAACGGAGAGAAACCTCAGCTGACAATGCTGCTGTCACTCAGCCTTAACCTGAGCAGGGCCCTTTATTCCTTATATAGGCTGCTTCTGTAATCATTCACTCCATAAATGCAAATTACTCTTATCAATGTTTTGACTAGCGTGGGGCAAAGACACACTCAGAGAATTTTTGCATATCAAATATTTGATATTCTCTCTTGCAAAGGGGGCGGAAAAGCAAATAAATTATGCATCTTGTGAAAAAATGTTTGCAAAGAGATTAAAACTTTACTTTAACACACAAGCGTCTCTGCTCTCCACACATCATTTTAAGTGAAATAAAAAATTCCACTTGTCCCCGTGGGGAAGAAAACACTCCTCAGTCTGGCTGCTGTTGGAAATACATTTTTCAAAAAACCTAACAAGATAATGAAGACACAGGAGAGCGCTTCCTGCAATTTGCAGTAGCTCTTCCGCTTCGTTTAGACCATAATTTGTACTTGTTTGGATGGCACATGCAGTCGGTGGTTTGGGGTTTGTAGCAGGAATGTCCCAGGGGCTCAGTCAGTCCAGCACCATTATAAATGACAGAGCAGTGAGCCTCCCTCGGCTGTTTCTCAACACCTTCCTGTAGGCCTTGTGTTGCATTTTGCAGAGCACGCGTGCATCTCTTTTGGATTTCCTAATCCCTGCACGGTCCTGGGGAATGCTGTGTGACTCTCAGTGAGATATTCCACTCACGGGTCTTGATTAATGCTCCGGGAGCTTGTATCAATGAGAGGATCACAGGTGTGGCGGAGCCTCTGTAAAACCTTTAATATGCACACCTCGTGTTCTCTGGTGCCCCCCCACCGTTCGGTGGGAGGATGAGTCAATAAATGTTTAAAATTCATCTGAGGACTTACAGTCAACCAACTACTTCACAAACAAAAATAAGTGGATTGTTTTAGGATTGTACAAAACCGTTTACAAGCTTTGATAAAAACACATTTATTTGCATTCATAAAATATAAAGATAACGTGACACAAAGCACGTAAAACATAAGCAGCTAAAGCTTTTGGCAGCTGTTCTATTGGCTGTTAATTACAGCGCGGCTGACTGAGTAAATGCCCACTTTAAAGTGAAGAGGTCGACCTTTGCTTGTGCCACAGTAAAAGTCTCAGCGCAGCAACAAGGGAGGAAATTGAAAGCTGTTCAGACGGAGCTCGAGTGTTTATCCTCTTCATAATCAGCACGTTTCTCCACCTTGTTAGATTTTAATTGAAGTTTGGGATAAATAATATTTTTTATTTTACAAAATGACCTGAAATCACAGATTAAATGTAATGTTATTATTGGAGGATAAAGGGATAAGAGGAGGGGGCATTTGCTCGTCCAGACTCTTGTGCAGCACGCTATGCTGCATGTTAGTAGAGTGTGTCTTTAAGAGATTGTCCTCTTTAAAAACAAACCAAAAATCAGCACCAGTGTCCATGCACACAGCCCTGATGCAGTAGGATTTATTTTCTCTTCATGAAGAGACTAATGTGAAAGTAATACCATGTACTAAATGAAAAGAAGAAAACCGGAGTCCGTTTTGTGTTTTGTGGCTTTCTTCCTGCCAGTGATCCAGATTTTGTCCCGACATGACACACACAGCTTCATGTGTGCTAACAACCTTTCTCCTGCTTTAATCATAGTGATCTGTGTTAATCACCTTCCCTTCCTTTTCCGCTTCTCACACTTTGCCGGAGGGCTTTCCGTATAAAAACGTACCTGAATACATCTGTCTTCTAACGGCATCACTCTCCGTCCCCTTCCCCCACCTGTTGTTTCCTCTGTTATCTGGCCACAGAGGTCAGGAAGGCCTTCAAGTCGTGTAACCGAGTGTGTGCTGGAAGTAGAGTGACCTTTTAAACTCTGTTCTTTATCATGAATCCTTCAGGCCTTTGTGGTGCAGACAACACTGTATTCTTCCATCATTATAAACACGAAAAGACAGAGCTTTTAGAGTGCCAATCTCTTCAGCTTGAATTCACAGCTTGCATAATCTTTAATGAAAGAGATATTCATAAGATTTAAATGCATTATTTGAATCATTAGCCCTGAAAATCATTTTTGCATGAGCTCTGTAAATGGTTAAAAAATCAGCCATGTTCTGTTTAAAAATGTGTTTATTTTCAGATGAACGATTTTCAATAAACAACTTTACTGATTACAATTTAATTGCATTTAAATGACGTGTCTCTAATTACTATACATTTTAAAACTCTTAAGAAAAAAATCAGCAATTTCCAATAGTTCTAAAAGTAAATGCATCTTTTAAATTATACCTCCTTTAGCTTGAAGATAGCGCAGACATTCAAGAAGGCCTTCAAACGGCCTTACGGTAATCCTGAATCATCCCTGAAACACCTAGAAACCCTGGGCCTCGTTGTCATTTGAGCTTGTTAAAATTCTCCAGTTGAAGTTTCTGACTTTCTGCAGCACTGTCAGAATTTCATTTCTGAATTAATGCTGAAAAATGCACCTCCACTCGGTTGCAGATTCATTTAGTCCTTAACTGTGTCATCCCCTAGCTGCTCCCTCACCCACTGCTCCCCTCCTTCCTCCTCCTTTTTTCTTTCCCATGTCCATTAGACCTTGCAGACTAATCGAGCAGCACCAATTGCTCCCGTGGTGAGATCATTAAGTAAATTATTTTAAGATCAAACGGTCAGCAGCCACAATGAAGTCTTGTGTAATGGTAAAAGCCTCAGAAGCTTCCACCCACCCCTCTCTCAAATTAAAGCCCAGTGGGGAGAGCTCTGTACCTCTCAGGTGGATGCCCCCCAACCATTAGGCCTTTTAGCTGCAGGCTAAGGTAGGACCCACTAATTGGTCCTTTGAACAAAACTAACCCACTGACAGGATCTGACTTGTGTGTAGCTTAACAGTACAAAATTGTTCCTGGCCTTAGACTGCAGTTTAAAACTGCTGTAATAGTTTACCTAGAGAGAGTCCTGGTTACACAGCAGCAGCATATTTAAAGGGTAGATACAAAATAATATTCTATAATGTAACCAGAAGAGCTCTCTCTCTCTCTCTCTCTCTCTGTGTGTGTGTGTGTGTGAACACAGACATTATTATACAAATATAATAATGGACACAAACACATGACCATATTAAATTCCAGGATGCGCTGACTTCATTGAATAAACTATCATGAGGTCATGTTTAACACACCCCTTTAACATCTGACCTTTCATGCAATAACATTATAATATGTTTATTTTAGCAGCAGGAAATTCATTTATTTCAATAATAATATTTTTTAACTTCCTTTTTACATTTTATTTCTATTTCTGATCTTTTGTTGTTGCAGAAGCAGGAAGAGAGACGGGAAGACCCAGATTGATGTTTTTATAAAATCTGAATTAAAAACATATCTCCAGGTAAATAAGTGACAGGCTTGCCTTGGCTGAACGTGTTTGAAAGAAAAGACGATGAGATGAGTAACTTTAGATCTGTGTGGGTGAACAGATGCATTAAGCTCCGTGTGTGTAATAAACCATATAAAACCCATTAGACAGCAGCTACGCACAAAGAGCAGTCTCTAGATAAACAAAGTTGACAGCTTTGCTTTTAGAAGGTCAAAGTTTTAACTATAGGAGCATGAGTGTAGACACAATCCGAGCACTCATGTTGGTCATCACACGTGGCTTTGCTTCCTCAGGTCGTTTCACTTAGGAGGTAAAGGAGCTTTAGGCAGACTCAGAGCATCAGAGCATCAGAGCATCGTCTCTCCTCCGCTGAACAAGTGTTGGACCTACAGTAGCTGATGGTGTGGATACAGAAACCAATGCAGCAAAGTGACTGTGAGGGTGATTTATCCTCCTCTGACATGAAGCGTGACTGTCATCAATCACACACCGTAAAAACGATAACTAGCAATTTTTGATTTAATTAAAAATTTTAAATTAAACAAATTCAGAAATAAATTTTCCATTTACAACATACAACAGTTTGTCTGCCTAACAAATTTCTGTCATTGTTGTCCTAACTAAGATTTTCTAAACAGCATAACAAAGATTATCAACTTTTGAGTAGAATTTTTGAGTCAAGTGAGGAACCAGTGGGAAACCCCGTAGATGAGTCGAGCACACCTTGCCCGGACAAGTTTTAACTGGATCAAACGGACCTTCTGAGCCTGAGCAGACCTGAGCCGTGTGATGGTGGTCCATCGACGTTTAGAAAACTTGACCAAACGTGGCCAAAGTGGATTTAACCTGAATTGTTTCGACTATTACGGATTTTCGCTTGGCCTGGAATGTAGCGTGTGGACATTTTTTGGACAAAAGCGAGAGCTGCCGAGTCCGACCATTTGCCCTAGCAGGTAAGCTAACATTTTCTACAAGTGCATCTACCTACTTTTATGCTCAAGTTTTAGTTCGGCGCATCGGTCCAGCGCGTTTGACCCCGCAAAAAGTAATGTTTGATACTTTTTTAATGTTAAACATGTCTGAAATTCAGACACTTTCATCGCTAATGACGTTTTTCAGACTAGCTTTTTAACTGCAGGTCTTCCGTGGTAAATCTTATTACCCGTTTTGTAATATGTTTTAATGTTATCCTTTAGTGAGGACATGATAGTTAACAACCCCGGTGAAGTGAACCGACACTTGGAAATACACGGTCAAGCCAGCTGACGCTGGAGCTTAGCTGAAATTTGCTTCGCGCGTACATGGTGCATTACGGTAATACAGCACTGGAGCGCTCTTTCAGGTGAAAACAAATGACGGTGTAGTGTGAGGCTTAAACATAAAACAATGTTTATTTAAGAGTTACCTACTACTTTTCCAAACGATATCCAGAAAAAATATGTTATAACTTTACTGTAGATGTTTACAGCCTCACACTTCACGTAATTTCCTTGTTTTCACCTGAAAGGACGCGCCAATGCCTTATTACCGTAATGCACCATGTACGCGCGATGCGAAGCAGGATTTAGCTAAGCTCCAGCGTCAGCTGGCTTGACCGTGTATATCCTCACTTGACCGCGGTATGTTTAACATCGACCAACAAACTCCCGCTCATGTGCATTTGTATATTGATACTGGTTTTTTGTGAAGGATGTTTCTATTCCTGTGCAAAAGATGTATTCATGAGAGCTTTTTGAAGCAGGTTTTAACATGGTCAGACATTGAACATGATGCAGACTGCACAAGACAGCTACCCTGGAATTTTGTGTGCTGAATAAATGACAATATTTTGTTGATTGTCTTGTTTAGATATCTGAATAATTTAATCGGATCACCTCCTGGGAACTTTCAATGCATCCCTTGACAAATTTGTGCCTGGCCTGCTGAAACTGTACCGGTCTAAGAAGGTGGAAGACCTCCTAGATAAACTTGATGAACAGGTGAGTGAAGTGCTTTTTTGCCTGACATTTTTAGGAGAGTATGAGTTAACCTTTCTCATAACAGAAACAGAAAAAGATGTTGGCTTAAAAAAACACATTAGTGGACATGTGTCAGTAAAAATGAATGTCAGCAGTCATTGCTTTATGTTTTTATTTGGTGGTATTTGATTTACCAGAATTTAAATAGTAAAATTGTTAACATGGTTGCATTATTGTTGTTTTAAAGTTTTACATGTTGCTGGGTGTGACCTGTGATTTATCTTCATTACTATAAGAGTTCTGAATCTGCATTGTGCATAAGTAATATAGGCCTACTAATTAAAATGCTTGTTTTCCACTGAATACTCTTTAGACATCCGACCTTGTGTCCCACCGAAAGACAGCAGCACTGAGAGGCCTGCCCATTTTCCTTCGAGGAGATGCTACCGAGGCTTTCCTGAAGTGCTTGGTAAGTAAAAAAAAAAAAGTAATGCAAGTAAAACTAATTCTTAATTCCTATGAGATGTTTTAAAGAATGAGTTAATCCAAAATGGAAATCTACACCTCTTCAATTCAGATAATTTTATGATGACATTTGCAGTTGTCTATAGCTGCGGCTCCACACTAGGGGCATCAGCGGTGCAGAACTGAACGTCGTTGCTTCAAATACAATCCATTGTAGTCTACAGGGTTGATCCAAACCAGCTGTGGCGTGGATCATTTCAAGTGCATCCAAGATGCGCAGCTAAAAATAGGATTGGGTTCTATTTTTGCCGCGAGTTGCTTTTGGGACATATCAATTTCCGCAGGTAACATAGGAGTAGATACGAAATCGTGCACGGTTTCAGTGTAAAATGTCCGGTAAATTTCAAAATAAGACTATTGCAGGGATGCAATTTTATATTTATGTAGATTACATCAATACATGTGACCTAAAGGCTTATTTACTACCAGCATCTTTCGAAAAGTGCAACAGTGTGTTTTTCATGGCTTTAATCCTGGCAGTGGAGAGCCACAACATTATATATGACATCAAGCAGTGACATCAAACGTGATTTTCTCTTCTTTTTGGTTTAATGGCGGATGGCATAAACCAACCGTGACCTTTGAAGTCTCGAGGGATTTTGTGATCTTGCAAGTTCAGCGAGGAGGACGGCGAAAAAGCTGCTCCGCTGCTGATGACCCCAGTGTGGATCCTGCGTAAAACTCTCGCTCCGTTTTACTGCTGAGAAGCAGCAGGGTATCGTTTGTGGGTTTTCCAGCAGAAATTACTTTTGTACAAAATTCACTACAAGGTTGATGGGTGAAAGCTATTAATTAAAGAAAAATAAACATTTTCTTTTTAAAACCTCCATGAGTCACATGACCAGCACGATATGGAGGTTTAAGTTCAAATCTGTAGAAATGTGTTTTGTCTTTAGTTTTCTTAGCTCTCAATAATTTGTCTATTTTTCTTCAGGATACGGATATTTTGGAACCAGCATTGAATGGTGCATCTGTTGCCATCCTCGCCATCCTACAAGATGACGATGCTGGTACGTCTGTTCAAGACCAGGCAGTTGTGCTGGAAGGGGACATCATGCTACATGACATTCCGGACCTCTCTACTGCCTTGGCATACCTCTTCGGCCTTCTGAATGCCCTCAGCATCGATTATCCAAAGCAGATGAGTTACACCTTTGAAGCAATTCAGGCCGTCTTTTTGGAGCTTGGTGGCTCTTGATGCTCACAGCACATAAGGTCTCTGAAAACAAAGCTCTTGCTGTGACTAATGGGGAAGCCAGACATGACTTTAACCTGTCTTCTTTAGCCTGTTCCAAGGAAAAACAATAGTTAAACCCCTTTGCCTTTGATATAGTCATTCACCTGTTACCACGAATTACATATTTATTGTTCAAGTAAAACTAATATATGTATGCAAAAAAGAAAAATCTTCACCTATGTTTCAATTGATATAAGGATGAGTAGATGATGGGAAATTTTATTTTCAGATTAAATATTCCTTAAGCCTCTTGTCCATCAGTCAAGAAACAAGGGAAGGAGGGAGGGAGGACGGAAGAAAGGAGGAAAGGGAAGGAAAAAAGGAAAGGAGGAAGGAAGATAAAAGGAAAGGGGGGGGGGGTGACTGATGGGAGAAAGGAAGGAAAATGGGTCATTTTGACCTGGTCGGACAATGTGAAGGTTAAGTGGAAAAATAAGTATTAGAAATGTCAATTTTAGTTGGATGAATCTGTTGTTGACAATGTATGTTAAGATTTTGTCACATAGTATTTTAAGATTTGGTAAAGTGTTGTCCACAGCGCAGAACTGGTGTTTTACCTGTTAGTTTCCTGTTCATTGCTGGTAACATTTCTAAGAACTTTTAACTTATCTAGTTCATCACATGTAAAATATCAGTGTCTGGGTAACTTAGCCATTCATTTGTAGCACTATTCCATTTAATGTGCAATGTGGTTAAGTCCAGCTTTTACAAGTCAGGGTGTGTGCATGAGTGAATGTTGTTGGACACTTTTTTAAAAGATTTTGTTTTTCTCTTGGTTCTGGACTTCAATTTTAACGTCTGTGGTGCTTAAAGTACCCAAAAAAAGAAACTGGTAAAACATTTTTACAAAAATTGACCTGACTACCCATGACTCTATGAAATGTACTTAAGGGCAATGTTCAAGAAAATAAATGAGATTTCTGATAACATTCAGTTGTGCTTTTTTATTCAATATCTATTTATTGAGCTTTTTTCAAATATAATTGCAACAATATACATTTTTCTTTATAGGTACATTTTTAACTCACTAGAGTAAGAATTTTATAAATTTTCAACAAGAATATTTGTGTTTGGTGAATTTAGGAATACATGGCATTGAAGGAATAATTGTATGTTTATTCAACAAAAATATCTGCATTTACTGAAGGCAGAAATACATGTCATTGAAACCAGAATTTCTTTGTTAGCCTTCCAGGATTATTCTAATTAGGTGAACAAGAAGATCTAAGTTGGCAGAACTCTTGTCAGAACTTGTAAACCTTAGTTAAGTCAACAACAGTGGGCAAAAGTTGAGAATACTCAAAAATCTCTTGCATCATGTTGCCTTGATATTTTAAGTTTTCTCAACTTTTTCTTTTTAACAGTGCAGGGTTTTAATTAGTGATGCTTCTCTTTTGTGGCTGAGAAATGTGCATGTAATTCAATTTGGGACCTACTGCTGGTCAAGAACCCACACTGAGGTCCGCTCTGGGCTTATATACTGTTAAGGTGGTTCATATTGCACCAAACTCTCAGAATGCTCTGAACGACCTGAAACACAGCTAATGGGATCGTATTTCTCATGTTGTATCATTAAAAAAAAGATTTTTCATCTAAATGAGTCTTTCTTCAGTAAATAAAAGTTTCTCAATAAATGTAAATAAATAAATGTTTTATTTCTATTTAAAGCCTCATGTTGAAGTCATAAAAGAGGCAGAGACAAATCTTTAATAAGTTTGTGATAGTGCTTTGATCAGATGTTTTTATTTTGTAGTTTTTTAGATTAAAGCTGTCCACTCATGGTATTTTAGTAGGCGGTGTTACTCAGCATCAGTACCATCACTGTTTGTTTGTTTTCTCTTTTTAAAGTTAAACATTAAAATGGCATCACAAACAGCTCTGAACACACCTCCTTTATCCTTTCATTTAAATATTTTCTTCTTTTATTCTTTGATGGAAAAACGTTGCTGATTCCAGCAATAAATGCAAATACACAAAACACCGAGTTATTCAGGGTTAGGGTTCCACTGAGATGCTACAATTCTAAAAGTTTTAGAAAGTCTCTTTTCTGACAGAGTTTATTTTATTCAGAAAATAAACGACTCGATTTGCAACATTGGGTTAAAGATGGAACTCCTCAGATTTAAAATGATGAAATATATCACTTTTTCTTTTTAATCACATCTTTTAACTTGCAGGTTTGAAATGGTTTAGCACACAGGACAACAAAGCTAACGTGATTTGATCAGGAGAAAAGTGTATGAAACTAATCTAAACCATTTATTCAATGATTGATAGGTTTTGGTGTCTAATTAAATGAAATCATACCAACCCAACACGGTCCAGTCGAACAAAAACAACATGATTACATTTATTTGTCACTACGGTCAGTTTTTTAACCTTTTAGATCATTTTCAAATAGGAGTAACATAAATAAACATCAGCTTTACAAAACCTTAACATGATAATAAACATTTGATTCATTTCAAAGCTAAAAATTTGTCTTGATGTTAAATTATTTGATGAAGAACACAAAAACATTTGTAGGGATACGTTCAGCGTTGGTTTATTTGGTGTTTTTTTGTTGCTGTACTAATGTTTATCTATTTGAACCTATGCACACTCAAGTGATTTTTCCTTCAGTTTAAGTGTTTTCTGTGTTTCTGCATGCTCACAGCATCAAGTTACACTGAATTCACACAATCCAATCAGATTATCACGTTCTCTGGAGTTTAGATAATAACAGTTACCAGAAGCTGTTGATTCCAGTCTGATTGTTTAAGGCTGATTTTTGTTCTTGGGAAGAATAAGCTCCTTTACAACGACTCCTCCAATCAGTTTGTTCTGTTTAACTTTTAGAGGTGTTGATTATCTTCTGCCTTATTTCCCCTCCGTGAATCTCTGCTAACAGCACCAAATCAGCGTCCCAATTCCACATGATCTTGCACCTCACAATCAAGCTGTCCGTTTAGTCTGTTGGAAATTTGGCGGCGCCATTAACTGACGTGCAGGGAGTGGAAATGCCAGACTGCTGCCCCGACGCTGTTTTCATGGAAACACGGGTTTCACTCCTCTGATTGATCCTAATCAGCCGCACCATGTCAGCATCGCTCTGTCCCACAGCCCACATAAACTGGTGTCTGATTAGATTGGAAGACAGAACATTTGAAAAAAACATAAATATTTATATTCACCTGGTGCTTAAAAATAGGCCCATATATATTTATGTGGCGAGGAGAGCCTACGGTGGGAGATTTGATCTGATTTCAACAATAGTTTGGCTCTTTTGAAGGAGGACTCTGTGGAAAGCAAATGAACAGTTGTTATCTTATTTGTTGTGGATAGCTTTTAGCTTTTTGAACAACCTCATTTCAGATAGATAGACATTGGTTCTGACTGGATTGACAAGCTCAAAGTTCATAGCAGTCATAGTTTATCAAACATCTATTTAGAAATCCTTTACATTGTTGTCAGTTTCACATTAAATCATCATGCTGACAGAAATATTCATGGACGAGTGCTTCAGGCTGCACTAAAACCTAGCTAGTGCCAGCTTATGCTCCTGTTTCCACTTGCAATTAGCCACAGCATTTAGCCATATAAAGCAAATTTACTGACAATGTAAAAAAATGTGTGCTCCACTCTGATATTTTTGAGATTGTTTTTTAATCTAATCCAATTTATTTGCAGAGCACTTTTAAAACCAGCATGTCAGCAAAACAAAGTTTAAAACACCAGCAGGCTACTAAAAACCCTCAAAATCAACAAGCATAACACCAACAATTAGAGCTAAGAACACGTGAGACATCCAGCCAAAGAAGTTAAAATTAGGATTAGGTTAAAAAAAAAAGGACACTATGATGAAGCAAAACAGAAACGTATGCACAGGGATTACCGGCTTTGAATGACTTAAGACCTGACCCATCCCTTTAGCTGTTTTCCAGTTTTTCAAGGTTCAAACAGAGCGTTTAACATTTGAAAGTGAACAACATGCTGACGTTTCGATTGTTTATTTTTATGCCAGTTGCAGGAGCTGATTGTTTTGTTGATTTGCACATGATCTAAACCAGTAACAGTATAAAACGCATCACAAGTGTTGACGTGTCTCCAGCAGGTCTGACTAAGAACATTACTGACGCCAGACTCATGCTGTACCGTCTGGGTCCACAGCAGGTTAAAACAAACTCCAACAGCCTCAGGCACGTCTCATCACAAGGATTGTGAAATTTGTGTATTTTCATGTTTTTTTTTTCTTTTTTAAATGTATATTTTTCATTATTTGTCAGTCAGTGTTGACGCTTGATAAGTTACCATGTCTAAACAGAAGGTGTTGCACAAAGAAAAAAACAAACATGCACCAAATGCTTTGTGAATGCTAGTCTGTCCAGGGGCTAAGAAAGACAGGTACTTCCTGTATCCTGTAGTTGATGGTGAGCAGCCTCACCTGGGCTGTAATCTGGAAGGACTGATCACAAAGAACCAGACTGACGTGAATTCCGCTTGTCCTACTTCAAACACAGCAGGACAGTAAATCAGACAGGTAGACGACACCAGGCGGCTCACCAATCACTCGAGTTCGCTGCTTCTGCCCTCGAGGACACAGGAAACAAGTATGCCAACAATGTCGCCTGACAACATCATCGGAGCCATTTCACCACCAAACCGCTCCACAGGCCTGATGGGAGAAGTCTGAGGTGTTCTTCAATCCAACGTAAAGGTTTATTGCTGAAACCAACAACTCCAGCAGTTACCTCTCCAGATCATTTAGTTTTAAGGGCAAATAAAAAACAACAGAATAATAGTTTTATTAGAAATTTATGTAATTTTTGTTATTGCAAAACAAGTGGAATGCATTTAATATTTAAGATGTTATAAAATACATTTAGAAAATAAATTTAGCTGGCATCATTACAAAATAGTCATTTTAAATCTTGACTTATCAGGGTTTTTTTATGAATATTACAACTTTATGCTAAATCAACAAATAGATGCATAATCCCTTGAGTAATTATGAAGCAAATCTCCTGCTGTGAGATACTGTCACTGTCTGATGGTGAGAAGCCCCAAAGAGAGGTAGTGGGAGTACCACAAAATAGATTTGTTTAGTTGCAAAAATAATTTCATTAAGCTTTTTTTTTAACCTGCTCAACAATGCATTATTAGCTACAATAATGCAACACGGGTCTGTCTTAGTACACACAAGTTTGATAATAAAAGTCATTGAATTACAGTTGCAAGAAAAAGCATGTTACACACCTGCACTGTGAATGTTTACATGGTGTGTTCAATAAAAACATGGAAACGTATAATTATTTGTGTGGTATTAGTTTAGGCAGACTGTGATTGTCTATTGTTGTGACTTAGATGCAGATCAGATCACATTTTATGACCAATTTGTGCAGAAGTCCATACAATTCCAAAGGGTTCACATACTTTTTCTTGACACAGTTAAAAATAAAAAACAGGATTAATGAAAGACCAAATTCTGTATTGTGCTTAGCTGTTTCCATTTTAAGATTTTGATACCTGTGCATTTATATCTGGCCTCACATTAGGGCCTAACCCAGTCAATGGTTAGCTCCTAGCTCTGTGTTAGCTTCAGGTTAGCTTAGTTAACTCGTAGCTACATCGGTTCAGAGATTGATGGGTGTCAATCATTTACTCCCACCCTCACAGCCCCACACTCAGCTCCATCTCTTTGCCCAGTTTAGTATTTGGCAGTAGTGACAACACGAGTTACACGCCAGAGATGGCAGTGGTGGGAAACGCCCATTTGACTTCAAACAAGCCCTTCAGAAAGCTATGTCACGGAGGGTTGGAGTTATGACATCATTGTTTATATAAAGTTGCATTTTGTCTACAGAGAAATGAAGGGTGGTACTTCACTTCAAATTGTTTTACTCTGGAAACAGATTTGAATGGTTAGGTAAGAATTCTACAGTGGAATAATCACAAAATGGTCTGTTTCAATCACGTTGGCAAGTAAGGTTATTCTGAAATTTAATTCTCAGTAGTCTAGGGGGTTGTCGGTTTTTCTCCTTTCGAATAAAACAAAAGAGGGACGTTGTTACTGTTTACACTCTGCGAGTTTGTGAGGTTGCCGAATCTGCAGCGAGCTAACGCAGCAGCGCAGGCTATTAGATTTTTTTTCTTCCCTGTGTCCTGTCTGGCTGTAAAGCATAAGAATGGATGTCTGAGTGCCGAAAACAAGCCTTACGGTTTTATTCTCACAGGTGGAGCGTTATAGATTCAGCTATAACGCCCCGCCTGATATCAGAACTTTATTAGATGGTAAATGGCCTGTATTTGTATAGCGCCTTCTTAAGCCTAATTTATACTTCTCCGTCTGCGTCTGTACGGAGACACGCAGTGCCATTTTGCGTTGACACAAGGGCCCTCGGACGGGCTCGTGGAGGGTGACGGGAGACATCCCCCAAAAAATAACTGTCCGTCGAGAGCGACGGAGAGC
This sequence comes from Aphyosemion australe, assembly GCA_006937985.1. Taxonomy (NCBI): domain Eukaryota; kingdom Metazoa; phylum Chordata; class Actinopteri; order Cyprinodontiformes; family Nothobranchiidae; genus Aphyosemion; species Aphyosemion australe. Next base: position 70,771 of record SSNS01000154.1, on the reverse strand, counting down.
GCAAGCCTGTGATTGGTCAGAACGCCGTGAGATGAAGATATTTAGCGGCAGACACAGAGCAGATTGAAGAACGCCTCACGGAAAAAGTTTGAAAATATGAAAGTTTATTCACCCGTGACTGAAGGAGCACAAAGATACGCGGCGAGCGTTTTTATTCGTGGACGGAAATGACGAGAAACATGGGTTTAGAGGTGCCGACCGCATGAGGAGTTGGAGGATAATGAGGGACAAATTCGTCCGTGTTAAAAAGTCTCTAAAATACATTAAAACAATGTAAACACTGTAGTAAATACACTATCATGGACCGGATACGTGACTGTAATGGTGGCAGCATACCCCAGAAATGTGCTACGCCCTCTGCTGTCCAGGCGGGGGGTTGCTTTGCAACATCCCCCAGCCAACAGAGAAGTAGAAACATAAAACGTCTCCGTCAACGCGTATGCGTGAGACCAAGGGCGTCAGTTTGATTTTAGAATTGCTGGGGACGTTACTCTTGAATGGGGTTTAAAGATTGGTGGGGACAATCATTAAATAGGCTAAGCTATTTAATGATTCATCAGTTTTACTCCAATATGCGTCACAGTTGTTAAAAATCGTATGTTCATTAGTGATGGGACGAGCAACACCGATGCGTCGGTGCTTATATCTAGCTGTATCTAGAGCGAGACCCCGTGTCGGTGCACGCATCATTTAGGAAGTAGTCACGTGACCGATACAGCTGCTGTTTCACTCAGTGAAGCGCTGAACCGTGTTTAAATGGAGGAGCGTCTCCTATCAACGGATGAGTTTCTGCCAAAAGTACATCTTTTGAAGCAAATTATTCTACTGTTACATCATGGGGTCAGAAAGAAAAAGGAAGGTGGTCTGTGAGGGACCATTCTATAGGCAAATAAGTTATTTGTTGTTATTTCCCTGCTCATCCTGTTCCTCTGCTTGATCCGTCAGAAATTCATTTCTAAATAATTCTCTTTAAACCATTCATACTATTTTCTGCAGGTTAAATGTCGCATTTCTTCAACTGAACTTTCAGACTGTCGTCATTGCTGAGACGTCACAGAGAAACGCGCGCGCGCAGCAGGAGGCTGTGCTCACTATGTCGGTTCTGCATTTCAAACGATGGAGGAGGGAAATCCAGTCTCACCGTAGCCTGGCAAGCCATCCTAAATCTCCTCGTTCTCTCACAGGGACATTTTCTGTTGCATCTGACGCGCGGATGGACAACGGGAACCGCGCAGTAAATGAATTGAAAGGCAGTTGATGTTTTAAAACAACAATCCAAGGAAGTTCTAATTCGGCCACCTGTGCATTTTCTTCTCTTGCTAGTACTCCGAACATTAGCGCTGAACTAAAGGCTTATTAGCTTTTCCCCCACTAAAAGTTAGCTAAACTAGAAGTTTTGTCGGTGATGACGTCTATGAAAATGATTGGATGAACAGATTTCCCAGCATACTTTGCTTTTGTAAATTGTTGAAAATAAAATAAAATAAATGAATGAATTATGATTAATTTTTACTGGCAGCAAATGTAACATTATCATTACTGACACGAGAAATGCAAAAGCTGAAGAAAATGAAAGAATGACATTTATAAACCTGCTTCAGTTTGATAGAGCTGCTGCACCAGGAGTTGGCTGATGTAAATATCAGGCAGTTTAGACGTTACGGTGCGGCAGAAACCCCGCGTTTTTATCTGTATTGTTTAAAATAATGCAGTTACTAAATGCATGTGGTCAAACTATTATCAATGATATATATTTGGCCTCCAACAACTAGGCAGGTTCGGCCCGGAAGTGGTGGGGACACAACTACCAATCACAAATTCCCCGGTTAAAATGATGCCAATGTGTGTGACCCACAGAAGATGGAGGAGATCCAAGCCCCAGAGGTCTCGAGGCCCAGGAGATAACAACAGTAAGTCCCCAGGCCCGCTCAAAACCGCCCACTCAAGGGTAGACCGAGCTTGGAACTCAGAGGCCCGAGACCCAAGGGCGCCAACCCCGGTGGAGACCCGACAGAGCCCAGGGACCCAGACCCTACCAGGCAGACACCAGGAGCGAGCCGATATATGCCAAAAACATCCAGCCCCAGACACAAGAGCTGCAAATGCGCAGACAGACCGAGGTACCACCCACCAGCAGGAAATGTGGCAAGGGGAGGGTAGGTCAAGATGTTATAGCATCACAAGATGTCCCAGGAGAGGGGAGGAGTCCAATATCTCTTTTCTCCCGACGGGTCTGGTGCGGTGCGGATTTGGTAACCTTCAGCGGTGTGGACCCGTATGGGTCTGCAATTTTCAGGCGAGCGTTTCAATCGCAGTTTAGGCTCTCATGTTGGCAGGCGGGGTTAAACAAACCTTCATGCGCAATTTTGCAATTTTACTGCAACTATTCAGTATTTTTGCACTTCAATAAATTGTCTACAGTGCTAAAGAAAAAAAAAATGCTTACCAACAGGCTCCTCGTGTGACTCGTGGTTGCTGAGCCCAGGCCTGCCTCGCTGCCTCGGTTTGCCGGTCTGAGGCTATAAATAGCATCCAGCACATCGTAGCACCTCCATGTATTTCTCCCATTTCTCCAGTCCTTAACTTTTCTATATCGGGCTTTAATTTCTTCATCTTGGCCCGACACCATTCCGACGTCCGCTCGAATCCTTCAGCTCCCATCAGCTGAGAAACTTCTTTAAAAACTTGCATTTCTTACCGATCCGTCTAGCTCCTCCTCACGATGATGGTGAGGAATGTATGGAGCTCTGAAGCTGACCAAAACTTGCTGGCATATTCTCACATTCATGTACAACTAATGAAAATACTAATACAAACAACAGAACTCCAAGGGTTGTTTTGATTGTTGCAAGTAGTGACGTATTTCTGTCCCCCAGTCAGTGGACTCCACAAATTTCTGGACCTACAACAGAAGGGGGCCAAAAAAGTCCCGTGACTGGCGTGGTCCCGGTCAGTTGTCTGGACCGGTTTTACAATCAGGAGAGAAAAATTAGCGAGCTGATCCTCCCCGTTCCATGCCAGTTTGGGCGGTGGAAATGAGGCTCAAGACTCTACCTGACAGATAGGCAGTCACCCACAAACTCAGTTGCACACTCCCACCCTCATGCTCACACATAAACACATTCAACCTAAAGACACACAAGAATGCACGTAATCCACCCACTCACACTCCTATACACTCTGGTCTGATACAGCTCCACACAGGGCACAACCACTACCGGACACCAGAGATGGTCCTGTTCTAACTGGGGTGATGATGAGCAGGCAACCCCACTCAACGCAGAGCAAAGTGACCCACCACCCCAGACCCCAACCAGACGGCCAGCTCCCACTCCTAGCCTCCAGCCCCGGGCAGCGAGCCGAAAACAGGGGTTTGAGAAGACAGGGCAATTATAATTCAACACCGGCAGGCAAAAAGCTCCAGAGTTGAGAACCAAAGCCAGTAAACAGGAGCGACCCAGAAGTTATTTCTTGTACCTCTAAGAAGCCACGGCATCTTTTTGTTTTACTCTAATATCAGGGGAAGCAGGCTAGACGCTAACATTGAGCTAACAATGTTAATGGTGAATTAGAATCAAATAGTCAGCTCTAAAAATATCTCAAGCTACTTTTTCAGTGACCAAAAACTGGATATTACAGTGGAATGTGTGTGACGTAAATAATGAGTCAATCGTGGCGCTTTACTTCCTTTAGTGAGTCGTTCAGAACTATAACAGCAAGACTGCAAACAACTGCACTTCCTGTAATGCCGGAGACAAGCTACCATAATAAGTGTAGTAAGTGCTCCCTACCATAAAATACCCGTGTGCTAACACCAGATATGACTATGTATTTATCATGGGGGTGGGACTCGATTAAAAAAAAATCTAATTAATTAGAGGCTTTGTAATTAATTAATCTTGATTAATCACATTTTGATCGTTTAACAAAATTTGCCCCGAAAGCAATTTTTTTATTAAAAATAATGAGACAGAGAATCAAACAATAGACATGGACAGTATTGTAGCTGAGGTTCTGAGTTTTTTTTAGAGGTGCAGCTTGGCGATATTTATTGATATTTAGGGCATGTCTTTTGCTGCTAAATGTCAACGTCCCCTAATTGGGGGACCCTCAGACTTAAAGAGGCGTTAATTTTTTAATGTATTATTTTTATCTAATTAATTAATCATAATTAACATGTTTAAATTCCCACCTCTAATTTATCTACTTATCAGCTTGCTGTGTATGACTCGTCTTTGCTTGTCATCTAACTGGCAACAGCCATGAACATGGAGAAAAAGTAAGATGTTTGCTTTAATAAATGGACTGCAGCCACCACATCTGACTACAGGATATCATTCTCACAAATTGCACCTTTAAACCTTGTTTCCACGTTTTCATGGCTGAAAATATAAAAAAAACTTAGCATTATTTCAGTACTAAATTTGAAAAAGAAAAAAAGAGTCAAAGTGTGAGTATATCAGTCAGATGTCCAACTCTGGTGGAATCTCATCTGTGGAGAAGGTGTCAGGACAAAATGAATCAGGAGTCAACCACCAAGGTCAGTGTGGTATTTCAAGGCTTCTGCTTTACATGGCTGCATAGGAAATGAAAGCCTTCAATCATGTCAGATTGGGTGGATGGACTGAAGGCAAACCAACACTCTGCAGTTAGAGTAATGGCAAAGGAGTAAATAAATCAAATGACAGAGAAAGGGGAAGAAAAACAGCTTCAGCTATGTTTTACATCCTAAACTCAAGTTATTTTTACAAACTCTGCCTTTGATCCTGCATTGAGAAATGTTGTCTTTCTGAAGATGCATCTCTCATGAATAATGTCACACTGCAGTCCTGCTGCAACTCTACAAACCTGTTAAGATTTTTATTTAAAATCTTTTCAAAAGCTCCCTAAAGGGATTTTGTAAATTAAATGTGTTAAGACTCCTGATTTGTCATATCTTTGCTGCCAAGTTTAAATATAACAAAGATATTAATAACACCTGGTACAGTACAGATGGTGGTAGCTGATTGGCTGAACCTGCGGTAAGGCATTCCTGTCACTTCCTGTTTCAGTGTTTGCACTCAGTGTAGCTGTTCGGTGTTTGTGGCTTGCTAAAATTGGTTTGATTTCTCTGTACTGAGACATTTTTGAGTTCTTGTAGTACATAAGCACGCGAAAACACACATTTCCTGTTGCACCTAGCGTTTAGGGAACCCTTTGAGTTCGCACGCAGTTTTATTTGGTGTGAAAGGTTGTTTGCCTAGTTAGCTTAGCCTCGGCGCGGCTATGGCTACTTCTGTCTCTCCCTCTCCGTCTCCTATCTCTTGCTCTGTGTGTCAGATGTTTAGTTACTCCTCTGCCTCCTTTAGTGATAATGGTACGTGTAATAAATGTAGCATTTTTGTAGCTTTGGAGGCGAGGGTGTCGGAATTGGAGGCCCGGCTCCGCGCTGTTGAAAAACCTGTAGATAGCCGTAGCTACTTAGCTAGCGCGGGGCTAACTAGATCAGAACCACCCCGTAGCGGTCCTCCAGTAGAACCCGAGCAGCCGGGACCTCAGGCCGGCTGGGTGACTGTACGTAAGAAGCATAGAACCCAGCCCGTGGGACACCACCAACCCGTCCACGTTTCAAACAGATTTTCCCCACTCGGTGACGCACCCACTGAGAAGCCGACTCTGGTTATAGGTAGCTCCATAGTCAGAAACGTGGCATTAGAGACTCCAGCAACCATAGTCAAATGTTTGCCAGGGGCCAGAGCGGGCGACATTAAATCCTACCTGAAACTGCTGGCTAAGGATAAGCGTAAATACAGTAAGATTGTTATTCACGCTGGCGGTAATGACACCCGGTTACGCCAATCGGAGGTCACTAAAATTAATGTTGCTTCGGTGTGTAAGTTTGCCAAAACAATGTCGGACTCCGTAATTTTCTCTGGCCCCCTGCCTGACCGGACCAGTGACGACATGTTTAGCCGCATGCTGTCCTTCAACCGCTGGTTGTCTAGGTGGTGTCCCGAAAACAACGTGGGCTACATTGATAATTGGAAAACTTTTTGGGGAAAACCTGGTCTGATCCGAAGAGACGGCATCCATCCCACTTTGGATGGTGCAGCTCTTCTTTCTAGGAATATGGCCAATTTTATTAGTCCTCCCTGACAACCCAGGGTCCAGACCAGGAAGCAGAGTGGTAGTTTAACCCTCCCCTCTGCAGCTTCTGTACTGTTACCCACCCACTCCCCCATCCAGACAGTGTCCTGCCCACGGCCAGAATCAAACAGATTAAAGATCAGGCTTAATAGAGCAAATCATGATAATCTCATAAAAATAAAAACAAACTCTACTGAACAGAAAACTAGAACAATTAA
>SSNS01000154.1:60627-63457 GCA_006937985.1 Aphyosemion australe | reverse complement strand
TAATAAAATAGATTCTATTAGAAACAAAATCATCAGCATCCTCCCCAACACGACTTCTTCTTCCTCAGTAAGTGAGGCAGCATCTGAGGTAACTGTAGAACCTCATCTGTGTTTGAACTGTTTTGATGCAGTTGAGCTTTCAGAGTTATCAAAAATATTAGCTTCATCTAAACCTTCAACTTGTATTTTAGACCCAATCCCAACCAAATTATTTAAAGAAGCATTTCCTTTGGTTACTGCCCCCATTTTAGATATAATTAACCTATCCTTAGTAAATGGATACGTACCGCAGGAGTTTAAGGTTGCTGTAATTAAACCTCTACTTAAGAAACCTTCTCTGGATCCAGATGACCTAATGAATTATAGACCAATATCTAATCTCCCATTTTTATCTAAAGTCCTTGAGAAAATAGTGGCCAGTCGAGTATGTGAGCATCTAAACACTAATGATCTGTTTGAGGAATTTCAGTCAGGTTTTAGAGAGTATCACAGCACTGAAACCGCATTAGTGAAAGTTACAAATGATATTCTCACGGCCTCAGATAAGAATCTTGTGTCTGTTCTGGTCTTGTTGGACCTCAGTGCTGCTTTTGACACAGTCGATCACAATATTCTCTTAGAAAGGCTTGAACATGTTGTAGGGATCAAAGGAACAGCGCTAGGCTGGTTTAAATCTTATTTATCTGACAGATTTCAGTTTGTTCATGTACATGAGAAATCTTCTTCATACTCTAGAGTTACTTGTGGAGTACCACAGGGTTCAGTACTTGGACCAATTCTTTTCACTATATATATGCTTCCAATTGGTAAAATCATTAGACAACATGGGATAAACTTCCACTGTTATGCTGATGATACTCAGTTATATTTATCCATAAACCCTGATGAACCTAATCAGTTAGGTAGATTACAGGCTTGTCTTGAAGACATAAAAATCTGGATGACTCTAAACTTTCTGCTGTTAAATCCAGACAAGACTGAAGTTATCATCTTTGGACCAGAACCTCAGAAAAGGAAACTGCTTAGTCAATCACCTAATCTAAACGGTATTAAATTAGCCTCCGAGAACAAAGTAAAGAACCTCGGTGTAATCTTTGACCAGGACATGTCATTCAAATCCCACGTTAAACAGGTTTGTAGGATTTCCTTTTTCCACCTTCGGAATATTGCTAAGATTAGAAGCATCCTTTCCAGGAGTGATGCTGAAAAACTGGTTCATGCATTCATTACCTCAAGGTTGGATTACTGCAATTCATTACTATCAGGAGGTCCACAGAATGTAGTCAAAAGTCTTCAGCTGGTCCAAAATGCTGCAGCTAGAGTTCTGATGAGAATTAAAAAGAGAGACCACATCTCTCCTGTTTTAGCTTCCCTACATTGGCTGCCTGTTAAATTCAGAATAGATTTTAAGATCCTCCTTCTCACATATAAAGCTCTTAATAATCAAGCTCCATCATACATCAGTGATCTGATTGTTCCATATGTTCCTAACAGAGCACTTCGCTCTCAGACTGCAGGTTTACTGGTGGTTCCTAGAATATCTAAAAGTAGGATGGGAGGCAGATCTTTTAGCTATCAGGCTCCTCTACTGTGGAACCAGCTCCCAGCATTAGTGCGTGAGGCAGACACCTTGTCTACTTTTAAGACTAGGCTCAAAACTTTTCTATTTGATAGGGCTTATGGTTAAATTCTGATGTTAGCCCAGGTTTAGACGAGTGGGGAGCAGAGGGAGGTGGAGTGTACAGAGGGGACTACTGTCGTTAAAGACTTCTCCCTGGCCCTGCCTCCCACATGCCTCCATCTAAAAGGCTAGGTTATCCTGAGTTATCTCTGTAGTTATGCTGCTATAGGCTTAGACTGCTGGAGGACATACTGACCACTTTCCACACTCTGCTACTCTCTTCTACCACCACTCTCTAACTGCATTATTTCCTGTTATTCCAGCTGTTAACTTTATTTTCTCTCTAAGTGTTTTTCTCCCCAGAAGAAGCTACACTGGCGTTCTGCTGAGCTGTGGTGGCCTCATGGAGGGGGCCATCGGCTGGCACACTGCTGCCAACCACCTAACATTCTCCCTTTCCTGATATTACATCTTACTTTCTTTAACATAGAATGTGCTACTATTAGTTCACCTATTGAATTAATTATAGATTCACTCAGATAAAGACAATAAAGTTTCTCTTACTCTTACTAAATAGAACTTCTACTAAGAAATCACAGTGTAGCCATAGAAACACTACTTGATATATGTGGTGTGTGTGTGTGTGTGTGTGTGTGTGTGTGTGTGGGTGCGGGGTGTGCCTGTGCCTGCTCTGTCTTCTCAACCCCCAGTGAGCCGTAGCGGATGGCTGCTCATACTGAGCCAGGATCCTCTGGAGGTTTCTTCCTGTTAAAAGGGAGTTTTCCTTCCCACTGTCGCTAAATGCTTGCTTAGTATGAGGATTGTACCAACACAATGACACTAGTCAGTGTCTTGATGCAATCTGCTGGGTCCCTTATATAGGAAACTTTTTTACTGATTGGCTTATGAACTGAACTGTATTGGAATGTTTACTTTGTGAAGTGCCTTGAGACGACTCTTGTCGTGATCTGGCGCTATATAAATAAACTGAATTGAATTGAATTGAATTATCCATCTTACAAGAGCAATCCTTCTAAAGTTTCCAAACACGAGCCAGGAACCGCGGTGCAGCACTGCGTTAACATTCAATACATTATCTTATGTGCAAAAGCTAAATGGTCCAGAGGGTTTTTTCTTTTCTTTTTTTTTATCAAAGTGTGTTGAACAAATTAAAAGCCTAGCCAGTCAGTAAAAGACCAATTCATAAAG
>SSNS01000154.1:53127-55627 GCA_006937985.1 Aphyosemion australe | reverse complement strand
CATACAAGTCATCTTTAAGCACTTTACAATGTAAACATTCTAGTTGAAGCCTAATGTTTAAACAGTGCACTGAGTTCAGTTCAAATGTTTCCAATTAGTTAAAAGTTTCCTACCTAAGGAAACCCAGCAGATTGCACCGAGTCACCGACTTGTTGTGTCGGTGACCCTACAGCAATCCCCATACTAAGCAAGCATGTAGCGACAGTGGAGAGGAAAACTCCCCTTTAACAGGAAGAAACCTCCAGCAGAACCTGGCTCAGTATGAGCAGCCGTCTGCCACAACTGACTGGTGGTTTGAGAGACAGAGGAGGTGGTAGTGGTGGGGGGGGTGTCTTGTTTATTACTCAGAATGTTTTTTTAGGAGGCTGTGGCTATTTTAACTTCTCAGACTAAATATTCACTCCATTATTTATGTTCTAAACTTGGCGAGAGATGTGGGACATCTTGGACAGTCCATCTCAGGGACAAAGGGAGATAAACAAGACATACCAACATTAAAAGACTAACACCTAGGGACAGTTTTGAGTTGCCAGTTAACCTAAAGATGTTTTTGGCCCGTGTAGGGAACCCGAGCACCAGGAGAAAACCCACGCATACATGGGGAGAACACGCCAACTCCACACAGCAAGACTGCAGCTGGGATTTCATCCTGCAACCTTGTTGCGAGGCAGCAGTGCTAATCACCGTGCCACCATAATGCCCCATTTTTTTCATGGGGGGGGGGGGCATACATATCACAGCCTGACTGTGATCAGGCACGTCACTAAAAGACACAACTGAAGCACCAAAGTTTAAACACAAGCTAAGTTAAAGACGTGGCCTAAAGGGGACCTAGAATGTAAACCAACATGTTCCTTGTTGTTGTTGAATAGACAACTTGGGTGGTCAACAGTAGCATGCCAAAAAGTCAAAGCCGTGTTTGACCTACTTTTTAAGTAAATTAGAAAGTTGAAAAAGGCAAGAGAAAAACTTCTGTTCTGAGAAAGCCTTCCTTAACACGTCATAAGGGGGAGCCACGCCTCCTCAAACCTGCATGTGTCTGAGGCCTTCTGGGGAAACCAACCAATCAGCATGTCCTGGCTGAGTGGGAGGGGCTAACAGCTCTTTTCACTGAAGGCCTGAGTAAGGGGGTTTAGAATGGCCTGTATCAGGGCTCCTGGGACAGATGAAAGCCAAAAAAATGTTCTTATGCCTTTTGGAGGCTCAAAGCTCTGTTTTAGATTGTTGATTAATTGCGTTCTAGGACACCTTTAAACACAGAAATGGAAGGGGGGCGTGTCACCACCAGAGCTAGTTTGTTATGCAATTTAGGGGCTGCATAACTAAAAGCACGTTCGCCGCTAGCCTTTGAGCGCGCTTTAGGTATTTGTAAGAGGATGGTCCGCTCATCTCGGGTTGGTAGGGGGTGATCAGTTCAGACAGGTATGAGAGAACCGAGTCATGAATAGATTTAAAAACAGTGGATCTTCATCCTAATCTGATAAAAAACAGGAAGCCAGTGTAAATATGCTAGATTAGGGGTAATCATCACTGGTCGTCAGATTTGTTTTTTTCTTGTGGGGGAGTGAGATTACTTGTCAGATGTCCTATTTTTGTATTTTCGGAGACGTGTCGGTGTTATACACTTCTTGAAGTATCTCTACTTGGAGATTTTCTCCTGTTTCTTGTTGATGACGGTTTGTTGAACGTCACCTTGGGACCTACAGTTTCCTGAAGACTCGTTAGACTTCCTGTCTTCTGTGTTTTCGAACTTGGAGATGACGTTATTAACCCTGTCGAGCTCAGACTGCAGACCGAGTCTCAGCTGTTGCTCCTCTATAACCTGCTTCTCCAGGTTATCACAGAGACTGGTTTTTAACTTCAGTCTCTCGTGGAGCTCAAGCATCAGAGTGAGTCTGTTGGAGGAGTTTCCTTGCAGTTTTTCACAAAGGGAAGTTTTATGCTTCAGCTGCTGCTCGACGCTCTCCAGCTCCTCAGCAATCCTTCGGTCCGATTCGGATTTTTGAACGTTCTGTTGGGCCACCACCAGGCAGAGATCTGAGTCCCTCTGCTTTAGCTTGCTGATTTCCTGCTGGAGGTGAGAGTTTCCTGGGCACTCACCTTGTTTTCAGCCAGCTCAGCTTCACTACTCAGCCTCAGCTGCTTCTCTTCATCAAAACCTTGTCTAAGTTCTTGGCAGACTGAAGATTGTTCTTTCAGCTGCTGCCTGAAGCTCTCCAGCTCTTCTGTAAACCTACTTTCTAAATCAGCCTTTTCACTCTTCTGTTTGTCCATCTTCAAGCAGAGATCAGAGTTTTTCTTCTTTAAAGCTCTGATTTCCTGCGATAATTATCCTGTTTCCAGCCAGCTCAGCTTCATAACTCAATCTCAGGTGTTTCTCTTCACTGAGATTGTTTTGAAGTTCTAGACAAGCTGAATTTTTTTGTTTGAGCTGTCGTATAGTGGCCCCGAGCTCCTTAACCAACTTCTGGTCACATTCTGCTCTTAGAGTTCTGTTTGT
>SSNS01000154.1:43127-48127 GCA_006937985.1 Aphyosemion australe | reverse complement strand
GGCCTCTTCATCTCCAGTCCATTGCCTGTCATTAACATACATATCCATATGAAAAGTGTGGTAAGGCAGGAACAGCTGTCCAGTAAAGAGGCAGTGATTCCCTCTCCCAAACGCTGACAGAAGCCTTTAGCCCTCCTTGGCCAATAATAAACCAAACCATTTAAACAGTCTTTCAGGGAGCCAGAAAGAGTTTGGGCCATAATGTTTCATTCACAGACATCGGTAGGCCCAAGATGGACCGCTACAGTCTCAAGCTTAAGAGGATGGACGAGGAAAACGGTAGAAAAATAAATAAATAAATGTGAATCAGCTAAAGATTCAACTTCAGATCTGATCTTAAAAGACATTTTTACTCCAAATAAAACTAATAAAACATCATTAAGAGTTATTCTTCCTTTAGGGTGTTTGTGGGTTGGATGTTGATATAAAAATGGTATATTTGTTTGCTGTGTGAGCTTTGTGTTCAGGGCTTTTCACCCTGAGCAAAATGATTTGGTCCAAAGGGACTGGAGGAGTGTGTGTGGGGATGGAACTGAGCAATCCTCTTGTTTAAACTTGAAGCAGCGGGCATGAAGACAGAGGTTAAGTGACTTGCCCCGGGTCACATGGGAAGTCGTTTACTTAGGGTGGATTTTCTCATCTAAACCCTCGTCCACTTACCAGAGGGGCCGTCGCAGAATTCCTTCAGCAATCACTTTTATTTTTACTATAAATGATTCTTTTTTCCTGTTTGGTTTTCATTCGAGGCTTAAAAACATTTACAGGAATCTTTGAGGGTTTTGTGAAAATACTTAAAGTCAAAATTATTTTTCTATTTTTGGGATGTTTTAGGATTTAATATTTTTTCTGGGTTGTAAAACTGTTGTAAAAGCTTTAGTAATACAGTCGCAGCAAACATATACATGTGTAAGACTTGTCATTTTTTATTTGATAATGCATTTTATCGATTTAATAAATCACTTGCTATAAATTTTTGCTTAAATTCAAATATTTCTCATGTTTTAATCTGAATCTAAAAGAAGTTAACCGACATTGTTATGCAGCTAAAGATGAAATGATTTATTTTTCGAAAACACAGGATTATTATATTTATCCAAAACGTATCGGATTTTAAAATGTGCACTTCAGCGTTTTTATGATTAAGCTTCTGTGACTAGATTTTAAGTGCCTTAAATAATGAACCTGTGTGTGGGTGGACTTTGTGACTTTTCCTGAACCTTTTTCAGATTTTCCTCTTCCACTGACTGGTTTTCTATGCTTGAGATGCTCCGTTCTCCACCAAAGAAGGTAAAGGAAGAAGCCTGGATCCAGATCTAATGAATAAGAAAAGCTTTTGCTTTAAAGGGGGTCTGGTTTGTCTCTTCACGGGTCGTTTTTTATTCAGCTTTAGAAAGACGAGAGTCCTGATTGATAAATCCCCTCGCTTGCCTCCCCCCACCGGTGCCTGTGACCCCGGAGTCATCAAGTACAATGCACGGCACCTTGGATTTCCAAATCTGTGATTGAAAGTAGAAGAAGTGAATTTGTGTCAACTGAGGGAGGCTTGACGTGCTTTTGCAGCTATGATTATGCTGCTGTGTGCCTACCGGGCTGCTCCCTCAGATCCACCACCTCCTGCAGTAATGGCACTTGTTGCAAGTGCTTAAATCCATCAGAGGTGTTTTTCCCCCTGGATAACCAGCCTCGGGCTTCTACCTATAACACCCCCCTTTGGTGTATGCTTTATTTATCACAGCTCTACTGTTTGTTGTCTATTTAAAGTTCCACAATTCATTTAAAAAAGGAAAAGGAGGGTAGGGAGTGGAAGGGAGCGTCGGAGTATGGAAGAGCAGATCTAGCCGGCGGCTGTTGTGAGGGAGCAGGGGGTAAAGGGGAGGGATTAGGATGACTTCTTGAACACATTTTCTCCCTTTTGCTGCAATTAAACAAAGTAGGCCTGTGATTAGTGCAGCGCAGGGAGCAAAGAAAAAGACACCCTTGAATCCCAATGGAGGGACCTGACTGAGCATTATTTCCTGACAATGCCTGAGTTTATTGCTGAAACCTGCTTACCCTCCTGCATGGCAAACCATGGGAACTCCAGTCAGGTGGAAACTTTTTCTCCTTTTCTTTTCCCGCTCTCTGTTTTTCCTCCACCCCCCTCCTCTGACCACGGAAGCCCCTCTAGGAGCTCACAGTGTGGCTGAAGCCACACAACTCCCCCCTGGTAACTGAGATGTTTGGGATAAGCTCTGCCTGGGTTTTTGTGCATGAGCTCACACTTGTCTGCTGTTGTTCGAACACAGTTAATGATGAGCTTCCTCTGTTTTTTTCCACACCCCTTCCCTCTCTCCTGTCCTCCTCCTCCTCCTCCACCTCCTCTCTCTGCTCCTTTTCTCCTTTCTTATTTGAAGCTAAGCGGCTGTTTAAGTGGAGTGCCTCCTCCCTCTGGCTCTTGGGAATGCTCTCAAGGGGCCCTTGCCTGGCACTGTGTGCATGACACATAATGAAAACAATTTTACGCTGCAGAGGGAAGTATGAGGCAATTACGCATGTGACAGCCACCTGCAGATTTACCCCCTACTGGCTCCAACTGCACTCTCCCAACCACCGCGCCATTGCTACAACCACTGTGCAGTGTCACTGCGCTGATCCCCCCCCCAACACACACTAACACACACACCCAATCTTCACAAACCACACACTCCACCAGCCTCCTAGCTTCATGAATATGTGATGGCTTGATGATGTTGTGAATGGCTGGGGCAGGTGAGGTGGGGCTGATAAAGGGGGGGCTGTAATAAGTTGCCCAGCTGGAGATGGTGTTGCGGCTCTGTTGCCCTGTGGCAGTCCATAGAGGCATCTCTCCACAGGCGCTGACCCTGGGATCGGCCTCCTGAGAGGAGCCAAGGGATGACGTGACAGGAGTGTGCAAAGCACTCCCCCAAATCTCTTGTTGACCAATTTTACACATGAAGCCGGGCCCAAAAGCCCAAGTGGCAGGCCGAACAGAGCCCTGACTTAATTTGATAACCTGCGTAGTGAATGTGAATTAAATGAGTATTTGAAATACAAATGATCTCCTTTCACCACTACGGTTTAAAGAATTACTTATTTGGTGTGCAGCGCACACGTCTCTGGACCCCCTCTTATTTTGTTGTTTTACACACTGGGATAAATCTGGCCTCGTTAGGCCTGTCTCTCTCAGGTGTAGCCAAGGGAGATGAGAAATTCAGTTCAATATCTTGTCAGAAATCTGAACTGTGACCATGCACCTTTGTCGGGTTTCTGCCAACGCTGCTCGTTCTGCAGCCAAAAGCTAAATGCAAAGCCCTTTTGACCTGTATATTATTCAGAGTGAGGCCAAAGGGAGTATTTTATAGCCGCCAGTCCCCCTAGAGCTGCCTCCTGATAGTCTTATGTGTCATTAATGGCCCCAGTGAGCAGCAGAGACAGCAGCATGATGAGTGGATGTTCAGCAACATCTGACACACAAGACACCGGCTGATAACAGCGAATGCGCAGATGCACGCCGCTCACGCATGCACAGCCTCAGACAAGGATGTCCTATGACACAAAGCACAAGGGTATGAACAAAGACACCAGCTGGAGATGTGAACACAAAAGCAAATCATGGGTGCTGATCACATGAAGCATAGGTGTGAACATGGTGAAAAATGGCCCACTGAGGGTTGATATTATGCAACGGTTTCTGTAGCCATCAATCCAATAAGGCATGAGGACTATATTCCCTCAGTGCTCGGAAGTAGTGTAATATAATAGATGAGAAGATCAAGGTGAAACAGGAATGAATAAGTGAAAACAGCATATCTAAGCATGAAAAATATCACAGGAGACAGTGCAGACGGTAAACTGAGGAGCAAAGAGATGAGAAGTGGTAAATTAATCTTCGAGCAATATCTTGTAGAAGAGAAAAGTGCACCAGTCTTTATTTCTTATAACAACTCAAGACAAATGACCACCGCCGATGCATTAGTTCTGATAAGGGACATGCAAGAAAGACAATGGCTTTCAATTCCTGATTTAATCAACCCCTGGCATGATGTACTTCTGCAAATAACAACATAGATTAATCAGGAATCAAGACGTGGAAGGGGTGCAAGGGCAAGTGTCTGACTTCTCTGCATGGCTGTGTGATGAAATATACATAGTATAATAAAAGGGTCCGCCGCTGCCAGCACAGCCTGCCACAGAAAGGCACCTGTGAGATTGAAGCTGTGGACACCACATTACCAAAATCCAGACTGTACTGAATTAATGAGACCGAAGCATCGGTGTGTGTGCGTGTCTGATCCAGGGAGTCCTAATTTATTTTCTCTTTCCAACTCATCCTTTACAAAAATGACAGTGTCTCCTTATCGATTTTACACTCAGAGATCAATCAGCTTAGCCCTGACTCAGAGAAAATTTACACCACCCCCACTTCCCCAGCCTCCACATTCCCATTCAGAGCTACGGTCTGCTACAATTGCAGGAGAGGTTAGATGACCACCCCCCAACACACTCACACCCACATGTATGACCGGAACCTGTAGAAATCCTGTTTTTTGTTAAAATAAGATAATCTTCTGAAGAGGAAAAAGCTTCTTCAGTATTCAGACTGACTTGAGTCCTTTTTCTCATTCCCTGCTGTCTGTATTACGCTCCGTTCCCTCAGACAAGACATGAGTGCAAAAGAACTGAGAGTGAAAGCTGTTTAGAGTGACCGCTGTGGCAGCTGCTAGAGCAGAAATATGACTAGACTCAAACAAAGCCTTCCAAAAGTTTCAAACATGATATCCATTGAACCAAAGGGGATAAAAATGCTCCTGTCCTGCTAATAGACCCTTTCCCATGTTTATGAAGATGGAGAAGAGGCCAGAGAACAGTGCTCCTCATGATCCTAGCTCAGTGCCTGGCAGTGGCTGTGGACGCCAGCTGTACAGAGATGGTTGTGCTGTCACACTGCCCCTCAGATGGTGCAAACTGTGCCAGAGAGTCAATGGTACCTGGCACTGGGC
>SSNS01000154.1:0-41294 GCA_006937985.1 Aphyosemion australe | reverse complement strand
ACAACACAATACAGTACAACACAATACAATACAGTACAGTACAACACAACACAATACAATACAGTACAACACAATACAGTACAATACAATATAACACAATACAGTACAACACAACACAATCCAGTACAACACAATACAATACAGTACAACACAATACAATACAGTACAGTACAACACAACACAATACAGTACAACACAATACAATACAGTACAGTACAACACAACACAATACAATACAGTACAACACAATACAGTACAATACAATATAACACAATACAGTACAACACAACACAATACAGTACAACACAATACAATACAGTACAACACAATACAATACAGTACAGTACAACACAATACAATACAATACAATACAGTACAGTACAACACAATACAACAATCGGAAGGTCGCAGGTTCGTGTCCCGCTCAGTCTGTCGCTGTCGTTGTGTCCTTGGGCAAGACACTTAACCCGACTTGCCTGTGTTGGTGGTGGTCAGAGGGGCCGATGGCGCAGAATGGCAGCCTCGCTTCTGTCAGACCGCCCCAGGGCGGCTGTGGCTACATAGTAGCTTACCATCATCAGCAGTGTGTGAATGTGAGAGTGAATGAATAATGGAAAGCGCTTTGAGTGCCTTGAAAAGCGCTATATAAATCCAATCCATTATTATTATTATTATTATTATTATTATTATTACTACAATACAAAACAATACAACACAATGCAGTACAATACAAAACTGTATAATACAATAGAATACAATAAAATTAAATGCTATAAAATGGCTTGTATTTGAAATAGCACCTTTAGGGTTCTACACCTCCCCACGGCGCTTTACAACACAACCAGTCATTCACACACACACACACACACACACACACACACACACTGGTGGTGATGACCTACAACCAAATACTGTATATATAAGAACATAGCCACAGCTGCCCTGCGGCACACTGACAGAAGTGAGGCTGCTGAGCACCGGCACCACCAGCAGGGAAAGTGACTCTTGCCCAAGGACACGAGGACTGCAACGGACAAGGCTCGAACCTGCAACCCTCTGGTTACGGGGTGGGTAGTTAACTCTTCTGTCACCATCACCCCAAAATATACTTTATTGTCTTATTTTGCACACAGTAAGACATTTTGCACAATTACCTCTTTAAAACATATACAAGTATATACTTAGATCATTTTGCAGGATTCCGTATATGATAATGCATGACTGTTAGAAATAATGAAAGCTGCAGCATTAAGGTTGCAGGAGTCATAATTTCCCCAACAGCCAGTTGCTGTAATGCCTACAGCTGCCTCAGATGTTGAAACGGCCACATTCAAGGCTTTACACAGCTTAACAGTAGTTAAATGCACATGATTGATAGTGTGACAAAATATTTTTATATTTAACAAGTCTCTCACATGGACAAGGTTATTATGGGCTTATTACTGTCACACACATGTACAGGGCATAACTAAAACAGTCTATCTTTCAGCAGCACTTTCTACACATACGAAAAAAAAAACACACTCAACAACATCATATCAAACAAATGACACTTTATTCTGTGAAACCAGAAAGTTCATTTACAAAAGACTAGCTGCTGCAATCACTGGTCTAATGCAGTAGTGCGGGGGAAAAAAGGGTAATTGGTTTGGTAAAGATCGTTTTCCATCGCACCATAAAGCACTACACAATAGAAAAGGTCGCCAATTAAGCAATCATGAATACCAAGTACCATAGCTGATGAAAATAGGCCAGTGGTTTAAATAGATTTGCAAGCAATTTACCTTTTCACAATGTTGGCAATCTGATGCAATTTGCTTGCAATTTTGTCTGCTTTCAGTAGCACTCTGTGCTGACACTGAACGGTGCAAATGGCAAAGAGGACCACATAGAAAATGTAAAACTATCTTGGCCACATCAAGGTATCAGAATGGCGCTTCATCAGGAAAATTACAACAATTAGCATAAGTGCTCCAAAATCAACACTTTAAATGTCAGCGCCAAAGGTTGGGCCACAGATGAGCAAGGGTGGACGATGTCCTCCAGGATGGACTTGCCATGGAACGCAAAGCAATCACCCATCATCTCTTGCCAGTGATGGCCCCACAATTGCTATGACATTCTCTCAGGCCTGTCATTCTCGGTCACAGGCTGTTTTATTTTATTTTTTTCACTCTGCCTTGATTTGCTTGCTCCAGCATTACCCCGCTCCTACTTCTGTTTTTTTTTGTTGTACTTTTTCGTTATCGTCGTCCTTTACAGAGTAAAAGATTATTAAATCTGAAAGCCAGGGCTTGAATAAAGAAATGAAAAACATGAGAAATGTGAATCCATAAAATCTAAAGGTTTTTTCCTCCTAAATATTAAAAACATTTTACTTTCTTACATATCTGAAACAATTAAACTTCAAAATGAAAATAAAACAATAATAATGCTGCGTGTTACCCTTTTTCAACAAAATTCAACACAAGCGATTTTAAGGCAGAATAGTGCGAACATTTCTCAGCTCTGTAACAATCATCTCCATGTCTCGTCTGATGCCTTCAGGCCTCATTCGAGCAGAACTTTTGGTTTTGCCCCGGCAGCTCCTCCCCTCCTCTCTGACGCTCAAGTTGAAGTTGTCAGGAACGGCCCGAGGGGACGGTTGTAGATCCTGCAGAGAGTTGAAGAAAGGAAAAGGGATATTAGGTTTATTTATTTATTCTTTATTTAACCAGGAAGGTCCCATTGAGATTAAAAACCTCATTTTCAAGGGAGTCCTGGCCAAGAGGCTGCAAAAGTTAAGACAGAGAAATGTTTTATTTATCCTACTGAAAAAATTTTATCTTTTAAAAAGAAAAATAAACTTGAAAAAAATATTTATACTCACAGCAAAGTATTTTGTTCCTGGTAATTTTATTATCAAATATTTCTACTTTGGCAATTTTTACATCAACATGCGTTTGTAAGTGAGGATTATTTGATCACAAAACTAGAATGTTACTTTGAGATTGAACTATACTCGGAGTTGTGTGGTTTAATGAAAAGGCTATTTTAAATTGAACCTTTAAGCTTGAATTTTCTTCAAATGGTTTGTTTCTATTTTAGTTTTTGTTTGGCATCTGGAAAAAACAAATAATTTATGCTTTTTTTAAACTTGCTTAAACGTTCAAAAACAAATTAATTTCCTTTTGTGAGTTTTTTAAAAAAAGATGCTTTAATCTGTAGGAAAAAAATGTTATTTTTACTATTTAAAAAATCTAAATTTTACCAGAAATACTGAAATGTCAAAACGTGTCTCTAATATTTTCAACAAAAAGTAAAGAAAAGAACAGATGAAGCGTCTGCTGACCACTTTGGCCCTGCTGGAACAGGAAGCATTGATTATCTGCTGGAATGAGTTTGTGTTCTCTGATCATAACCTTTTGAAATAAAACTCACAGTCAGAGACGAATGAAAATAAATGGGAAAAGTCTAGAAGTTAAAATATGTTTCATAATTTGACCAAAATAGATGAATATTTAGTTAAAGTGTTGGAACAGCCGTGCTTGTGTGTGAATGAAAGCAGCATCAGTTGCTGGTGTCTGTCTGACACTTCTCTGTGTTTGTTAATTTGTCCATATGGATTTCAGCTCATTCCCTCCCTCTAATGCTGTGTTTAGTCAATATCTGGTCACAGGGTTGTCTGTTCCTCACTGTCCTGTATTTAATATTTACCAGCATCTGAGCCTTATTAAAGCAAGATGAATTAGCCGGCTGCCCATAGATTTTCCTTCAGCGCAGGATGAACGAGAGCAAAGTGATCAAGAGAGATCAAGACGGGGGGAAGAAGGAGGATAAAGAAAGTTTGTTAGCTGCTGATCTGAGTGTAAGGGCCCCGGCTCGGGAGCGGCCCCCAGCGTCGGAGGAGTCGCTGATGACGGCGCTGCACAGATGGGTTCAAGCCTGGCTCCCAGCTCGCTCTTTTGTATGGACCCTGCTCTCTAATTACAGCTGAGGAGTGTGTATGCGAGGGGGGGGGGAGAAAAAAGAGAGGAGCTTTAGTAGGGGGGGAGGGGGCGCACAAGCAGGTGACAGGACGAGGAGAGGAACCTGTGGCAGATCCTCGGCACCATCAGGCACAACGTATCCGCAGCCCTGACAGCTAATTAGAAACGACACGGATTTCTCCCAATGTAACAGATGTTGCCTAATCAGTCCAGCTCGGGAGAACCCCGCGCCAGCAACATTTCATGCACAATTTAACCATCTAAAAGGGATGAAATACTTAATGCATTGTAAGGCCAGCACAGCTGTTTCTCTCGTCTGAAAATTTCCCAGTCAAAAATATGCATGTTTTATGTAACTCTAACCGAGTGTTTATAATGCTATAATGGCTAAGAAAAATTGCTACCACACATCTGCCAAAGATTTCAGCTTGGTTGGTTACCATAACACTGATTTAGCAGCCCGAATGCAGACCGGACTCCTTTTTATTTTTAGAAGCTTGAAAAGATTGGAACCTTTTGACAAATAAAGAATCAACATGCAGGAAGACTAGAAAAAGGAAAAATACGATCAGAATAGAAGCTTGCGTTCTTGCACCTCGTTGGTCTCTGGGTTTCATTTTTCTACTTCAGGCAAACACCAACATGCTTTTTTCTGCAGCAAACTGCTAATTATATCAAGATGCAGCATGTACACCATTTATACCACATAATAAAAATCACAATTCCCCTTGCCAAGAAAAGAAATAAAAGCGTGTGTGACTGTGATGGTAATGATACGTTCTACATTTGCCTCAGCATCAAATAAATGTAAATTTATATCTTCAATGTTCTTTTCACATCCAGTGTTCTCAAACCAATTCTTGTTTTCTTCCCCGTGTCCGCTTCAGCGTCTCCTTAAGTCTGCATTTTTATCTAATGCACTGGCTGATGGGTAATCTAGTAACCTAGCTGAAAGTTGGAACAACTGCACACACACAGAAAAAAGAAGAAGAAAAAACATTGGCTGATGAAATCTGAGCAGTTATCACACTAACCATTACCTGTCAAGCCCTCTGCTTCAATTTAAGGGTGCATCAATTTTCTGAAGAGGAAATCAAGGGCGAGGAAGAAAAGCGGTCTAGATAAACAGTGACAAAGGCCTCTTTTTTTCTGTGCTGCTTTTATTTATGATGGGATGTTTGCTGTGCAGGGACCGAGAGCTTTATCAGACCAACTGATACATCTCTGATAGCCTGGGAGTCTTCACCCTTGATGAAGTGTTGTACTTGCCAGAGAAGATTTTGAACTTAAAATGACTTTCTCCTCCAAAAAAAGCTGTGAAGATAGGAGGGAGTCCCTGAACGGCCACACGCGACAAAGACTCAAGCCTGTGTGTGTGTGTGTGTGTGTGTGTGTGTGTGTGTGTGTGTGTGTAGTCATGTCTGAAGTGTTGTTTTGTTCAAACAAGACTGACTTTGCCGGATTTACGTCTTCAACAAAATCTTCCAGATTGGGTTGTTCGATATCTTTTTTTGCTTATATCTGATACTGAAATGGTCTAACTCTTAATTTCTGATACTAAAATAAACCAGTATCAATATATTTGAGTCCCCCTCTCATAAAAAAGAAAAACTAAATAATTCTAAGGAACATCACAACTCTCCTATGAACTTTAAACATTGTCTGTGCAAAATATGACAGCTTCAGTTTAGTTAGGCCAGATGTGCCAAACAAACAAAATCATCTCAAAAACTCCACGTCAGATCTGTCATATTTTGAGAACTTGAGTGAGAGGAGAAGTCGCTGAAGTGGGTCATGTAAATGTGCATGGTATGTAAAAGTTGTGTCTAAATCTGCTATAGTGAATCACCAGAACAAGCTAGGTTTTTTGTACACAAACAGGGTCACTGAACACTCACCCCTCCCCTCAGGTATCTTCCCTGGATCCACGTACACTGGAACCAGAAACCCACATGACCAGAGGAAACACCAGTCTCCGTTTTCTAGGACCAAACGTCTTTAGTTGTCCGTGACTTCAAATGGTGTTTTTCTTTTTGGGACTCTGGTAGTTTGTCCTGAAGTTGAAGTGGTAGCAGCCGGCTGTTTCTCCTTCTCTGATGCTATTGAGCGGAGAACCTCTCACACCAGTGGTGTTCTGGTGATGAATACGTGAGTGTGGAATGAGTGGAGGACCCAGGGAAGTGCGACGGTTCGGTGAGACAGACAACCGGATGGTCCGATGGTTGGTTTTGGTCCAAAACGTGTTATTGGTGGAGGTTTTTAGACAAATGCGAGAGAACCACTTTATTCATTTTTAGCTATACTATGTTAGAACATTGTTAAGAAGCATGAAAAATATGTTTTAAAGGAACTAGGGGCAGGATCTTTAAAAAATCTGTAAAAAATTAAACATGTATGTTCATTTTTTCAAAGCTAATGGGTGATGAAGCGTTATAAACCTAAAAGAATGAGGCCACCCATGTATTGTTCCATTTTCTTGAACAGGCTGTTTGCTGCAAAATGCGCTGCAGTTCGGTCACGAATTTCCCGCGCTGCCCTACGGATGTGGCGTCAATTGACACTGCTTGCGCGTTCACGACAGCTTCAAAACAGAAAGAAAATGTGTTCGACACTGCAGATCGGTAGGTGGCGCTATTGCACCTTAAGTTGCTTGCCAACCGCCAAACTCCAAAAGAAGAACTGTGGGAATGGATTCTACTGCAACCAGCAAACGACCAAGCGTGGCACAAAGGAAGTTTATTCAGCGGCATCTCGTGAGTCAAAAACCAAATATGGTAAAAGACAGGCAGGGACCCGAATCTATATCGGATACGTGATTGACGAATGGAGGCTGCTTCAACTATATCTGGGACTCAAAAAGGATGCTGCCATGGCTCATTTCCTAGTGAGCAGGTAAGAAACATTATAGGTTGTGTTTAGAGATGATGACAATGATCTGACCTCACCGATGACTCAGAGAGAGCTAGCGTGCAGTAGCATTAGCTGTGATCATGCTACAGTAGTAGCATTAGCTGTGATCAGGGCTGCAGCGTGGATTGCTTCGCCGCAATATTGTCCGTGAGAGCGGCGGGGAGTTGCCTTTTCAACGTGAGATATTGGAGGTGTGGCGTGAGAGCGTGTGAAGAGGGTCAGGTAATGGTATTTTTGTGTTTGTGTAACATAGCCGTCTGTGCACGCTCCCGTGCTGGGCTGCAGTTACTCGCAGAGCCGGGCGCGTCGCTCGTGAGCATCGTTTCTTTTTTCCTGCCTCTAGTTCCTTTAAGATAATTTGTTTTCTAAATTTGCTATTGCAGCTTTAAAAGAGGAAAAACCAATACCAATGATTTTTGATATTACATTAGAATGCATCGTCCAATAATATCGGACATCCCTACTTTCAGATAATCTTCTTAAAACTATCAAGTTATTGATGTGCTGACTTAGGTTTAAGGCTTAGCTAATCTAGATCAATTAAATTCACAAACAGAAAAATGAGCCATTCCCTATTTATTGAAATGAATAAACACTAACAAGCACTTTAGAGAAGTTTGAGGTGTTTTTCATCTCTGTGCAGGCTGTTCCTTTATGGTGCTGTGTTGATCGGGAGGTGGGACTCTAAACCGACTGTCCTAATGCTCTGCAGGTCTGTTAGCTCATACTGGACGTATACAGTCTAAGGGCTCCCTTGCTGACAGTTAACAGAGTACACAGAGAGGAACCATAATTAGATTCATCCACTGTTATTGACAGATGTGCCAGGACTCTACTCTGATCGATACACACACTCACCATATTGTTCCAAATACCAATAACTGTGAAAATCTGTCTTAACCACATTAGTTACAGTCAAATAATTAAATGTAACCTTTCATGGATGGATGTGTTGATGCTATTTTTAGTTCATTTGTACATATTTGAAGTATTTTTGTCATGAATGTGCAGTATTAAAGGAGATAATCTATCAATTATGTTGAAAATACTAATTGTAACTATTTAATCTGTGACCTCTGAACTGATTTGGACCTTTTTGCATTAGTATTTAATGTGAGACATAAGATAAAATGTCAAAATTTCCCTTCTAAATGATCTTGTTTTAAAGGCGGGTGCTGCTTGATCTCAATCATGCATTTGAGCTGCATTTTTACACACGCTAGCGTTCTTGCACGAATGACTTTGTCCCGCTACATCCCGCCCACCGTAAGCTTTTCCCTGTGAATATCCCACCCTTAAACGGCAGATCCATTATCGACAATACCAAACATTCTCCCTCTCCCAGTCATTGACGTTTGACCCCCTCAATATCTTTTTGCCCTATTCAGAATCACTGATAGCTTTTTGTTTGCTATAACTGCCCCACTTATATTTCCATGGATGTGACCCTTGTATTGACTGACTGACTCCCTGACAGCAATAACGATGGTCGGATGGTGAGTAATGGCCACCATCTTTTAACATTTAATAGTTTGGATAAAATCAGCTGCATAGAGACATCTTAGCAGAAGTTATTATATTATGTAGGCATGTCTATGGAAAACTTAAAGCAATATATTTGAGTTTTGATAGGATTGATAAGCTAATGGCTAGTTTATATGAGAACAAAGAATGTTTATGCCATCTTAAATGTCATAATTATAAAAGCTTTTATATCACATTGTATGTAGCTGTAAGATTTATAGGGTAGTTTAATTGAATTTAAGGGTGATTTTCAAGCAGCAGCTAGTACTAACCCTAGTACAGCTAGCAGCAGTAGCGTCCGCTAGCTGTAGCACATCAAGTTCTGACAAAAGTAAATCCCACAGGAATTTTATAATATTGTGGCTAAAATACTTTTTGCACAAACCTCCATTAAATATTAAGACTGAACTGATGAAACATGGTGGCAATCCACTTTGGTCTCTTAGACTAACTGTTAGCTCATCATTCATCACCAGTTCTGTTCAGTTCTGCAACATTTGTCGAGTCTCCATTCATGGACTTTGAAGGACTTTGCTAAAACGTCAGAATATCAAAACCATTTTGGCAGTGAGTGACATCCCCGCTGAGTGTCATAGGTTCCCAGGGCCAAAGACGGTCATTAATAACATTAAAGACGTTCTATTCTGTCAAACTACACCACATTTTACACTGTTCAGGGAACACTTTAAGAGACTCAAAAACTCCTCCAATTTTACAAAAGTCAGCTGTTTGGCAACGTCTGCTGATATCATTTCCCACTGAGTTACAACCAATCAGCACGAGTTAACCTAAAGTCCCTCCCAGTGACCGTACTGGGCTATGTCCAAGTACATACCAGTTCAGGAACTCGTTCAGTTCCTGGAAGAGGTCCTTTCAGCCAGCCTGGTGAAATGGAGACACGCACATGCTGAAGGTCTGGTAAAATTAGCTGAATGTTTCGTTAGTGGAACAGAGAATCAGAGGTGAAAGCAGGTGGGAGATCAAAGAGAACAATATCAAACACACAAGCAGGGCAGGATGCATTATAAAAGACAGCTGGAAACTTTAGGACAATACTTTCAAAGCTAATTCTTGTAAACCAAAAACATGTTATTTGAGTCAGGTTTGTGTCAATAGTGCCTCTACTGATGCCTGTAACATCTATCAGCTCACGAAGCAGACAAACCTCACGTCTACACGTTGACTCAGTCACTCTTACTCACAAACAACCAACGAGAGCTGGCTGTACACATCACCACACGCTGGCTGTAGAAAGAGAAACACAAACAAATCAATCTCAAAACAGATTTAAAGGGTGAAAAGTTGAGATAATTTAAACTTTGTGCCCAATTAGTTTAACTTTTAACAGTAACTAGTGACTCTAGGAGATGCTGAGCAGGAGGTACTCTTTTCTGAACATCAGGCTGGATTTTAATATTTTCTGTCCTTTAACCTCCAGGGCAGGCTAATGTCTTCTGGGCCAACCCCCTGGCTCACTCACACACAGACACTGTAGCCTTGGCTCCCACACACACACACACTGGGAGAGAGGTCTACAGGAGTCAGCGTTAATGGGATTACCCCAGCAGTCCTAACCTCACCTCCAGGTCCCACTGTGGCAATCAGAGGCATCAGCATCCTTAACGCATCATGGAGAGTGCTTGTGATACCACGCTGTGGGGACCTCTGCTCCCTAACCTCTAAACACAGCAGCACTAACTGAAGTGACCTCCACAGCTTTAAAGAGCTACCCCCAGAGGAGAGCTAAAAGCAGCATCCACCAGGTCACGTATAAGACACCATTAAAACCAAACCTCTCACTGGACTTAGTATCTTTAAAAAAAAACAAAGTCCCGTCTGACAATCACAGCAGCATCAACACCTCGTAGGTTGACCCTGTCACACATAAGTCAAGGTGCTTGATCTTTAATGTGAGGGTCACATCTCTAATGGATCGGCGCTCGTGTGTAGCTGTATGTGTAGCTGACAATAAAAAAGCAATGGTAATTTTTTATGCTGCTTTGATACTGAAAACAGGAGAACTGGTACACATTCCTTCCCATCCACACTCCCAACACGATTACTTAGAAATGAAGCGGAAAATGGAAGCGATTTATTAACGAGACATTAGAGGCGCTTTTAATAACCTTTCCATCCTGCTCAGCGGGGAGCTGCGGATTACACCACACAGGTTTCGGTGACACCAGAAAGGAAGTCCCCCGCCGGGTGTGTGAAGAGCGCAGAGGGACACAATACCCAGCCTGGGGTTCTCACATCCCGCTCTGGGCCCTCACCCCAGGGGGAAGGACAATGGGTTAAAAAGGCATGAATGTCCTGCCTATCCAGGATATAATGTAGGTGGCTGCCACTGGCTCTGAATGGCCTGACAGAGCAGCGGAGGGAGAGGCACAAAGAGCCCGTAATAAAAGAGATTCCTCGGGTCAGTAAAGCATTGCATTCACTTTGGCCTCCATAGCTCACAGCCTCTCCTCTCACATTCACCGCTCATCTGCAACAGCTACGGGAGATATTTAAAGCAGCACACAGCTCTGTGAAGCGTAAGGACTGTCCTGTTGGCCAGAGAGAAATGCAATTAAAAAGCCAATAAGCCATTGTTCGTAGGTGTCACCTTTTCTCACAGTGGATGAAACTAATGTTGCAGCAGCTGTGCAGAGTGAAAAGATGAAATGTTAGGTGTTCATGTGAGTTGGTCTGAGATCCCTCAAGACAAAAACAATCCCGTTTAAAACAAGAGCCGTCACTCCCACTTCAAGCAGAGGGACGGATTAGAAGAATTCCTCAGTATCGGGTGGCGAATGTTCGTGCAGAAGTGTGAGAAATCTACAGGTTGATTAGTTTCTTTAAAAACAACTACAAGAGTCACAAGTCCCCTAATCGGAGCCACCGTCGGCCATTTTTCTAGACTTTTTAAGCCACCATAATACTCAAAGATTGTTTTTATTCCACGTAGTGGACTTCTGAGTTTTCTTGCTTATTGAAGTTAAGCATTAATGGAGAAAAGTGTTGAATTCTGATGAGCTAACGCTTGTCAGAGCAAAACCAAAGTGTGCTACTGCTGTCTTCAAACCTGCAGGCTCATAAAGTTCAGTGGTTCATGGATTGCACGAGTATTTATTTGGAATTGTTTGGCGTTAAAGAGCAGCTAAGTAGTATTTCTGGCAAAGGCCTGGGACACCTAAAGCAGGTATCAGAAATCTTCTGCTCTAATAGTCTTACAATGTCCAAATGACAGCTGTGTGGAGATTTTTTTTTTGAGACTGGAGTTTATTTAAGGCAATTTTTCTCTTAGAATTAATCAATTAGCAGAAGTTGTTTAAAGAGCTATTTGCATCAGGTAAGATATTATTTGGTTCCTCAAAACCTCACTTTAAAAGACCTGAAAGAATCATTTTAGGTTTAAAAATTACAAATTTGCAGCAACAATAAGAGAATCGATTAATCCAGTAAATGCAAAGTGTCTCTCTTGTTAAAATGAAATGCATTGACCAATTCAGTAGCTGAGACAATCAGATAATGCAAGCAGACAAAGGATGATGCACACATGCCTTTACTGCTCCCTTAATCTAATTAAAGTAAATAAACTTTTAACTGATCTCCTTGGTGACAAAACGCTCCTAAGGAAGCTAATTTGCTTCCTTGTTGTGGCTCCAGAAACAGATAATACTGTTTTATTACACAAAGGTCACCAGGGAAATTAACTTCTGGGCCAGCAAATAAAAGAAAGGCCCGGCACTCAGAATAACAAGTACACACTGATTACATTCAATCAGGAGAGTCCCAGTTGGGTAGGAAGCTGACCTTTCTGCTGTCTTGTCAGGAAATAAGATATGTAAACGCGGGGCAAGCCACTTGAGCTGAAACAGCTCCGTGTTGTATTGTGGAAACAATCCAGCCAGGCAGCTGCAACAAGGCAAATTGTGCAAGTTATCGGTTTGAAGGAAGTTTAATTTCAGCAGTAGAATAAAAATGCATGGCTTTGTTTTTTTCAGACTGAATTGGATTTGGGAGAAGTCCAATGAATTCTCAATGAATGAACAAAAGTTTGAGTTTCTTTGTCTGCAGATGATTCCCCCTCCGCTCGAGCGTTCGTTTAAAGATGATCTGCATCGTTTCAGCTTCTCCAACTAGCTGGATGTTCCTTTTATTATATCCTTTCATTTCATTTCATCCCCTTCTTGCTGGTGTAGTTAGTCACTGTCTCCCTTCTTTCCCCATGATTGATGTTTACAGGTCATAGCAATACTCTTAACTCATTACTTAGAAAGGGAAAGATGGGAGCACTTGCTGGAGTGAGATATTGCCAAGGAACAGAGGGAGCTATTTCAATGAAGAGACAGGGAAACTCAGCGTCAGTGTGTGATAATAGCCCCTGAACTATTGCATGTTTCAATCAATGGAGACAGAAGTAAATAAAAACCAGAGGGGAAGATTCACCGGCATCGATCCCAGCTCAACACAGACCTTGCGGACAATCTATGGTTTGAGCCAGTAATGCTCCCAGTCATCCACAAAATCAATGAAACCCATCCTTTCAATAGCATCCAATTATTAGCACAAAGGCAGCCTTCCACGATAAATCACAAAACTTTATAAAAAAACGACGTGGACAAGATAAATGCTAATTAGAATGTGACTACTTGGCTTTTATTTAATACGTACCAATGCTGTGAAAATGATGCACATTTTTGTGTTTCCTATTAAAATAGGGCTTCACTCACCTTAAACTTCCAGCTGCTGCTAGCTGAGACCATGAGCACCGACACCCACAGACTGTAATCTGGCCTAAAAGCCTTGCCTTAAAGAATTATTTTTGTCAAATTAAACATAAAAACTTTATAAAAGGCAGCTATCAGATGTTTTGTTTCACTGCCACCCCATATATCATTTAATGTGAAGATCGTTGTTTAAATAATATTGTTTTCATATTTAATGTGGTATTTTTTTGTATTTATTCTGGATCTGTCATGTTTTGTTATGATACTTTTACTATGTTCATACTTTTTGATTCATAGTTATAACAATTTATTATTTATGACGTTAAAAATTAAGGTTATAAGATGTTTTGTATGAAATGAGAAATATGCTTGCATTACATTTTCTTTAACTGTTGCAGTGGCAGTAAAATGTAACTTTAGTTTGGGAATTGTTTTTGGCATTAAATGTTTATATTTTAAATATTGTATTGTGTTTTAAGGCTACTTTTAAGGTTTATTTTGTTTAACGAAAACACAAAACATGTTTCTGTAAATACAAGAATGTGCTCCGTTAGTGTTGGTTAGAATTAAACTGAAATTTGCACCTTTGAAAGTGTGTTTTTGTGTAAAAATATTCATGATCTTACTGCCGTCTTCCTGAAGAAGAGACTGATAGGCTAACGGCTAGTCTAAGTGCAGCCAAGAACAAAGTGTATTGCTATCATCTTAAATTTTATTATTATTATTCTCCAAATTTTCACAGTAATTTATGAAGCATTGTTTTATAAACATTTACACCACTATTACTTTTGCATTATATGGTTATTTATTTATTTATTTAGCTGATATAACAGATTTGGAAAACACATTTTTTTCATGCCTCATTACAACGTTCTGACATCATTTAGTTATAAATATTTTGTAGAGATTAAAAAAAGAAGAAAAATAATAAAGTGGGTCTTTCACACTTAACTAAAACCCTCCACCAATAACACGTCCCTTTCATCCTGAGTTTAGGCCTAACATATAAATTTAGTACAGACTAGCCCGTAGCTCATCAATCCCGTAGGACAGAATCCCTATTTCTCCAAATTCATCTATAATTATTTATATAATATTACATATTATATGAATTATTTTTTATTATATATATACATATAACAACTGTTTAACGTAACATTTCACATTTCCACAAATACAGAAACTTTTAACGCTTTGAGTTGATTAGAAATAATTATATTCCCAAAAAGAGTCGGCACAATAAGGTTGTTCCAGTTCTGAGTATTCTTATGGACATGCCTGCTCCCTTTTCTTACTCTGATAAAAACCACGTCATTTGTCGAGCTGATCATTTAACCTTGACATCGTAAAAGCTTTAACGTTGCCCCGTCCAGCCTTTCTATGAGACGCTTCCTTCACGGACATATTTAATGTTTTCTTCTGCTGGCCTCTGAGTAATAATCATCATCAATTTCCCATCTTAGTTTGTGTTAATTAAAAAAGCTACAGGCCTAATTGCCGTTTAATGTAATGATGTTAGATCTCATGTTCATGTGTCGGGCTCCACCCATCACCAACTCGTTACTGTGGGACCTGCTGGGTTTAATCAGATAGAGAAGGAAGACTTGTTTCTAATTATCTGCTCCGCTTCATCATTTCATCTCACTGAAGCAGCTCTTCACACGTGCAGCTTGAACTTATGATGAGCCTTTGCTGAAACGAGGAATGATGATGGAGCTCTGCCAGAAGACGTTCTGCCAACAGAATGATCTGTTTACATGTTATTTTACTGTGTTTTCATTTAGAACCAACACATATCTTTCAGTGTATAGTTGACTATGTTTATGTTTAAATGTGCTTGTTCCCTTCTGGTTGCTGTAAATAAAAATATGTCTAATGTGTAAGTTCATAACTGGATTTGAGGAGTTTAGTTAGCGTCAGATCAGAAGAAAACAAACATTTTATTAAATAGTGCTCTGGTAGTCGCGTACTCTTTTAAAGTGGTCCTGATCAATAGATCCTCAGGCTTTCTGTAGGTCATTCTGAGTTTTCCTTTGGCCATTGGCTGCTACCTGACCATAATATTATAATGTGCAAGGTTTGGTTATGAACGGCGGGAAGTGGAGGACAGGTGAACGGTATGTGACAGCAGTGTCTTTATGCATAGAAAAAATCCACTACAACAGGATCTGAGAGTTTAGATGACTGAGAATAACCTTCAATTTATTTTACGTACCAAACTGTGTTAGCTTTGGAATTCTCCAAGATTCAAACAAACATTAGAGTCATTTGTGTTCTTCTAACAAGCTGTGAGCTAAAGGTCCAATTTAAAATAGTTTCTTACCAAAAACTGGTTTCATCCTTTGAGTTTAGGAGCCGTTATATATGCCTGAAGCATTCAGAAAGAATGAGTGAAAGAAAAACCCAATTCAAAGGAAATAAAGACTTTCAGAAACCCTGAAGAACTATTAGTGAAGACCACTTTTAAAGATTAGAAGAAAGTCTGAGAAAGAAAATGACAGAATGTGTAAAATATGGAGTGATGCTGTCGTGTATGGAGCACATTTCTGCTCTCTTTAAAGGAGCAATACGTAAGAATTCTACAGTGAAATAATCACAAAACAGTCTAATGTCTCAGTCATGTTGGAAGAAAGGTTACATTGAAACAGATTTCATTCTCAGTCAGCTGGGGGGTTGTCAGTTTTTCTCCTTTCAAAAAAATTCAAGATGGACGTAGTCAGTAGCCTCTTTTATAAAACAATGCCGCCAATTTGCCGCAACGTCGATGCGGCATCAGGGAGCGTTAGGTCGTTTGTAAGAGCTCAGACCGTGGCGGTAATGTTGCGCAATCATGTCAGTTTTATAAAAGATTACGCGATGGCGGCATAAAGGGGGTATGGGGGCGGTCTCTGGTCGCGGACTTCCGTGTATTTTGGACATAATTTGCTTTTTATTGCGATCAAAGCCGTGCTCCTTAAGTTTTTATTTTAACAACCAGCTACAGGTGTGTGTCCTCCACCATCCCTGTGAGCTGTCAGATGATCTGAGCTGCAGATCTAACGGAGGAAAGCTCCCGGAACTGTGCATCGCTTCAGTTAATCATCTCAGCTGGTTCTGTTTACGAACGTGAAACTTAAGCGCGTGTTTACTTTCAATTTTCAACATAGTTCCCGGCCGGAGCGCAGCATTAATTCATCACATGGTCATGACACCTCCCTCTGTTGCGCCAACGCTTAATGTGCGTTTATAAGACCGGCGAAGCCGCAATATTACCGCAATATTACCGCAATATTACCGCAATATTACCGCAATATTACCGCAATATTACTACCAAGCGTGGCGGCACGAATGCCGCAAAATTCCCGCAACGTGATACCGCCATGGCGCGTTCATAAGAAACACGTTGCGGTAATATTGCGCTGATTTGCCGGCATGGTTTGTCTTATAAAAAGGGCTAGTGTTTACAATCTCTGAGCCCGCAAGTTTGGCGAGTCTGCAGCGAGCTAATGCTGTAGCACCGGCATTTGTAATTCGACACAGGCCGGCAAAAAGCTTCAAAGTTGTTTAAAGAACCAAAGCCAGTAAACAGGAGCGACCCAGAAGTTTTTTCTTGTACCCCTAATAAGCCACGACATCCTTTTGTTTTATTTTAATATTGGGTGAAGAAGGCTAGAGGCTAACGTTGAGCTAACAATGCTAAAAGTGAATTCGAAACATAGTCGGCAATAAAAATATCTCAAGCTACTTTTTCAATGACCAACAACTGGATATTACAGTGAAATGTGTGTGACGTGAATAATGAGTCAATCGTGGCGTTTTACTTTCTTTAATGAGTCGTTCAGAACTACAACAGCAAGCTAACAGCAAGACTGCAAACAACCACACTTCCTGTAATGCCAGAGACAAACTACCATAATAACTCCCTACCATAAACTACTCAAGAGTGCTAACACCAGATATGATGACGTATTTATCTACTCATCAACTAAAGGCGGGTGTACACTGTGCGACTTTTTCACCTTTTTGAGCCGATTTTCTCCTCGTGCGAGAATGTACGAGCTCGGGGCGAGTTTTGCGCTGAGCGTCGTGTAGTATACAGGGGGTTACGAGAGGCGATTAACGCCACGTGACCAGCTACCGATCAGCAATCGTAAGCTTGCACGGATTTTTGGCGTGTTTGATATTTTGCTCGTCCCTCGTGAGGGTGTCGCACTGTTGAAGCGGCGCTGCGAGCGTCTGTGACCCAAAAAGTATCAGAACCGCACACGGCGCATGCGCAAACACAGAAGCAGTAGCGTAAATGAAGGAAGTGGAAGCGAAAACAAACCAAATAGCTAGCCCATTATCAAAATAAAAGCAGCGTTGCTTTGTTTTGATGAAAAATAAAAGTTTTTCCTCCATTTAACAGCGGGAAATGCTGGTATTTATTGATTTTTTACCAAAAGTGGATCAAATATAAACAAATAATATGTTTTTGTTGTTATTTTGTTATTTAAGGAACAAACCAGACTTTTATTTTTATGTCAGATTGATTTTTTAACCGTAGCAACAAGCAGCGCTTGCCATGAAGCAACAGAGTACACTTCTGTTCCAAATGCCGTCCTTGTCCTCCCGTACTCAGACCAACGTGTTGCGTCATATATACTTTTTTTTAGCTGCGACGAGTTCATGCCAGACGTACAGTGTGAGCAGTCAGGTCGCATCCAAGAACTGGGTCGTACAGTGTGAGCACATGACTCGTGAGATTTGCTCTGCGAGGAACTCGTACAGTTTGAGCTGAAGCTGAACGCTACGAGTGAAAAAGTCGCACAGTGTACGCCCGGCTTAATTGAGTATGAATCATCTTCACTTGTCATCTAGAATCTTCTGGCTCTGATCCGTAACTGACAACAGCCATGAAACTTATGGAACGGTAGTGAGAACGTCTCCTTTTGTTTATAAAAATGGACTGCAGTATTTGACCAAAGGATGTCATTCTTATCTTGGGGGGTACTCTGGGAGTATGGGGTACCAGGCCCCTTGGTACGGGCTGTTAGGTCCCTGTACGGCCAGTGTCAGAGCTTGGTCTACATTGCCGGCAGTAAGTCGGGCTCGTTTCCGGTGAGAGTTGGACTCCGCCAAGGCTGCCCTTTGTCACCGATTCTGTTCATAACTTTTATGGACAGGATTTCTAGGTGCAGCCAAGGTGATGAGGGGATCCGTTTTGGTGGCCTAAGGATCAGGTCTCTGCTTTTTGCAGATGATGTGGTCCTGTTGGCTTCATCAGAACGTGATCTCCAGCTTTCGCTGGAGCAGTTCGCAGCTGGGATGAGAATCAGCTCCTCTAAATCCGAGACCATGGTCTTGAGTCGGAAAAGGGTAGAATGCTTTCCTGCCCCAAGTGGAGGAGTTCAAGTATCTCGGGGTCTTGTTCACGAGTGAGGGAAGGGTGGAGCGTGAGATCGACAGGCGGATTGGTGCTGCATCTGCAGTGATGGGGGTGTTGTACCGGTCTGTCATGGTGAAGAGAGAGCTGAGCCGAAAGGCGAAGCTCTTGATTTACCGGTCGATCTACGTTCCTACCCTCACCTATGGTCACGAGCTTAGGGTAGTGACCGAAAGAACGAGATTGCGGATACAAGTGGCCGAAATGAGTTTCCTCCGCAGGGTGTCTGGGCTCTCCCTTAGAGATAGAGTGAGAAGCTCGGTCATCCGGGAGGGGCTCGGAGTAGACTCGCTGCTCCTCCACATCGAGAGGAGCCAGTTGAGGTGGCTTGGGCATCTGGTTGCCTCCTGGACGCCTCCCTGGTGAGGTTTTCTGGGCACGTCCAACCGGGAGGAGACCCAAAGGAAGACCCAGGACACGCTGGAGAGATTATGTCTCTCAGCTGGCCTGGGAACGCCTTGGGATTCCCCCGGAGGAGCTGGCCCAAGTGGCTGGGGAGAGGGAGGTCTGGGCTTCCCTCCTTAAGCTGCTGCCCCCGCGACCCGACTCCGGATAAGCTGAAGTGGATGGATGGATGGATGGATGGATGGATGGATGGATGGATGGATGGATGGATGGATGGATGGATGGATGGATGGATGGATGGATGGATGGATGGATGGATGGATGGATGGATGGATGGATATTCCACCTTTAGGTAAAAAAAAACAATTGCACTTGAAATAATAAGTGCACGAGAGGAGGAAGGCTGTTGGAGCCACTAATGCGTAGAACGTAAAATGCAGTTACATGAAAGTTCCTATTACTAAGAAAATAAATTACAAAGTCAGTGTTTGCGGAAACACGACAGTTGGACATTACCGACATTTTTTAATATTGTCCGACGAAAAACTTAAAATTGTCGGACATATTGACCGATGCCCCAGAATGGCAGTCCCACTTCTGTCAGACCACCCCAGGGCGACTGTGGCTACATGTAGCTCACCATCATCAGCAGGGTGTGAATGTGAGAGTGCGTGAATAATGGAAAGCGCTTTGGGTGCCTTGAAAAGCGCTATATAAATCCAATTCATTATTATTGTTATTCTGTTAACTTGTCAAAATAAAGTTAACTTCCTGAAAACCACAAACTGGAGACAACATGTCCGACTCTGAGTCTGTGACAAAGACTTTTTTTTTTCAATAATCCATCAGAGATCATCTCTGCAGCTGCTTGCAGGAGCACTTCTTCCGAGCTTTTTAATTGATATGCACACTGGAAGTGAGATAACTTAAGATAATTTCTTATTATTGTAACTTTTGTGCAGAGCTAAAACAGCAGGCAGAAGGACATTTTGTTCTTACAGCGGTTTATTAGAGTAGTAGTCCAGAACAGCTGAGATAACCTGCATCTCTAAGATTCTGTTTCCAACGCGTCTCTTAAAGGAACAGTAACATTAGGCTACAACATCACTCACAATAACTCCTTATGGATCATTACAACATTTAGAAATGTTTTCTGATGTTGCATAATAATTCCCAATAATTATATTCTCTGATAATAATTGCCTCTAATCATTTTCTGATCAATTCTGTAGGTTTTTTCTGAGCAGAGTGTCTAATCCTCGTGGTAGAAAAGGTTTTGCAGAAAAATCACATTGATACATTTTTTTTTCAACAGATTATTGTCAGAATAAAAACATGTATAATCTGTAAAGGTCAAGAGGTCACTACAAAACACAATTTTAAATATTTACAAATCTGAAGCCCTGAGGACATTGTCCTACGTGGTTCAAAAATGTCCTGCGTGAGACACTCCCACGTCTGCCAGTTTGGCAGGTGTGTGGTTTTCATAAATTTTAAAGTACTTAGAAATGTGGTTACTGTTTACCACTGCTTAAGTATGTATAACGCAGAAGTACAAGTTCAGGAAGCAAATTTCAAAGTACTTTTAACTGGTTTGTCTCAGTGTTTTTATTATTTATTTAATTTTTATTTAACCAGGAAGGTCCCATTGAGATTAAAACCTCATTTTCAAGGGAGTCCTGGCCAAGAGGCAGCAAAAGTTACAGTTACAAAATTATTCAGTTACACAGACATGTTATGTACAAAATTACAGAAGGCAGTTACAACACAGGGAATCTGTCTCAAGGGCTCTCAGTCTGGTTTTAAATGTATTCAAGGAGATAAGCTCGGTTAGTTTCCAACTTTCCTGCAGCCTGTTCCATGCAGAAGGAGCAGAGTGAGCAAAAGCCCTTTTACCCAGTTCAGTGCGAGCAAACGGAACACAGAGAAACAACTGATCGTTTGCACGCAGACTGTGAGAAGTTACACTTCTCCGTGAGATTAAGTTACAGATGTAGTTGGGTAGCAATCCAAGCATGGCCTTGTAAATGAAAGTGTACCAATGTGCCAACCTCCTGGTGGACAAAGAAGGCCATCCCACTCGAGAAAACAGTTCACAATGATGGGTCAGTGGTCAACAGTTAGTAATAAACCTCAGCGAGGCATGATAAACCACATCAATCTTACCAAGACACTGTGCTGAGGCATTCATATACAAAAGGTCTCCATAATCCAGAACAGACAGAAATGTTGCAGTAACTAGTCGGGTTTTTTTGGCCTCAAAAGAAAAACACAATTTATTTCGAAAAAAGAAACCCAGTCTGAGTTTGAGTTTCTTCACAAGATTATCTATATGGGGCTTGAAGGAGAGGGAGTCGTCGAGCCAGACACCAAGGTATTTGTATGTGTGGACCACCTCTATGATATTTCCCTCCAGAGTGGTCACTGGGGGCATACTTAGAGGTCTTTTTTTAGAGTTTGAAAACAACATTAGTTTAGCTTTGTCAGCATTGAGGACCAATTGTAACTGCAGAAGTGTTTGTTGGACCTCAATAAAAGCTTTCTGTAAGAATTCAACAGCTTTAGTGGGGGATGTTCCAAAACAGTAAATGATTGTGTCATCAGCGTAAAAGTGCATATTAGCATCTGACACATTTTGTCCTATGTCATTAATATACATAATGAACAAGAGGGGTCCCAAAACTGATCCCTGCGGTACTCCCTTGTGGACACTCAACAGGGTTCAGTTGTATAACTAGCATTTTAATAAGTTAACTAATATAATTTAAGTATATAACATAATATAAGTCAGGATAGCTATCGTTTTTTACAGTGTAAGGTACTTGTTTTAGCAGGTAACTAAAACTTGAACCCCGTGTAACAATAACTTACACATTGTCAAGGTTAATTATGTTATATAGTAGGATGCTCGATATTGGCTTTTTTACCGATATTGTCTGACATTTTCAGTTAAATTTTAGGTTACTAACATCACATTTCTCCTGTCATGCATTCTTAAATTTTAAACATTTTTTGTACAAAATGACAACTACATCAGTTTAAGTTAGTAACAGTTAAAGTGCCATGTTTATTTTGTCTCCAACAGCAGCTGAATCTCATTCTCCCTAAGTGTGATGCTAAGATGTGTGTATTAGTTAGTAATTGCATTTTTTCGGTGATAAAACATTTATAAAGACCTTCAGATAAGAAAAGCAACCCTTGGCTAGAGATTCTTGTTTTTGTTTTGGTCGTTTGTCACTACACAAGCCAAATTTGTTCACAAGTTGTGCCAAACTAAAATATCTCAAACACTAAACTTCAGATCTGTCATATTTTTAAATTTTGAGAGAGAAGACGTAGCTGAAGAGTTTGATGTAAAATATGTGTATGGTATATAAAAGTTATTAAAAGACTGAAAACCAATGTTTTCAGATATTAAATTTAGTAGTAACTGTAACCATGTAAAAGTCTCTCAGAATAAACTGTTACATGTACACTTCATATATTCAGTTGCATTTTTAATTATAAAATGTATTTGGTAGCTCACAATGGTAAACTATTCAAAACAAGTCATGACAACGATTCGGTTTTACAGCTGGTGTTTGTAGAGCTCCTGGTACTAGGACTCACCATGCAGGTGAAAAAAATCAGATTAAACAATTAGTGTCAATTAGCCCCGACCAAATCATTCAGCAAACAATTGGTCTCTAGTGCCCGGCTTAATTACGGGTGACTTTCAACTCCTTATCAGGAGCCACGTCGCCCATGATTCATGTCCGACTCACGCTTGTCCCTCAAGTACCATCAATTACCCCCAAGTAAACAAAACAGCATCACAAAAAAGAGCCAGAGAAAAGAAACACTCAGCTTTAGGTCCCAGGCCTGATTAACACACCTCTGAGAGGGCTTGTCTGCTGCTGAGCAACTAGAGGTAAGGTTTTTATATGTTCCTTAAGGCTTGACACGTGACGCCACGAGGAAAACACGACTACATCAACCTGTTAAACTCATTTGACTGTTTATATTTAAATGATTGATTTGATGTGCAGTAACAAAACAGGCCACTGTGCAGCTTTATCAGGGATGAGCTGGCTCATACATGACTAAAAACATGAGGTCAAAGCCTACGACTAGACCGAACACACACACACACACACACCTAAGAACGTGTGAAGGGGAGCGACAGCAGGCGCTATGACATGTTAAATTACCCTGGTGATGTATAGCTTAATGAACCCTTGTGTTGATCACGCTCCACATTAATCAACAGCCATGAACAGATTCCCTTATTTTCTCAATGCTGCCCTGATAAACTGCAATTTCATTTAACCTTGGACAGCAACTTTAATAGCTTCCACAGGACAACTGTCAATACTTGCCTGGGTATACAGTGATTAAATTGCAAGACGAGAAGTGTGC
Organism: Aphyosemion australe; assembly: GCA_006937985.1. Classification (NCBI taxonomy): domain Eukaryota; kingdom Metazoa; phylum Chordata; class Actinopteri; order Cyprinodontiformes; family Nothobranchiidae; genus Aphyosemion; species Aphyosemion australe. Next base: position 18,030 of record SSNS01000154.1, on the reverse strand, counting down.
TGCTCATCCTGTCTTCACCCCCCCCCCTCCCCCCCCCCCCCCCCCCCCCCCCCACACACACACACACTGATGCCTTTTACCTCAAATCAGTATTTTCACAGATGCTGCCTGCAGATGACGCCTCGAGCCAAAACATCTGTGAATTGTTTTACATGGTGTTAGTTATTTTTGTTAAACTAAAAGAACTTCAATGATGCTTCAGATCTTTTTATCTGAACAGTTAAGAATAACTTGATGGCAAAAGGGCAGCGTATCACAGCCGTCCTAAAGCAAATCCAGTCTCGTTGGTTCCATTAAAGGTCATTCTATAAATGCTAACATCTTCATCAGTTCCACTTCACATGAATACTTCGGTATAAATATTATTATAGCTCTGCTGAATTTGCCCCAAGCTGCAGCGGACATGCTGTAGATAGCTGCTGATGCTATTAGTGCCTGCAAATAACCACATAAATGTGCATAACTGTCCAATTTAAAGCTGTCAATGAAGATTTAGAAAGTAACATGAACTGGTTGGAAATGTTTTAGTTGGAATTGTTTTTAAAGATGGCAGCGATCCACTTTGTTCAGAGTAGCCGTTAGCTCGTCTGATTGATCAGAATGAAACTCTGAAGTCTCTACAGGTGAATCATGAATGGATCATCCTCAGAATCCTTAATGTCCTTTAATTTACCCGGTAAAAGTTTTAGTTTGCTATCTGCTCCGTAAACACACATCACCGTCCCTTAAACCAATCCATTACACGGATGGTCACATGCCAAAGCCTTTTATAAGCTCCATCAAGCATCCTGAACATAATCATGAAGATGTGGCTTGCACAGTCTCCAATATGTCCATCACATTTAACTGCCATTTCTTTGGTTTGTTGTTGACCGTGAGCTCAGTGGATGGGATAAAACAAGACGGTGACAGCCAGTGACCTGAGGCCTGTCATAATGATTTTCCATGATATCCTCCACCCTTGTCAATTTAGCATAAATTACCAGCCATGAAAGGCCTGCTGGCTGATTAAAACCAATTGTCTGGGTAGGGAAGGACAAGGCAACCTCTTTATTATATGATAAACTAAGTTAATGGAAGAAGACAATCTCCCCTCTGGGAAATCGGAGTGACTCTTAATTAAAGCATTGTGTTTTTTTTCTGCAAGGTAAAGCCATCCTGGCTGTTATTTGAACATGAAAATTAAAAGAAAACTTTCAGAAAAAATAAAAAAGATGATCTGAGGCCAGAAATCTACCTTCTTCCTGTGTGGATCCTTTATGTGCAAATAGACTCCCCCCGAACACCTGATGCACACCTGTGTTCTAACAGGTCTGTTTGTCACAAACAAGTGTGTGAACCTTCATGATAAAACAGATGATCACTTCCAGAGAACACGTTTCATCTGAAGAAAACCAGAGCTGTTTTCTGGCTCTGAGCTCCAGAACAAAACAAGTTTGCTGTCTGCTGATGACATAACAGAAAAGCAAACATTTCTCTGCCCTGCGATGCTCCTTGGCTTCCTCCACCCACACTTGAGCGGTGACAGGCGTACACCCGCACTTCCATTATTATCCAACACAACAAGAATGCCTGCAGGAGGATAATTACTGAAACTTGAAGAGCCACGGCTAATCCTAAGTACTTCACTTTGTATGACTGCCGTGCCCGCCTGTCTCTTAGCCTGCCGCTCAGTCTGACAAAGTGTGAGCTCAGCGAGAGTAAATAAGAGCTGGTGGCTCACAGATGCAGCAGTCAAGCCGAAACTCACGTTTCTGTGACCTTTCACCTCAGGTAACCCAACGAGCAGCGCGGGTCACTCGGCACTGTAAAGATCACCAAAAATCACCCGCCGCAGCTGTAGCTGGAAAATCTCCCCAGCGGACACGCTGTGGAGGAAACGGATCATTAACAGCCTCTGACATGTGTTCAAGACAAGACCCATCACACAGCAGCTGTAATTCACGGGATATTTGGTTATTTAACATGTAATTATCTTAATATAGGGAGAGAAATGATGTCCATCCACATTACCGCTGACATCATGTAAGCTGTGGGGCTGTCAGACATAAAACGCAACTTTAAATTAAAGCTTTTTATAGCAGGCTGGCGTGAGATTTGATTTTATGAGGATGTGGATAAAATTTGACTTGTGGGGAAGTGATGACCATCTTTTTTTTTACATATATCTGCTGCAACAAAAGTGCAAAGGCAGGGAAAAGTTCTCCACCGGCTGTGTCCATTCAAGCTCCTGTTCTGCTGCACAAAGCCTGGGAACAGCTGGCTGATCGATACGCCCAACAAAGGCTCAGAGGTTCGAGCAGTCAGAAGATTGTTAACTGGCCAATTTATTTGCCAGACATTTATATCATTGTTTACGGTTCAGTGCACCCCTTCAGCCCAGGCCGTGCTGCCCACCTGTGCTTGGAACACTCTCGGAGCCTCTTCTTCATTTCATGACCTCCGGGGTGGGAGAAAAGGTAGATGGAGAGATGAATGAGTGAATATTCACGTGAATCTGATTGCATTCCTGTGTTGGTACAGTATGCTTGTGTGGACAAAACACAAGGCAGCCCAGCCTGTACCACATGCTGCCATAGCTCTGGCTCGCCTTGAGTTCCCCTACAGGCTGGCAGAAGAGGGGAGACCCTTTCTGTGGCTCACCCAGGCGGAGAGGGGCTTCCTGCACGTCTTTTGTCGCACCATTTGGGCCCTTGTTGTCTGTGGCTGCCCTGCTCCTCCGGACCCACTTGGCAGCCGCTCTGCAGGCGGACATCTGCTCTTTCCAACCTCCTGGTGAACAGAGAACAGCAACCACAACCATGAATCTCTATCTATCTGAGAAAATGCTGCTGCATGTTGTTAAATCTAAAACAGCCCTTTCATAACGTTTCTCTGAGGTCTTCTACCTTCTGCTTCACCTGCAGAAAGGAAAAAGATCCAGATAGAGAGACGCCCTCTGCTTCTTTGAAAGTCTTACATAAAAAACAGGAAGAAGAAGTTTTTCATCATTAATTTGACTCCTTTCTCCTGGTTTCCCAAGCAGAGAGATTGTGCAGCACGCAATATTGAACCCACTTTGTTTGTGCTTAGCGGCCCAGAATAACTCGGTCATTATGGTGGCGTAAAAAGGGGACAGGTTTTGAGTTTGATTTCATGATGGTAATATAGCCCATGTGTGCAGAAGAAGAAAGCCTTGAGAGGAGGGGGGCAGACATCTGCTCAGTGTGGCTTACAGTTACAGGGAGAGGGAGCGACCTGCTCAAGGCTGAGCTGCAACAGGCAGTAAAAACAAACTTTTATTTTAGGTTAAAATAAATGTGATGGTTTTGTTTTTTCTGAGCAGGTGAATGCAGATGGATCGTTTTGCACCTCCAGCTCTGCTTCCTGTCTGGCTGTTATCACAGTGACCTCTGACATTAGTCCTGCTGCTATGATCACTTAGTAATTTGTCACCAGAGGGCAACATGTCTCCTGCTGCATCCATATTCCCTACGCTTCAAAACCTCCCTGTTCAAAATGAGCATCTTTTCAGACATGAATAATAATAATAATAATAATAATAATAATAATAATAATAATAATAATAATAATGCACATTAGAGAAATAAACAAACATCAGTTGTTTGTTTATTTGGCTGAATTATTGTTGTTCTCTGTGCGTTTTTGTTGCATGAGGAGGAAACTGGGCTGAATTGAAGTTATTCCTAACTGAATTGCCAGTGTAACGTTTCTGTGGCGTCGCGCACAATCCCGCCGGCAGCAGGAGAGGCTGCGGGTCAGTCAGTGCGGTGCGCTGCGGAGCGGAGGAGCGCGGTATGTAGGATTTTATTTCCCGCATCAGGCTTTATCCACCTCTGTGCTTTTACACCTTTGTCCCAGCGTGGTCTCTCTTTCTTCTTTGATCTTTTTTGTTTGGTTTTAAATTTTTATTTTCACAGCTTGAGTGCGTCTGGTTCGTTTGAGGCAAATAAACGAGCTAAGTGTTACAGTAATTTAAAGTGTGTGTGTGTGTGTGTGTGTGTTAATATCTGAGAGGAAAATTATTTCAAGACTGTTCAGCAAATTGTCGCATTTAATTTGAGAACAAGCTCCATGTAAATGTTGTCATTAAAATAAATGCAGTAAAACCAGGTGAATATAGTTTCTACTCCTGTAGTTTTCTGCCAGGTTTAAAAAAAATCCCCCAAAAGATAAATAAAAGTAATGAGTGGAAATATCAGTTGTCCAATCCTAGAAACACAAGAATTAATCAGCTTGTCCATCTATCACGCTGCGCAATAAAGGAAGCGACATGGGTTAGGCAGATGATGTGATGAATAATCCCTGGTCGTTTTAATTAACTTTCCCCTGTCCTGTAATGACCAAGCTGGTCAACAGACCCGGTCAATAAGCATCTTAATATCAAACAAATAAAACTGCGGATGATTAAAAACCTCCCGCGTTATTAAATTTGAAATTCAAATGAAATTTATGCCTCCAGCGCGCGCTGCATGCTAATAGCTCCGACAGACAGAGAGAGAGAGAGAGAGAGAGACGGTCTCAGGGTTAAACAGCAGGTTTATTATTATTATTTCACTTGTTCTAATTATGTAACATGCTGGTTTTGTAAAATGTCAGAAAGAAACAAGAGTGATGAATTAATTTATTATTATTTTCTCAATTAAAATGACTTTTATTATTATTTTCACACAAACTCCAGTTTTCTGTTGAAGGAAAATCTGCTTTTTTATTTTATCATCTAAAGTCAGCCACTTGGACCTCTCATCTTCTGATGTTTTGGACCAAAATAAGCAATAATGAAACGAATCATGTGTGTGTGTGTGTGTGTGTGTGTGTGTGTGTGTGTGTGTGTGTGTGTGTGTGTGTGTGTGTGTGTGTGTGTGTGTGTGTGTGTGTGTGTGTGTGTGTGTGTGTGTGTGTGTGTGTGTGTGTTAACCCTAATCTGGATCAGAACCGAGACCATTTAAAAGATTAGAACGTTAGAAAAGAACGAAACTCGTTACTGAAAATATCATTTTTACGCTTTTTTTGTTAAAACTTTGAAACTTTATTTAGTTTTGAACATAAACTAGTTCCTTTAGTCTTTTATCACTCCGCATGGGCCACATCACCGCTCCTCCTGCACATTTATGGAATGTTCAGTAAAATTTAAATACCCCCCCCCCATTCCTCCTTCCTAATTCACTCTCATTTAACTTTACCTTCCTTCCGCTGTCTTTTCTTATGGAGGGGGTGGAGGGGGGGTGGAGAGCTGTCTGAGCCGCTCTCTATTGATGACCTCACGGTTAGCGGTGCGGCGGTGCGGCGGGACGGGGCCCGCTGATTGGTCGCCCGTGTCACAGCGGCACTTCAAAGCCGGAGACGAGCCTACAATTGTGGAAGAATGGGCGGAACACATCATTGTATTGCACACCTCTAAAAAAAAAAAAAAAAAAAAAAAGCAGGGCTCCGATTCATAAATATAAAAAGATCCTGCGAGGAGGGCAGTGTTTTTGTGTGATGGCAACTTCACTTCTAGGGGTGAGTGTAAAAGGACTTTTCTTACCGGTTTAATTAGTTCTTGTCATTGTTCCTGCAGAAGGGGATTAAACTTCCAGCGGCCGGACTGCAGCAAAGCCAGTGTGTCGGGTTAGTTTCAGGAGTTCGCAGCGGAGCTAAAAATCACGCATGAGTCCTCTGGTGTTGCGTTTGGAGTTGATTTGTTTCTAACTCAGGTATCTGCTGCTGGCTCTCTTTAAAAAGGACCTTGAGTGATTTTCTAGAGCTGAAATGTTGTGGTAACAGTGTGTGATCAACCTGTTGTTGTTTGACCAGTCACTTACGGGTTTCTCTGTGTGTGTGTGTGTGTGTGTGTGTCTGTGTGTGTTTTCAGGAGGAGCCGAGGTTAGGATCGACTCCTTTAGCCATGTTAGCTGCAACATGCAACAAAATAGGGAGTCCGAGCCCTTCTCCATCCGCTATTTCGGATAACTCCTCGTCGTTTGGAAAAGGTTTCCACCCGTGGAAAAGAGCCGCCGCGAGCAGCTGCAGCCTCGGATCCGGCCTGTCCGGCTTCGGGGTGTCCCGCAACGGATCTGGAATCTCGGACTCTTTCGGCACCAACAACTCCAGCGGATCCAGTGCCTTCTCCCTCACGTCTGGTACCTCGCCCGGTTCCCATTTTGGGAACGACTATTCTGTTTTCCAAGCCTCCGTTTCGAGCAGCTCCCAAGAGGCCAGCCACCAGCCGGTCTTCATCTCCAAGGTGCACACCTCAGTGGACAGTTTGCAGGGCATCTATCCCAGGATGAGCGTTGCGCATCCTTATGAGTCCTGGTTCAAATCCTCCCATCCCGGGATCCCCGCGGGAGACGTGGGTTCCACCGGAGCCTCTGCCTGGTGGGATGTCGGAGCCGGGTGGATTGATGTTCAAAACCCCAACGGAGCAGCACTACAATCGTCCTTACATTCCGGTGGACTGCAGAGCTCTTTACACTCTCCCCTCGGCGGATATAATTCTGATTATTCCAGTCTGAGTCACTCTGCCTTCAGCACGAGCCCCTCTCCACACCTGTTGACAACCGGCCAGCACCTGATGGACGGTTTCAAGCCGGTCTTGCCCTCCTATCCGGACACAAGCCCCTCTCCGTTAGCCGGAGCGGGGGGGACTATGCTCTCCGGGGCTCCACCTGCAACTTTAGCGGGGTCCCCAAGGTCATCTGCCCGGCGGTACTCCGGCAGAGCCACCTGCGACTGTCCAAACTGCCAGGAGGCGGAGAGACTGGGACCGGCGGGCGCCAGCCTCCGGAGGAAAGGTCTGCACAGCTGTCACATCCCCGGCTGCGGGAAGGTTTACGGTAAGACATCACACCTGAAGGCGCACTTGAGGTGGCACACCGGCGAGAGGCCGTTTGTGTGCAACTGGCTCTTCTGCGGCAAGAGGTTCACGCGCTCCGACGAGCTCCAGCGACATTTACGCACGCACACCGGCGAGAAGCGCTTCGCTTGTCCGGTGTGCAACAAGAGGTTTATGCGCAGCGATCACCTGAGCAAGCACGTAAAGACTCACAGCGCCGGGGGGTCCGCCGGTTCTGGATCCGGGGGCAGCGGAGGGAAGAGGGGCAGTGACACCGACAGCGAGCATAGCGCACCGGGATCCCCTCCGTGCCATTCCCCCGACCTGTTACACCCACCTGAGTCCACCCAGGGGGTGGGCATGAACGGCCTCTGAAACTTCCCAAAAGTGAAGTAAAAACAAACTGATGCAGCAAAGTGTGATGGGAATAACGAAGAACTGACACACTTTGGGTTTCATCACTTAGGGAAGGTGTTGACCGCATCATTTCAGCCACCGGAAACGTCTCGTTCCAGCGCATCTGCGGTGTGAAAGGGAAATCCCGTTACTGCGTGAGCATTTTTATGTCTAGAATCAGGTCCTGATGAGTCTCTGTTCCCCAGTAAGACGCAAAGGCGTCCAAACCAAACCATCGGGTTGCTCCGGGGCCTTTAGAAGTCGCGCTACTGTTCTGAAACCAAACGCTGGCACTTTAATCAGATCGAGCAGGAGTTTGTTTCTGTCGCTGCTCGGTGGGAACAAATAATCTATATTATGGGATGTAAGAATTTTTCATTTGATCCGTGTGAAGCGGTCTGAGCAGCACTTCTGTATCACGTGTTGCTCTTCACGTTTCCAGAGGCCAGTCGAGGTTCCTTGTTTGACTTTGCTGTTGTACATAAATGTAGTTTAGCAGCCCTGCCCTGATGTAAAGGTGTTGTCCAGGAGACCGTTTTGTATTTCTAGTGGTACATGGACTCTAGTAAATATCTGAGAATTATACGGAAATGTACTTGGAATTTTCTTTGAAATGTATTTGTGGGACTTCTATTTAACCACGAGTTTCCTGGTTGGTTTTCATGTATTTTAGGGGGTCGATATCACATTTAGGCGCACTTTGAATTGATTTGTATGGTTTTGAAATCATTTACCCGCTCGTTTAATTTAAGTAAGCATGTTGTAACGTGATTTTTAATTTTCCAATGATCTCTCTTTTGTCCCTCTCTGAGAATGGCTTTTTATGTGAGCCACTCAATAAATGAATTCAGAAGCAGCCTGGTCGGCTCAGTTTTCTTTGATTGTTGAGTCGATAAAATCAGACATTAGAACTTTAGTTTTTATAATAGAATAAAGGCGCTTTAAACAGGAGCTTATTGCTCATCTGTGTTTTAAAATCAAAGTGAAGGAAAAACGCTTTTGCAGAACTTCTTTCATTTTAACGCCAACATATAAAACCCTTATAAAGCAACTATGTTTTAAATTAAAGCTGTAATTATTTTCCTTTAATCCGATGAATATAAAAACTCTGCTTTTATGTTTCCGAACATTCTAATATTTTATTGATTTAAATAATAATCAAGATTTCTTTTTCAGCGCACACCTGACTTTAGCTGCCTGCGACGCTGTTTATCCAACCCAAACTGTAAGTTTCAGTGTTTACAAAAATCATTTATATTATTATGATGTCGGATTTAAATAATTAAAATAATGTGTGTATTTCTGAACAATTGCTTTGATTTTTAATTATATTTATTTCAAAGAAAGCAATAAAAAAATGCGTCACACTGGCTAAAAGCAGCGAATTTTTGTAAGTAAGTAAATTCATTTGTATATCACTCATCACAGACAAACAATCACAAAGTGCTTCACAAAGATCAACAAAATAAAAGATAAAGTCATCATAAAATGATCTTAAAACAAAACAACAGAATATCATAAAATCTTTAAAAATCTGAAAACACAAAGTCATAAAATTTGTTGTTCCAACTTATTTGATCTTTTACGAAGGTTTTGATTTAAATCTGGTTGTTTCACTTCCAAAACACAGATGTCAGAATTTCTTGGAAAAAAGATTCGGTTTTGATCTAATTTATGTTTTTATTAAAAGTGCAAGTTTTTGTTGTTTTTGTTTTTCAGGAGATAAAAGCTCCTGGTCCCCATAAAAAAACGCTCTTTGACCTCGAGACCATCCTTTAGAGTTTTCATTAAGAGAAAAGGGATCTGCACTAATACTCTATATGAGTGATGTTTTTGTTTTTCCCCTAAAATAACATGAAAAGATATTTATATAAAAAAACTAAAGTCAAAATCCTTCAAACTTCTGTTAATAAACCCAGCTGTGCAGTGCCACCTAGTGGCCATCCAGTTCCACCAGAAGACAAGAGGACAGTTTGTGGTTCAGGAACTGTGCAGCATGCTGAACTTTGACCTGTCAGAGCCACACCTGCACCAGGAGGATAGTGTACCTGATGGTGAAGTTCATCCAGCTGCTTTAGCGCGGAGTTCAGTCAACTTTTCATCACATTTTTGAATTTGGAACAGAAAAGTTAATAAAGTTAATGTACCAGAGGGCAGAGACGTGGACGTTCTGTCCCAAAGCTGCTAAACATTTATGTCCGTCCATCACCCATCATGCTTTTCTTTTCTTTTCTTTTCTTTTCTTTTCTTTTCTTTTCTTTTCTTTTCTTTTCTTTTCTTTTCTTTTCTTTTCTTTTCTTTTCTTTTCTTTTCTTTTCTTTTCGTCACAAGTTTAGACAACTGCTGATGCACGTGCAGAAAAACAAGGCCTGGTACCAAACATCCAGTTCATGGGCACTGCTTTTACATAAGAACCATGATTTGGTTCTCCTGAATTGAATTTGCTCAGATTTTGAGCAAAATACAAAAAGGCCCAACCAGGTGAAGGAGTATCTTCTCTGTTGAAATTCAAGAGTTACGTGTGTTTTTGTTGTGCTGAATCTTTTGTTGAAACATATTAGTAAATCTGTTTTTAATCTTCAAACGTGAAAAAGGTCAAAATAACTTCTTAACACATGAATAAAGTTTAAACTGACCTACAACTCAGATCAAAGCAGATGGATGGAATAGCTCAGAGTGATGTAATTGAATCTCTAGTTTCATTAATAAGACCCATGTGCTGCTCCATGTCGTTTGATTATCCCCCCTCCCAGACTGTTGTGGTGTCACTTGGTCCTCAGAGTAGCCGCCGTCCCGCCGCCGCAGGCCTCGTTTACATGAAGCTGGCCTCAGGAAGCGCTCACATTGCAGGAAGAAGAAGAGGGGAAGCAGCCAACTGTGGATGAAGCACACAACAAAAGAACTCCAGCTTTGATCCAGCCTCAGAACAGGAATGTTCCTGAGCCAAGCTGGAAGGAACGTGGGTGGATTCGTGATTTTGTGGTTGTTTAATAAAACCACAAACCAAAACACTGTCATGGATTTCATGACTGTTTCCTCCCAATGTCAGCAGACACTGATGTGTTTTCGGTTGATGAGTAAATCACAGAAGTGTTGCAACACCTCTCACTGATGATGCATCTGCGGTCAGAAGACCCACTGCTGCTGTCATCAGACCATCCCGTCCCCTGGGAGAGCAAGCTGGACTCGACCCAAATGATTAACCGTGACTTACCGGGTACAGTGGTGTCAGCAGTTCATGATGACATCACAGGTTGCTTCAGTCAGGTATCAGAAGAATCTACAGACTCTCATTTAATAGTTCAGGCGTTTAACCCTTTGATGTTCTGATCAACACTTATAGCTCATTAAACTTCAGCAGAAATAAAAAACAAATATGGGGTTTTAAAATAATAATAGTAATAATAATAATAATAACAATCATTTTCTTAATAATAACAATAATAATAATAACAATAATTTTATTATTATTATTATTATTAATAGTTGTTTTCTTATAACGCTTATTTTTAACTTATTTTTACATTTATTTTTAAAGAGTCAAACTAAATAATTACATAGCGTGTGAATGGGTGTATGATGGCAATATTGTGTTGTAACGAGCCTTGGGGGGTTGTAGAACCCTAGAAGATGCTTTATGAATACAGGCCATTTACCATTTTACCATCATTTGGATGCCATGTTTGTGGTGTGGATATTTAAAAAGGTGAATCCATAAACTGCAACATTGATAAGATAAAAGACAAGTTTGAAATTCAAAGTGAGCACATAAACATTCAATCAAAAAGGTGAACCCTTTATTCAAATGAAAGAAAACTCACATGAACTAAACAAAGCAGCATAAAATTACTCAATTAAACCAACCATGCATGACGTTTGTGGCAATAAAGATGAGGTTCTGGTGCAGAGTTTGGTTTAAAGAGTTAAGCAGGACACTCAGACTGTGAACACAGCCATCCAAAAACCTGATAAAGATCATTACGTCATAAATGAAGACAGTGAGTTTAATCACCTCATGAATCAAGCTCCTTATTTGTCCTTGAATCATCTGAATCATGTTTGTTGTTTCCCATCTGGGTTGGACAACAGAAAACAGAGCAGGAAACGTTTTGAATTGATGAAAAGTTGATTTCCTTCAAACTCCAGTAGGCTACTGGTTAGACGTCATGAATGACAGAGCAATGGCGCCCTCGTGTGGTAGAGTTTGGTAAAGGACACCGTCCTCTTCTGAGATCAAGAGTGTTTTTATTAAAGCACACTTTTAATAATTATTCAATTATTACGTTTGGGTTTGTTATCAAATACTTTCTGTGAAACTTCCAAAAATGAAATAATAAAGTCTAAGTCAAAACATTTGGAGATTCACTTTCTCTCCCTAGCTCAGCATCAAAATAAATCATACAGCTCTAATAGATGTAATAGAGATATTATTATTGCTTTACTGTGTTTTTATCCAAGTTTAAAAAATATCTCATAATATGATAATATAATATGAATTATCTGTATTGAATGTAATGCAAAAGCTTTTAAACATCTTTAGTATCTCACATTTATGCTAATTTAATGTCAAACAACCATCAGAACCCTTTAACCACGGACTCGGCTGTAACAGGTGTGAGAGATCAGGTGAAACTTGATTTCTCAGTTTTAAATGATCACTGTTGGATGATGTTGGATGCTCTGGACATAAAAATGTTCACTAAATTGGAAAAAAACAGGTTTGATTTAAAAAGCACTTTTGTTGCAAAAACAAATGAAAAATATGCTCTTTCTCAGTTTTCTGCATTCCTTTATTAAAATAAAAGCAGGTTAGAGCACAACGATTCATTCTCCAAAGGATAAACATGCTCTCTGCACCAAGAGGAGGGAGAAAGTCAGCCGTGGACAAGGAATGTGTCCTGTTGAATGAAACTTGTCTGAAGGTAGCGGGTGGTGGTGGGGCTCTGGTTTCTATTTTTCATGTAATAATTAACAGACTAAAACATTTGACACTGCTCTGGTGGAAAGTGAAAATGTTTCAGAATGTTTAAACACCTCATGGTTTAAGAACATGAGTGTTTTCTCCTTCCACAAGCAGCAGTCATTCACGCATGATTTCTGCTTATTTTTACTGAACACGCACACGCACGCACGCACGCGCACGCACGCACGCACGCACGCACGCGCACGCACGCACACGCACGCACACGCACGCACGCACGCACGCACACACACACACACGCACACACACACACACAAAGACAATATTTCCCATGCCTTTGCACAGCTACCAAAGATATGAGATGTTTCATCCTAATTTCTGATTCATTGTGTCATAAGATGATTTATGTTCCTGAGTTTTAAGGCAGCTTTATTTATATAACACATTTCATACACAGAGGCAATTCAATGTGCTTTCCAGTAGCAAGAATAGCATGAACATTAAAATCAACATGACAGCATAATTAAAGTGCACATAAACATTTAGATCAAATTACAGTTTTTCTCAGTTGCTAAAACACTAAACCCTGCTGTCTGAACCAAAGGCTCAGTTGCCTGAACCCACTGATTGAATCAATCACTCTTTTGGTAAAACCATCAGCACGTTTCACCTGTTTAGACACCACTTGCCAACACATTTTCATTGTGATGCACCTGTGCTGCATAATGGTGAGCACAGGTGATAACGTCAATCACAAGTAAAGCACTGGAATCACCACTTGAACACAACAACTAAAAATGGATCACACTTGTGGCTAATGATGTGAGGGATCACAGTGCTTCATCCTTATAGATGTATTCATGGGGTCTTTCCACTGCATCCAGTTGAAAACCCCTCTGTAGAAATAGATCTAGTTTAGTAAGTGATACAGAAAAAGTGATTTAGGTCACTACAGTCTATCACTACGTAATCAACACTGAATGTGTCTGGATAATATGCCAACCTGTACGTACTGGAGTCTTTGCTCTTACAGTAGTATTTGTATATTTTTGTACTTTATTTTTAGTATATGGGCTTACTGTACACAAGTGTCAAATGCATACTGTTAGATTTCTGTTTGTTTGTAGAAGTGCTAAATGCAGTTATTTGTGTTTTGCAACATGCATTTCACCTACAGTGAACAATAAACATGTATTTCTCCAGCTTCATGTCCTGAGCGTTGTGTTTTCTATTTTTCTACGTAGTGTTTAGTGACTGTTCAGTAGTGACTGTCATTTTGATTGACTTGGGGCACGATTTGACAACATAGCTCAGTGTTGAGCACAGATTGAACTGTTTTGAGGTGAAAGTTTGGTTTTGCAAGAAGAGTCTGAGGTTTTGGGGATTTAGCTTGAAAATTGGGTTTTGTGTTCACAAGTTAGAGAAAGGGAGAGCAGCTTTCAAGAAATGTGTCTTAGCAATCGAGAAAAACTGTAAATACACAAATTAATTTCAGACGCCTCGGAAGCACATCAACCGACTGGAACACGCCTTGGTGGTTCCTGATGACGTATCTCCTAGGCAACTGGGACGGGACCAAGGCATCAAGGCGAGGTTGCTTGAGATTGAGAAACACCCAGATACTGGACAAACCGAGTCCATTTATGTCTGTGGATCGCTTATGAGGCAAAAAAGGCCGTTCCTACCACCCCCGTTTTGGCCTTGTCACACGTCTCGTCACGGATGAAGCAGCAGTTTCGCCGATCTCTGATCGCAGGGCTGCAGCTGTTAAAGGGAGAGGCCCGTTACTGAAACTCGGCAAACCTCCATTCTGCAGCGGCGACCTTGCGGGTCTTTGAACATGGTGGACCAGCAAAGCTCCACTAGCTAGCCTCGGTCAGCTTACGTAGCTCGAGTTTCGGTACCCAGTCAGCCCCACCAACACGTTATATTTCAACCCATCTTTGACCAAGCAGTGTTATGATTAAACACACAGCATCTTCCCCCATTCAACTAGCGAAATAAAGTACAGAAATATAATTTTACTTAGTGCTGTCATGAGATAAACTTTTTTTAGATTAATTAAGTATGACCTGTGATTAATTAATCTAATTAATCTCTTTTTTAATCTCACCTACTGCACCGCTCCCCACCATGGGGATGGGTCAAATGCAGAGATGTAATTTCACCATTGTGTGATGAATACTTGGGACTTTAACTTTAACTTTAATGGCTGAGAAAAGCCCTCAATTTGATGTATTTTTTTTTAAATTCATTACATTATTGTGGCAGACTAAAATGTTAATATATTACAAAAAAACTGGCTTTATAAAGTCATTTATTGTTTAAATGACTTCTAAACTTTCCTTTTACATCACCAAGGCGGAATAATACTGTGCTCTTTAGTCAGTCTGGAATAATTTGAAATTAAAAATAAACATCAGGTCCATATAGAATAATCTAACTTAACACATCAAGGTACAGTTACAGTGCTGTAAGTTAGCATTTCAACACTGACAGTTTATCACAAAATAAAATGCTGAAAAAGCATTAAGCACTCACTCCCTCACTGCTGACATGTGCTATGGTATGATACTTAAATATAAATAAAATTACATAAAGTAAATATCCATCCATCCATTTTCTCCCGCTTATCCGGAGTCGGGTCGCGGGGGCAGCAGCCTAAGGAGGGAAGCCCAGACCTCCCTCTCCCCAGCCACTTGGGCCAGCTCCTCCGGGGGAATCCCAAGGCGTTCCCAGGCCAGCCGAGAGACATAATCTCTCCAGCGTGTCCTGGGTCTTCCTTTGGGTCTCCTCCCGGTTGGACGTGCCCGGAAAACCTCACCAGGGAGGCGTCCAGGAGGCATCCTAATCAGATGCCCGAGCCACCTCAACTGGCTCCTCTCGATGTGGAGGAGCAGCGGGTCTACTCCGAGCCCCTCCCGGATGACCGAGCTCCTCACCCTATCTCTAAGGGAGAGCCCAGCCACCCTGCGAAGAAAACTCATTTCGGCCGCTTGTATCCGCGATCTCGTTCTTTCGGTCACTACCCAAAGCTCGTGACCATAGGTGAGGGTAGGAACGTAGATCGACCGGTAAATTGAGAGCTTCGCCTTTCGACTCAGCTCTCTCTTCACCACAACAGACCGGTACAACGCCCCCATCACTGCAGACGCAGCACCAATCCGCCTGTCGATCTCACGCTCCACCCTTCCCTCACTCGTGAACAAGACCCCGAGATACTTAAACTCCTCCACTTGGGGCAGGACCTCGTCCCTGACCTGGAGAAGGCATTCTACCCTTTTCCGACTCAAGACCATGGTCTCGGATTTAGAGGAGCTGATTCTCATCCCAGCTGCTTCACACCCGGCTGCGAACTGCTCCAGCGAAAGCCGGAGATCACGTTCTGACGAAGCCAACAGGACCACATCATCTGCAAAAAGCAGAGACCTGATCCTTAGGCCACCAAAACGGATCCCCTCACCACCTTGGCTGCACCTAGAAATTCTGTCCATAAAAGTTATGAACAGAATCGGTGACAAAGGGCAGCCTTGGCGGAGTCCAACTCTCACCGGAAACGAGCCCGACTTACTGCCGGCAATGCGGACCAAGCTCTGACACTGGTTGTACAGGGACCTAACAGCCCGTATCAAGGGGCCTGGTACCCCATACTCCCAGAGTACCCCCCACAGGGCCCCCCGAGGGACGCGGTCGAACGCCTTCTCCAAATCCACAAAACACATGTAGATTGGTTGGGCGAACTCCCACGCACCCTCCAGGACCCCCCCAAGGGTATAGAGCTGGTCCAGTGTTCCACGGCCAGGACGAAAACCACATTGCTCCTCCTGAATCCGAGGTTCGACTATCCGACGGACCCTCCTCTCCAGAACCCCTGAATAGACCTTACCAGGGAGGCTCAGGAGTGTGATAAAGTAAATAAAAATAAAAAATCCCAACAGGTAGGCTAGAAAAGTCCCACTAAAGTTATAGATTAAAAATGAGATTAACGTGATTTTAAAAAATAGTGCACTAAATGTGGCTGTGATTAATTAATCTCAATTAATGCGATAATTTGACACCCCTAATTTTACTTACTGATAAAAATGAAGCAGAGATGATCTCTTAGTGCAATCGATACCGCAGCTTGTCCTCTTTGTCCAATAATTCCATGATTAACATCCAAACGCACAGAGGACACAACTAAAGTTCAGAGTCAAATATACAAGTTTCACCTTTGGAATGGAATTACTGAACTAAATCAACTTTGTTATGATAATCTAATATTATGACCAGCACCCATATGTGTGTGTGCGTGTGTGTGTGTGTGTGTGTGTGTGTGTGTGTGTGTGTGTGTGTGTGTGTGTGTGTGTGTGTGTGTGTGTGTGTGTGTTACTGGTGTCTACCAGCTTTGCAACCTTCTTATCACCAATCTACCTCCGGTCGAAACTGCAGGGATTGTTCAGTTTCAGGTGTTGTGGAGCGTAAACAGCCTGTTGCATTCTGGGTACTGTAGTCTTCCCTCCCAGCTGGCCACTCCTCTACCGGGGCTCCCGGAGCGATTCAAACTTCCAGTCCCAAAATGCTCCGTGCTCCAGAGCAAACCGAGCCGAGAGGAGGTGATACGTGAGGACGTGAGCTTCGCCCTGACACACACGCTCAGTAATAGTGGACTGACCTCCTTTTTCCTGCCAACAAGAAGCAAAATAAACACCTGCTGCTGACGGTGAGATCACACTTTGTTCATGTTTTTCTGTTCTGGATTAGAGGAAGTAGCTCTCAGAGTCTAATGGAGGTGTAACTAACCAGTTACACCTGTTCAGACTCACTCACCTTGATTCATTAGTTTGAATGCAGTATGCATTCAAACTATTGTTTTCCTGTTTCTCTTTATTATTAGTTTGAATGCAGTATGCATTCAAACTATTGTTTTCCTGTTTCTCTTTATTCTTCTTCTTCTTCCGTATTCCGTACGTTTTTTGATTTGTATCTAGTTCAACAGTTTTTAAGCTATTTCAGCAAATTTGGTATCAAACCGTTCAGCTCGTTCAGCTCTTTCCGGCTATGACTTTTGTTATTGATATCTTCAACCGTTTCCGAGATATTCAGCTTTTTCTGCGATTTTTCAGCCCATTGAAATGAATGGAAAATGCTTAAAATCGCTCAATTTTGCACAAAATCGTTCATCTTTTTGACCTCTTACTTGCCAGGGTTAACTTCAACCTAGAGACTTCATTCAACTTTTAACAAACTCAAAAGAAGTTCAACTATTTCAAATTTTTTCAGCTTCTTGATATCTTTTACGGTTTTTCTATAATCACAGGTTAAACTTGAGGTACGAGTTTTAAATTTCAGGATTTTCTCCTCCGTCCCCCATTCAAAAGAATAGGGCCGAAAACCGACTTTGCTCGACTTCAGGAAGTGCCATGAGAGAACCGTAGAACCGAGGGAAATGAGACTTGCGCTGGATGAAAGCTGACGGATTTTCCTCCGTTTTGAGCTATAATTTATGGACGTACTCCAAAAATTGTGGTCGTAGCGTTAACTAGTTTGGAAAGGTTTTAAAATATTTCTCCTCCCAGCAGCTGGGCTGTGCTGTCCCAAATATGGTCATGCCTTTCCCACTGTGACTGACAGCTTCAGATTCAAATCCCGAAGGGGAAATTCTGCTACGACCACATCTTTTGGGGTAGACGCGTAATTTTCTCAAAAACAGTAGGTTTTTTTGTCTGCTTCGATGGGATGGTCTCGATTTTGCTGTAGCTGCCACGGTTTTTGCGCTATGAGGCTCAGAAGGAGGAGTCAGCCAGATTTTCTCCCATTGGCAGCCATTCAATTTTTTCTCAGCTCAGGTGCTTCGATCGCTCTCCGAGAGCTAAACTGTACTCGTCATATCTCCTACAATATTAAAGATAGGCAC
>SSNS01000153.1:1444674-1473689 GCA_006937985.1 Aphyosemion australe | reverse complement strand
CATCCTCCCAACGCTCCACACATGAGCTCAAAGATCTTGAACTAAAACCTGTTTCTGTTCCATTTCTGCATTAATGATGATGGTTCAGAGCCAAAGTGTCCCAGCGTCCTGCACGCCTTCAGATGACTGATGTTTCTGCTCTGACAGGCGTCCTGAGCTGCTGCAGCCCTCTACACAATGGATGTTAGTGGGAGGAGGTTTTTGTACGACGGCTCTATGGGATTGTATCACCGTGGCCCCCTGTCCCCACGGTGAAAAAGCATCAGACAAAAACCTGCTGTCTCTTTCTTTCTCCCCCCTCTCCCTCACCCACCCAGCTCCTCCATATCTCAGCCTCCATCTTTGTGTGTTTGTGTGAGAGCAGCTGTGGCTGACGGCTGAACTGGGATCAGCCTGACTGCTGCTATTTCTGTGGCAGCTAAGAAAAGGAGAAAGAAGTGAGTGAAGGAAGGAAGCTGCTTTTGTTTTTAGCTGCTCACAGGAAGTGACACGTCTGCTGGTCACAGCTCTTCATCCAATCAGTCGTCAGAGAACAACAACCACTCACACCTGTGACGTGTTGTAGGTGTTCCTTTAAATCTGTCTAGCATCTGATCTGAAATCAGGAGGATTTAAACTTTTGCATTATTGAGAAAAATAATCAGTATAAATTAAACATAATAACTTAAGCAAACATGTTCCTCATCTCTTAAAGCTTTTTATTTCTAAGTCTGTTTTTAAACTGCGTCTCATTTAACATGTTTTGTTGTTTGTTATTAAACTAAAGGCTGATCTGATAAACAGATAATTGTTGTAAATTAAAACTTTGTGACTTTATGAAACATCTGTATTTGTTCTGCAATCTCCAACAATATTACTGTTACACAGGAATTAAGTCCATCGTGATGCTGGAGAAGATTTTAACCATAATGTTACCATATTCTAAAGCTTGGATCTGATTTTAAATATTTGCATTTTTAAATGTTTTCAGTCATTTGTTGCACCGCTGGAAGGTAAAACTCATGCAATGGTTGCAATCCTATTGTGTGACAGGAGTTTTTGTGTTAAAATTGGTGACTCAGTGTCCTCCACAGCTCCCCTGGTGTTCCTCAGGGGTCCATTCTTGGGCCACTGTTGTTCACCTTGCACCTGCTTCCCCTGGGGTCTATTTTTTGACGGTTCGGGATGCCTTTTCACCTCTATTTGGATGATAGTCAAATCTATGTGCCCGTTAGCCGTGGGAAAATTATTGTATTGCATAGCCGTGGTTAAGTCATGGATGACTGCAAACTTTCTGTATTTCAATGAAACCAAA
This sequence comes from Aphyosemion australe, assembly GCA_006937985.1. NCBI lineage: Eukaryota > Metazoa > Chordata > Actinopteri > Cyprinodontiformes > Nothobranchiidae > Aphyosemion > Aphyosemion australe. Next base: position 1,472,395 of record SSNS01000153.1, on the reverse strand, counting down.
ACCGAGGTTCTACAGATTGGAACTAGAAATGCAGGTGGTGCTGACTGTCTAGACTTGGGACTATTAGTCCAGTTTCTTAAGCTCACTGTCTCTAATCTTGGTGTGAAAATGAATAGGCATTTCTGTTTTGATAAACACATAAGCTCGGTGGTGAGTGCTAGCTTTTTTTAACCTGAGACATCATTTTGAAATCCTTATCCATGCCTTTGTGACGACTAGACTGGACTATTGTAACGCCCTGTATGCAGGCATCAGCCAGTCTTTGATTTCACAGCTGGTCCAGAATGCTGCGGCACAACTTTTATCTGGTACTCGCAAGCACAATCATATTTCATCGGTCCTATCGACCCTTAATTGGCTCCCGGTCAGGTAACGAATTGATTTTAAAATTTTGTCATTTGTTTTAAAATGCCAAAATGGCCTTGCCCCACACTACCTGTTGGAATCGCTGATGTTGCATGTGCCTGTGCGATCTCTTCAATCAGCTGAGCGTGGGCTACTTGTGGTTCCCCAGACCCAACGCAAAAGCAGAGGAGACAGAGCTGTTTTGGTGATCGGTCCCAGGTTGTGGAACGAGCTGGCTCCAAATATAAAGCAGGCAGACTATCTCATTGTGTTTAAATCTGAAGACCCACCTTTTTTCTCTGGCCTTTGATTGAAATGGTTGGTTTTGCTGTGATTTGTGTGATTTTATTGCTACTGTATTATTTCCTTCTTTTGTGGATGTTTTTATTGTACAGCACTTTGGTACATGTCGCTGTTTTTTATTACTGCTTTATAAATAAACTGGATTGGATAACTGGTGACAGAAGCCTGATTGACTGGAGGTGATTTAGGGCAGATGTCTTTATTAGGTTCTCGTTTTCAAATGTATGATGTCTTACTAAACATTTTACCGTCATATTCTCATCTTTTCCCCACATTTCCATTCAAATATAAGTAAAAGTTTTTGTCCATTTTAAAATTAAAATTGACTTTAAATCCTTTATTCTGATTCCCTCTTTATTTTTATTGTTACTACCAGCATTATAACCATTTAATGAATAAATGACATTTATAATTTGATTTGTTAATTTTCTTCTCTTTAAACCACGTGATCACATCTAAGTGTAATCCCACATGAACCCTGTAGAGGTCAGTGTTTGACGCCTGCAGGAGAAAAAGATTCCTAGGACACACAGAATAAAATTCCTTATGAAGGTGAAGACTTGAGCTCTTCCTGGTTCAGATGAGACATCATAACTAAACACAACTTCTCTATGGGATGTAAAAACCTCACCATGCTGACACCTGCTCCTTAATCTGAACCCATCAGGTTTGTGGTGCTGCAGACGCATCATCACACCCCACAGAGACTCTTGTCTGTTTATACTGGTGCCTTTTAAATCTATTGAAGTAATATTTTATTATAATGATGTCATTTGTTTCTTCTTGTTTATCAGGTTCCTGATCTGAGCCTATAAGATTCACAGTTTATGTCCTATCCTGTTTATTTATCCACTTTCCTGTTTTCTTCAGGTTGTTGTTTAGCTGCAGAGGCTCTTTGAATCATTGTGCTCTTCTAGATGCACAGTAATAAACACCAGAGTCTCCAGTCTGAATCTGCAGAGTAGAAATCAGCTCCGTAGGCCGGGACATGGAGAACTTGGTCTGGTTAAATGGAGCTTCGGTGGCCTGTGTGCCTTTTCCAAGAGAAAATGCAACTAGCTCTAATTTCTCCTGCATGATTCTTTGTCTGTACCAGAACATGTAGTAATACTGATCATCATCTTGGTCACAGCTCAGAGTTACAGACTGGTCTCTGGTGTGGCTGATTGCAAAAGCAGGCTGATGAATTTCTACACACACACAGAGCGCTGAAAACAAAGAAACAGAGAAAATCAGAAATGGGTGAAAATTAGACCTGAAGATTTAAACGAAAACACCAAAATAAAAACTCTTACTGGAAAAGTAGAAAAAGACGACAACACAAACGATCTTCATCGTACATCTGAACAGCTAAAGATGTAGCACGCCCCTCATTAAGACATCTGTAATTTATTCAGAGGTTTCCCATCATCCTCTGCTTCAAACAGCACCTCCTCTGAGTGTCTCACAGCTTCATGCAGGTTTGATCTCCTAGAGGACTCTGAAGAGCTTCTGCACCTCACAGCTGTTTATGGAAGTCCTAAAATGAATCAGATCTATCTCTAAATATGGATGTATTTAAGTGTCTCGTTCTCCTGGGGGACGTCAATGCTCACGTGGGCAACGACAGTGAGACCTGGAGGGGTGTGGTTGGGAGGGGCAGAGCTGTCAACTGACCACTACCTGGTGGTGAGTTGGCTTCTATGGTGGGGGAGGATGCCGGTCAGACCTGGCAGGCCCAAACATGTTGTGAGGGTCTGCTGGGAACGTCTGGTGGAGTCTCCTGTCATAAGGAGCTTCAATTCCCACCTCCAACAGAATTATGACTACGTCCCAAGGGAGGGACATTGAGTCCGAGTGGGCCATATTCCGTGCTTCCATTGTTGAGGCGGCTGACCAAAGCTGCGGCTGCTACATCCTGTTGTGGCAGCAACCCCTGAACCCGCTGGTGGACACTGACGGTTAGGGATGCTGTCAAGCTGAAGAAAAAGTCCTATCGGGTCTTTTTGGCCTGTGGGACTCTGGAGGTAGCTGATAGGTACCAACAGTCCAAGCGAAATGCGGCTCAGGTGGTCGCGGAGGCGAGGAGTTCGGTGAGACCATGGAACAAGACTTTTTACAGCTTCAAGGAAATTCTGGTCCACTATCCGGCGTCTCAGGAAGGAAAAGCGGTGCACTACCAACATTGTTTACAGTGGGGATGGTGTGCTGCTGAGCTTGACTTACATTGTGGATCGGTGGGTGGACTACTTCAAATACCTCCTCAATACCACCTGCACGTCTCCCAGTGAGGAAGCAGAGTTTGAGGACTTTGGGTTGAGCTCTTCAATCTCTGGTGCTGAGGTCACTGAGGTGGTCAAGAAGCTCTGCAGTGGCAAGGCCCCAGGGGTGGATGAGACCCGACTAGAGTTCCTTAAGGCTCTGGATGAACATGGGGCTGTGCTCGTTGATGAAGATCTGCAATATCGCGTGGACATCAGGGGCAGTTCCACTGGATTGGCAGACCGGGGTGGTGGTCGCCCTATTTAAAAAAGGGGATTACACTCCTGAGCCTCCTGGTAAGGTCTATTCAGGGGTTCTGGAGAGGAGAGTTCGTCAGATTGTTGAACCTTGGATCCAGGAGGAGCAATGTGGTTTTTGTCCTGGCCGTGGAACACTGGACCAGCTCTATACCCTTAGGGGGTCCTGGAGGGTGCGTGGGAGTTCACCTAACTAATCTACATGTGTTTTGTGGATTTGGAGAAGGCGTTCAATCACGTCCTTCAGGGGCCCTGTGGGGGGCCTTGTGGGGGGTACTCTGGGAGTATGGGGTACCCATTGATACAAGCTGTTGGGTTCCTGTATGACCAGTGTCAGAGCTTGGTCCGCATTGCTAGCAGTAAGTCAGACTCGTTTCAGGTGAGACTCCACCAAGGCTGCCCTTTGTCATCGATTCTGTTCATAACTTTTATCAACAGGATTTCTAGGTGCAGCCAAGGTGGTGAGGGGATCAGGTCTCAGCTTTTTGCAAATGATGTGGTTCTGTTGTCTTCACCAGACTGTGATCTCCAGATTACGCTGGAGCAGTTCACAGTTGAGTGTGAAGCAGCTGGGATGAGAATCAGCTCCTCTAAATCTGAAACCATGGTGTTGAAGTGGAAAAGGGTAGAATTCCTTCTTCAGGTCAGGGATGAGGTCCTGCCTCAAGTGGAGGAGTTTAAGTATCTCGGGGTCTTGTTCACGAGTGAGGGAAAGATGGAGCGCAAGTTCGATAGGCGGATTGGTGCTGCGTCTGCAGTGATGTGGGCGTTGCACCGGTCTGTCATGGTGAGGAGAGAGCTGAGCCGGAAGGCGAAGCTCTCGATTTACCGGTCGAGCTACGTTCCAACACTCACCTATGGTCACGAGCTTTGGTGACCAAAAGAATGAGATCGGAGATACAAGCGGATGAAATGAGTTTTCTCTGCAGGGTGTCTGGGCTCTCCCTTAGAGATAGGGTGAGAAGCTCGGTCATCTGGGCACGCTGATGGGACTATGTTTCTTGGCTGGCCAGAGAACGCCTTGGGATTCCCCCTGGAGGAGCTGGCCCAAGTGGCTGGGAAGAGGGAAGTCTGGGCCTCTCTCCTTAGGCTGCTGCCCCCGCGACCCGACTCGGATAAATGGTAGAGAATGGATGGATGGAGATTTTATAAACAAATGAAAATGAAAACATGTCCTATACTTTTGCTATTTTAGTGCTTTATAACCTGCCTGGTAAATATCTGGTTAAACCAGTTCTTAATACCTTGTGTGAGTGTACTGAGAGCTGAGAGCTGCTGTGAGGAAACATCTCAGGATTTTTAGTAATGAGGTTTCATTAAACCACATCACTGTGTGCTGGCAGCACAGAAATACACAGCAGAGTCTGACACGCTGACAGAGCTGATAGTCAGACCTCCTGCTAGGGTGTTTTTTCTTGTAATCGTGAACCGACTTCCAAAGTCCTTCTCCTTAACGGCTTCACTCCCAACGTAGCTGTATCCTATTAGACTCATCTGTTCTGTCTGCTGGTACCAGAGCATTACAACAAGATTACTATCATCATGACTACATTCAACGTCCACGCTGTCGCTGATGTTGGCTATTATTGGATGAGATGGTTGGAAAGTCACACTCCTAACTTGATCTGTGGGCAAAACAGACAAAAAAATCATTTTTACCAGAGCAGTGGAACATTAGAAATAAAAAACATACATTTCTATTTAAAAACAATCATAATTTCCTACATGGAGACAATATAAGAAGAAAGATGATCATGGCTGGTGACATCCTGCAGGTTTGTGCTGCAGCTCCAGCCTGAAAAACAAAAGACACAAATTCACGTTGCAGAAAAACAACGAGGGTTTTTGGTGAGAGAGAGACATTAAACCACATCACTGTGTGCTGGCAGCGCAGAAATAAACAGCTGAGTGGGACAAGCTGGCTTTCAGTAAAGTCAGAGCTCCTTCCACTGCACTCTTTCTGGTCAGCTTGAATTGTTTTTCAAATTGACCTTCATAGTTCGGAGCGTTTTCATATCCGTAGCCGATGAGGGTCATTGAGTTTGTGTCCTGTTTATGCTGATACCAGAGCATCAGTATGAGGGCGCTATCATCATGTCTGCAGGTAATCTGGACCGTATCGTTCTCCATCACTATGACAGGAGAGGTGTGGTGAAATGTAACAGCGCTCACCTGACCTGTGGGACAAAAAGAGCACAAAACAGAGTCAGAGGAAGGTTAGAGTTATTATTTCAATTCTGGATTCAGATCTTACAGGAAAACCAGATGAGGAGAAAACCAAAAGTCTGCAGGAGTGAAGACATCATCAGTGGAGTGAGAAAAGAAGTGATCAGGGTAGAAAGAGGAGGGTGGGGCGGGTTAAACACTCCCCCATGATGGAGGCAGCATGCTGCGCTCTGTGCCTCCACCTGTTGGTTTGATCTCCACACGACAATTTGCACCAATACTTTTCTCTTTTATTGAACGTCTCAGTTCATCTACAACTGTTCAAGATGGCCGCCACAGCTGATCAACCTCAGCAAACACCAACATGGCTACAACTCAGTCAGTTCAGAGGATATTTATATAACATTCGATTTTAGTAACTGAGAGTCGTTAATAACAAACTCTAAAACTTCTTTAACATCAATTCACCTTTGAATCAAACTGGTGGAGTTTTTGCGTTTGTACTCTGTGATGTGTGCTTCAATAAGGAATAAAAGAAATCATATTCAAACAAGTACTGCACTGGTAAAGCCCACCCAACAAACCCAAACTGCACAAATAACATTAAAGGTCAACTTTACTTATATTTTAATACATCTGCAGTGGTCTGTAGTAGGAATGAATGCCTTGTAAGTTGCTCTCTGGGGGAGAAAAAGCTCCGGTGCACCTGTTTGAGGACGTAGCAGTCAGCTGGAGGAGAAAGTGTCAGAACACTGCAGTTTTTGGAGTCTTATTTCCTGATATTTGTAAGGTCTTAACTGAGTAATCTATAACTGGAGTTCGGATGTGGTGTGGTGTATGACCCAAACGCGGAGTGACTAGAACTGGGTTGGACAAACACACAGTTAATATAGGAACCGAGAGCGTATCTTTAAACTGGGTTTTAAAATAAACATTTTTTTTACATTTACACATAATTAGGTGAGTCAGCTCAGAGCACCCCTCCCTGGGCTGCCACCTTACCGTGGTGGAGGGGTTTGAGTGTCCCAGTGATCCTAGGAGCTAAGTTGTCTGAGGCTTCATGCCTCTGGTAGGGTCACCCATGGCAAACAGGTCCTAGGTGAGGGATCAGACAAAGCGCAGCCCAAAGACTCCTTATGATGAGTAAGACAGATGGATGCAGTGTTCTCTTGCCCAGACGCGGGTCACCGGGGCCCCCCTCTGGAGCCAGGCCTGGAGGTGGGGCACGCTGGCGAGCGCCTGGTGGCCGGGCCTTCACCCATGGAGCCCGGCCGGGCACAGCCCGAAGAGGAGACGTGGGTCCCCCTTCCCATGGGCTCACCACTCGTGGGAGGGGCCAAAGGGGTCGGGTGCAGTGTGGAAAGGGTGGTAGCCAAAGGCAGGGACCTTGGCGGTCTGATCCTCGGCTACAGAAGCTGGCTCTAGGCACGTGGAATGTCACCTCTCTGGTGGGGAAAGAGCCGGAGTTGGTGTGTGAGGTTGAGAGGTTCCGACTAGATATAGTTGGACTCACCTCAACGCATGGCTCTGGCTCTGGAACCAGTTTCCTCGAGAGGGGTTGGACTCTCTACCACTCTGGAGTTGCTCCCACTGAGAGGTGCCAAGCAGGGGTGGGCATACTTCTTGCCCCCCATCTTGGTGCCTGTACGTTGGGGTTTACCCCGGTGAACGAGAGGGTAGCCTCCCTCCGCCTCCGTGTGGGGGGACGGGTCCTGACTGTGGTTTGAGCTTATGCACCAAACTGCAGCTCAGACTACCCACCCTTTTTGGAGTCCCTGGAGGGGGTACTGGAAAGCGCTCCTTCGGGTGACTCCCTCGTTCTGCTGGGGGACTTCAATGCTCACGTGGGCAATGACAGTGAGACCTGGAGAGGTGTGGTTGGGAGGAACGGCCCCCCTGATCTGAATCCGAGTGGTGTTTTGTTATTAGACTTCTGTGCTCATCATGGATTGTCCATAACGAACACCATGTTCAAGCATAAAGGTGTCCATATGTGCTCTTGGCACCAGGATACCTTAGGCCCCAGGTTGATGATCGATTTTGTTGTCGTTTCATCTGATCTGCGGCCGCATGTCTTGGACACTCGGGTGAAGAGAGGGGCGGAGCTGTCAACTGACCACTACCTGGTGGTGAGTTGGCTTCGATGGTGGGGGAAGATGCCGGTCAGACCTGGCAGACCCAAACGTGTTGTGACGGTCTGCTGGGAACGTCTGGCAGAGTCTCCTGTCAGAAGGAGCTTCAATTCCCACCTCCGACAGAACTTTGAACACATCCCGGGGGAGGCAGGGGACATTGAGTCCGAATGGGCCATGTTCCGTGACTCCATTGTCGAGGCGGCTGACCGCAGCTGTGGCCGCAGGGTGGTCAGTGCCTGTAATGGCGGCAATCCCCGAACCCGCTGGTGGACACCAGTGGCTAGGGATGCTGTCAAGCTGAAGAAAGAGTCCTATCAGGGCATTTTGGCCTGTGGGACTCCGGAGGCAGCTGATAGGTACCAGCAGTCCATGGAACAAGACTTCCGTACGGCTTCGAGGAGATTCTGGTCCACCATCTGGCGTCTCAGGAGGGGAAAGCAGTGCAAATCAAATCAAATCAGATTTATTTATATAGCACATTTCAATGCAACAATGTCGCCCAAAGTGCTGAACAGACAAAATAAAAAACATTTAAAAAGTCAAGTAAAAACACGATAAAACATAAAAGCAATAGATAAAAAGATAAAACACACAAGTTGATTAAAAAGAAGGGGACTACCCAGTCAACTAAAAGTAGAAAAAGCTGTTGAGTAAAAGTAAGTCTTAAGTAGCTTTTTAAAAATGGCAACAGATGATGCTTGCCTAATGGGGATGGGCAACATATTCCATAGAGTTGGAGCTGCCACAGAAAAAGACCTAAAACCCCTTTTCTGAAGTTTTGCCCTAGGTACAGTTAACCTATGTTGGTCAGCCGACCGCAGTCCACGAGAAGGAACATACGGCATGAGAAGTTCCGATAAATAGGTAGGGGCTAGCCCATTCAAACATTTGTAGGCGAGAACCAAAACCTTAAACTGCACACAGAACCTAACTGGGATCCAATGCAGAGAGGCAAGAACAGGAGTAATATGGTCAAATCTACATGTGCCCGTCAAAAGACGAGCTGCAGCATTTTGTACCAACTGCAACCTAGCAACACATCCATGATTAATACCCAAAAAAAGACTATTACAATAGTCCAAACGAGATGTTATAAAAGCATGGATAAGCTTCTCGAAGTCACTCCTAATTAAAAGGGATTTAACCTTATAAAGCTTCCTAATGTGAAAAAAACAAACTCGAACCACATTATTGACTTGAACATCAAAATTAAGCTGAGAATCAATCTTGACACCCAAATTAGAAACAACATCTTTCGCATCATAGGAAAAGCCATGCAACAACGACTGAGTATCTACAGGAGCACCACTCGGTGCAAACATAATCAACTCAGTCTTAGACTCGTTAATCTGGAGAAAATTACACCCCATCCAATCATTAATATCACGAAGACAGCTCAAAGCTAATTCCTTAGCTTTGATAGGAGCATAAACCTGACAGTCATCAGCATAGAAATGAAAGTCAAGCCCATATTTCCTAAAAATGGCCCCAAGTGGGAGCAGGTACAAATTAAAAAGCAGAGGACCAAGTACAGAGCCCTGTGGAACTCCATATTTCAGAAGAGCATCACTCGAGCAGAAGCTACCAATCTTAACAGTTACATACCTGTCAGACAGGTAGGAACTCATCCATGTGAGGGCTGAACCAGACAGACCAACAAACTTCTCCAGACGATCAAGAAGTATACCATGATCAAGAGTATCAAAAGCAGCTGTCAGATCTAAAAGTAACAAAAAGACTGTGTCGCCCGCATCGGTGTAATTATAAATATCATTGAGCACTCTCACTAGCGCAGTTTCAGTGCTATGCATTGCTCTAAAACCTGATTGAAAAGCTTCAAAAATGTGGTTATCATCCAGGTAATCAGATAATTGTTTAAAAACGACTTTCTCAAGAACTTTAGAGAGAAATGGCAGTGTAGAAATAGGTCGATAATTGGATAAGACCGAATCATCAAGACCGGGTTTCTTGAGAAGGGGTTTGATTACAGCTCTTTTTAGACTCTTTGGAACTTCCCCAGACTGCAAACTAGAGTTGATAACTCTATGGGCCATATGTGAAATAGCTGGCCAGACGTCTTTAACAATAGAGGATGGAAAAATGTCGAGCGCAGAGCTACATGATTTCATGCTTCCAACAATTTCATCCAGCATAACTGGGGATACAGACTCAAAAGAGTTCAAAATCGTTGAACCAGAAAGAATATTGTCCTCAATAAAACTAGATTGCTGGGGAATTCTAGCTCGAACAGCTTCAGTTTTACCAATAAAGTANTCTAAAGAAAACATCTAAAATATCTATAAACTTCACAAATTGCATTAAAACTGGTTGGTTTTTAATAATTGACAATGGAAAAAAGCTACAGAAAAACAAAAAACNTCAAATCAAATCAAATCAGATTTATTTATATAGCACATTTCAATGCAACAATGTCGCCCAAAGTGCTGAACAGACAAAATAAAAAACATTTAAAAAGTCAAGTAAAAACACGATAAAACATAAAAGCAATAGATAAAAAGATAAAACACACAAGTTGATTAAAAAGAAGGGGACTACCAAGTCAACTAAAAGTAGAAAAAGCTGTTGAGTAAAAGTAAGTCTTAAGTAGCTTTTTAAAAATGGCAACAGATGATGCTTGCCTAATGGGGATGGGCAACATATTCCATAAAGTTGGAGCTGCCACAGAAAAAGACCTAAAACCCCTTTTCTGAAGTTTTGCCCTAGGTACAGTTAACCTATGTTGGTCAGCCGACCGCAGTCCACGAGAAGGAACATACGGCATGAGAAGTTCCGATAAATAGGTAGGGGCTAGCCCATTCAAACATTTGTAGGCGAGAACCAAAACCTTAAACTGCACACGGAACCTAACTGGGATCCAATGCAGAGAGGCAAGAACAGGAGTAATATGGTCAAATCTACATGTGCCCGTCAAAAGACGAGCTGCAGCATTTTGTACCAACTGCAACCTAGCAACACATCCATGATTAATACCCAAAAAAAGACTATTGCAATAGTCCAAACGAGATGTTATAAAAGCATGGATAAGCTTCTCGAAGTCACTCCTAATTAAAAGGGATTTAACCTTATAAAGCTTCCTAATGTGAAAAAAACAAACTCGAACCACATTATTGACTTGAACATCAAAATTAAGCTGAGAATCTATCTTGACACCCAAATTAGAAACAACATCTTTCGCATCATAGGAAAAGCCATGCAACAACGACTGAGTATCTACAGGAGCACCACTCGGTGCAAACATAATCAACTCAGTCTTAGACTCGTTAATCTGGAGAAAATTACACCCCATCCAATCATTAATATCACGAAGACAGCTCAAAGCTAATTCCTTAGCTTTGATAGGAGCATAAACCTGACAGTCATCAGCATAGAAATGAAAGTCAAGCCCATATTTCCTAAAAATGGCCCCAAGTGGGAGCAGGTACAAATTAAAAAGCAGAGGACCAAGTACAGAGCCCTGTGGAACTCCATATTTCAGAAGAGCATCACTCGAGCAGAAGCTACCAATCTTAACAGTTACATACCTGTCAGACAGGTAGGAACTCATCCATGTGAGGGCTGAACCAGACAGACCAACAAACTTCTCCAGACGATCAAGAAGTATACCATGATCAAGAGTATCAAAAGCAGCTGTCAGATCTAAAAGTAACAAAAAGACTGTGTCGCCCGCATCGGTGTAATTATAAATATCATTGAGCACTCTCACTAGCGCAGTTTCAGTGCTATGCATTGCTCTAAAACCTGATTGAAAAGCTTCAAAAATGTGGTTATCATCCAGGTAATCAGATAATTGTTTAAAAACGACTTTCTCAAGAACTTTAGAGAGAAATGGCAGTGTAGAAATAGGTCGATAATTGGATAAGACCGAAACATCAAGACCGGGTTTCTTGAGAAGGGGTTTGATTACAGCTCTTTTTAGACTCTTTGGAACTCCCCCAGACTGCAAACTAGAGTTGATAACTCTATGGGCCATATGTGAAATAGCTGGCCAGACGTCTTTAACAATAGAGGATGGAAAAATGTCGCTACATGATTTCATGCTTCCAACAATTTCATCCAGCATAACTGGGGATACAGACTCAAAAGAGTTCAAAATCGTTGAACCAGAAAGAATATTGTCCTCAATAAAACTAGATTGCTGGGGAATTCTAGCTCGAACAGCTTCAGACAGTGTTGGTAGTGCTTCAGTGCACTACCAACACTGTTTACAGTGGGGAGGGTGTGCTGCTGACCTCGACTCGGGACGTTGTGAATCGGTGGGCCGAGTACTTCGAAGACCTCCTCAATCCCACCAGCACGTCTTCCAGGGTGGAAGCAGAGTCTGGGGACTTTGGGTTGGGCTCTCCAATCTCTGGAGCTGAGGTCACTGAGGTGGTCAAAAAACTCCTCAGTGGGAAGGCTCCGGGGGTGGATGAGATTCGCCCGGATTTCCTTAAGGCTCTGGATGTTGTGGGGCTGTGTTGGTTGACGCGGCTCTGCAATATCGCGTGAATATCGGGGGCAGTTCCACTGGACTGGCAGACCGGGGTGGTGGTCCCCCTATTTAAAAAGGGGGACCGCAGGGTGTGTTCCAACTACAGGGGGATCACACTCCTGAGCCTCCCTGGTAAGGTCTATTCAGGGGTTCTGGAGAGGAGAGTCCATCGGATTGTTGAACCTTGGATCCAGGAGGACCAATGTAGTTTTTGTCCTGGCCGTGGAACACTGGACCAGCTCTATACCCTTAGGGGGTCCTGGAGGGTGCGTGGGAGTTCACCTAACTAACCTACATGTGTTTTGTGGATTTGGAGAAGGCGTTCAATCACGTCCTTCAGGGGCCCTGTGGGGGGCCTTGTGGGGGGTACTCTGGGAGTATGGGGTACCCATTGATACGAGCTGTTAGGTTCCTGTATGACCATTGTCAGAGCTTGGTCTGCATTGCTAGCAGTAAGTCAGGCTCGTTTCAGGTGAGACTCCACCAAGGCTGCCCTTTGTCACCGATTCTGTTCATAACTTTTATGAACAGGATTTCTAGGTGCAGCCAAGGTGGTGAGGGGATCAGGTCTCTGCTTTTTGCAGATGATGTGCCGGAAGGGGAAGCTCTCGATTTACCGGTCGATCTACGTTCCAACACTCACCTATGGTCACGAGCTTTGGGTAGTGACCAAAAGAATGAGATTGCAGATACAAGCAGACGAAATGAGTTTTCTCTGCAGGGTGTCTGGACTCTCCCATAGAGACAGGATGACAAGCTTGGTCATCTGGGAGGGGCTCAGAGTAGATCCGCTGCTACTCCACATTGAGAGGAGCCAGTTGAGGTGGCTCAGGCATCTGGTTAGGATGCCTCCTGGACGCCTCCCTGGTGAGGTTTTCTGGGCACGTCCAACCAGGAGCAGACCCAAAGGAAGACCCAGGAGACGATGATGGGACTATGTTTCTCGGTCCTGGAGGGTGCGTGGGAGTTTGCCCAACCAATCTACATGTGTTTTGTGGATTTGGAGAAGGCGTTCGACCGTGTCCCTCGGGAGGCCCTGTGGGGGGTACTCTAGGAGTATGGGGTACCAGGCCCCTTGATACGGGCTGTCAGGTCCCTGTATAAATAGTGTCAGAGCTTGGCCCGCATTGCCGGCAGTAAGTCGGGCTCGTTTCCGGTGAGAGTTGGACTCCGCCAAGGCTGTCCTTTGTCACCGATTCTGTTCATAACTTTTATGGACAGGATTTCTAGGTGCAGTCAAGGTGGTGAGGGGATCCGTTTTGGTGGCCTAAGGATCAGGTCTCTGCTTTTTGCAGATGATGTGGTCCTTTTGGCTTCATCAGAACGTGATCTCCGGCTTTCGCTGGAGCAGTTCGCAGCCGAGTGTGAAGCAGCTGGGATGAGAATCAGCTCCTCAAAATCCGAGACCATGGTCTTGAGTCGGAAAAGGGTAGAATGCCTTCTCCAGGTCAGGGGCGAGGTCCTGCCCCAAGTGGAGGAGTTCAAGTATCTTGGGGTCTTGTTCACGAGTGAGGGAAGGGTGGAGCGTGAGATCGACAGGCGGATTGGTGCTGCGTCTGCAGTGATGCGGGCGTTGTACCGGTCTGTCGTGGTGAAGAGAGAGCTGATCCGAAAGGCGAAGCTCTCGATTTACCAGTCGCTCTACGTTCCTACCCTCACCTATGGTCACGAGCTTTGGGTAGTGACCGAAAGAACGAGATCGCGGATACAAGCGGCTGAAATGAGTTTTCTCCGCAGGGTGTCTGGGCTCTCCCTTAGAGATAGGGTGAGAAGCTCGGTCATCCGGGAGGGGCTCGGAGTAGACCCGCTGCTCCTCCACATCGAGAAGAGCCAGTTGAGGTGACTCAGGCATCTGATTAGGATGCCTCCTGGACGCCTCCCTGGTGAGGTTTTCCGGGCACGTCCAACCGGGAGGAGACAAAAAGGAAGACCCAGGACACGCTGGAGGGACTATACCTCTCGGCTGGCCAGGGAATGCCTTGGGATTCCCCCGAAGGAGATGGCCCAAGTGGCTGGGGAGAGGGAAGTCTGGGCCTCCCTCCTTAAGCTGCTGCCCCCGCGACCCGACTCCGGATAAGCGGATGAAAATGGATGGATGGATGGAGCTCAGAACACTATGTCTCTTCAGGGCAACTTAGCACAAACTGAAGAAAGTGGCGCAAAAACATGGGAAGTGATGTCACAAAAAGAAGTAAAAAATAAAAGCTTCCTCACCAAAACAAAATACATAAATCAAGAAAAATAAACTACACAAAAGGTAAAGGTGGATTTAGGATGAAATATAAAATAGCTACTCTTTTACACACCTGTTACATGTTCAGTTAACAACTAATTTAGAGAGCGTTGCAAATAATTTCCATTGAGTGGTTTTCCTCTGATCATTGATCTGAGAGTCAGGTGTGTGTTTGGTGTTTTTGTCTCAGTGCTGAGGTCTGATGTAGTACTGTGGGACTGGCAGCACACAGATAAACAGCCTCATCCTTCTCCTGAACGCTGGATATCATCAGAGTCCACTGCTTGTCCCGCACCTGAGCCTCAAAACCTGATTTGAATCCTTCTTCATAGTTTGGAGAACCAGCTACCAAATACACAATCAGCTGGATGTCTCCTCCTCCCAGCTGCCTGTACCAGTACAGATACTGGTAATCTGTGTGGTTCTGGTAGCAGTGGATGTCTGCACGGCTGTTAGAAGGACTTGAGATGCGTGGAGGCCACTGAGTGATCAGAATAGACTCACAACCACCTGAAACAAAACAGAACATATGAGAAAAGTTAAATTAGAGAATAGATGAAACAGACAAATTTCACATTTACCTGCAGTATAAAGCAGAAAGAGGGTTAAGGTGATAATTCCTGGAGTCATTTTGACCTCAGACGGTGAAACAATGCTGATTCCAAAACAGCAAGCAGACGCTTAAGGTCTGTTAGCAGGAAGTGATGTCACCAACTCAGCCAATAGTAAAAATGAAAACCCAAATGAAGATGTAGAAGAGGAAAAAACATTTTATGATCTTGAGATGTTTCTGCTAAGCACTGAGAGTGTTTCTCCATCATGCACTTATCATGATGCAGGTGCACGTTTGATGCTTCTCAGCCTTTTTGTAAAAGGATCCAGAGGAAATAAAACACTGTGCTAACTCGCTGCACAGAAGTAGCGTGCTGTATCTGTCAGGTTAATCCTGGAGATTACCAGCTGTGCTCGGCCTTTTCAGTGGCCCGTCATGTTGAAACGCTTCTCAAAACTCTTCTCAAGACTTGGGTTTTCATAATGAAGCAGTCCGATCAGGTCCATCGTCCTTCGACCTGCCTTTGACTGGTACCAGAGCATGTAGGGATAGCTGTTGTCTCCATGGTAACAATGGAGACGGGCCTCTTGTTCTGGCTGAACCAGGAGATTTTCAGGTGATTGCTGGATCACAAGTGACGATGGTGCAACAACGTCTGGAAGAGAAAACAGAAAACTGACAGACGTCTGACAGGAAGTTCTGATGCAGAAATCAGACCGATTTGAACTCTTACCTGCAAAAAAGCAAAAAACATGTAAAACGTTTAATATTTGAAACATCATTTAAATTAGTGGACATAAAACTTGGACTTGTTTGTGACTCAGATGCAGAAGGATAAGTGAAAACCCAACTGGGGGGTCTTTTATCATCCTTTATTAAAGGGGGAGGAGCTTGATGCCATCTGTGTGTTCTCACTGCTCTCTGCTGTTCAGATTCACACAAAGCAGCAAAATGTAAAAAGAACCTGACACAAACAGAATTAATTCATATTATTAGAAAGAATAATTGGGAACTGTTTCCTCTTTTACTCATAAATATATTTATGTTTGAACACAGGTAAATAGAATGATTTATGCTGCAGCAGTGCTGGTTCAGAGGTTTCCTGTTATCTCATTACTGAGGTTTTTGTAATAGAAAGTCTCTTTCTTCATCACTGTGCCGACTTGCTGCTCCAAAATACTCTCCACTGTCTGAGTGAGTCAGGTTGAGGAAGTGAAGATGAGCTTTCTTCTCTCCATCTCCGCTCACTTTGAAGCGGCTCTCAAACGGAGGCTCAACGTTAAGGGTTTTATAAAAAATGTAAGCGACGAGCTTCAGGGCCGTGTCTCCTGGTGAGCGCTGATACCAGAGAACCGTGTCGTAGGACGGGATTTCATGAGCCAGGGTCAGGATGACATCATCATCGCCCGGCTGACCCAGAAGTTCAGCTGGAGACTGAAAAACCTGTTTGTCTTTGCTGAGATAAACTCCTGAAAAAAACATATAAAATACTTTATAAGAGAGTTTTTCTTTAGTTTTCCACCAGAGCTTGTTGAGAGTCTAGAGATACCTTTAATCCAGCTGACCGTGACCATGCAGAAGAGGAGTTCAGGCGTCATGTTGCGTCTCAGGAACCGACTGGAGTCTCTGCTGTTTTTGTTTGTTAGAAGGTGGAGCAGGAAGTGATGGCTGCTTTAAAAACTAATGATCAGGATTACACGTATTTATGCATGTTTTACAAGATTTCTGCTCCAGCACTCCTGAATCTGTTGGTTTAATTATCTCCTCATCATATTTAGTTCTGCAGAAGTCTCTAAATAACTTAATCATTTAAATCAGGTGTGTNAACAATCATGGTGACTTCACTCCCATCAGCTTTACTAACACTAGTGAAAATCCAACCGTGTCATCAGATGTTGCTAAGCTGACTGAGCTGTGGGAAGACAGTGAACGCTCACCGCTGGCTGAGAGAGATGATGGGCGGGGCTTATTCTGACTCTGATTTAAAACCACTGACAGAAACTGATCCTGGGTTTTTGTATGAAGAATCACAGGTTTGCTGTCGATGTGCGTAGCTCGCTGCACAGTAGTACACCGCTGAGTGTTCAGCCTTCAGGTCGCTGATGAACAGAGAGACGTTCTTTGCTGTCTCTCCACTCAGATCTCCAGAGATACTGAAATGTTGCTCAAAGTCCTTCTCATGTTCTGCACGGCTGTAGGACACGTGTCCGATACGCTTCAGAGCTCGGCCTCCAGGGGACCTCTGGTACCACTGCATGAGGGTGTAGTCGGTCCTCCCATGGCTGCAGACCAGCTGGACTTTGTCTCCCAGCTTTCTCAGAGCTGCTGGAGGTGTTTGATTGACCTCCACACCCAGACCAACACCTGGAGAGATGAAAGAAATACTTAGAAAGATGAAAAATGGTAACAATTAAAGCTCTTAGCTGTGATTTACCAATGAGCCAAAACAAAAAGAAGAGTGTGGGCATGGTGAGCTGCTGACTTGGTGAACACGTTAACATGTGTGGGTCTAACGTTCCACAGCCGTCCCTTTTATGAACCCACTCTCACCACCTTTTTAACCCTTTAGTGGAGCTTCAGCACCATCTGCTGGAAAATCAAAGTTGATTCTTGATGCTTCCCACAGAGAAACTGGCAGTCAGCTGTAGATCAGCTGTTCTCACAGAGGAACAGAGGACATCCACCCCCCACCTCCTGCACCAGGCTGTAGGGTTAACACAAGTTTCGTCTCAGACTCATTTTACATATAAAATAAATCACTGGACTATAATTCTGTTGGTAATGGAAACAGCTTGTGGTAGTCATGAATATTCCTGATTATCGGCTATATTCCACCTCTTCTTCCTGTTTTTTAACAGTTTTCTGGTCAACTAAAGACACCAGTTCCTCATGACCCTAGTTAGAATAAAAACCAGTAGCAGTTGTGGAAATTCCTGTTTTCCTGTTCAGTGATCAAGATTCCTCAAGTCCTCATGAGAAATAATTTCAGAGAAAAAAAAACCCTCAGATTGCAGCTCTGACATGAGGACTGGCAGATCTTGGTGCTGTCTACTCAAATGTATTAGCTCCAGCTCCCTCTACTGGAAATAAAACCAGTTTCATTAATAAATGCTTCAAGGGATAAATTAGAAGTCAGGTTTTTGTTCAGCTGGTCACACGTCTCACATCACTGTGTCTACTGACAGCACAGAAGTACACCCCTCTGTCATCAGGCTGCACGTTCTTCACAGTCAGAGCGCCGGTCTCAAAGCTGTCTTTGACTGCTGAGTATTTGCTCTGAGAGCTCTGGCCGTAGTCGGGCGTCCCACCAAACATCGTGTACACGATCAGGGTCATGGTCTCCCCTGGACGCTGTCTGTACCAGTACATTTGGTTGTGGGTATAATCTCTGGTGTGGCTGCAGTTCATCTCAGCAGACTTGGAAGCAGCAGTCCAGCTGACTTCAGGAAGCTGAGTTACATCTTGGCAATGACCTGTTAGAGGAAAACACAAAGTTTAACTTGATCTATTTACTTGTAGCAAAAATAACTTCTGCTGTAGGTAATGCATCATCATCATGTTAGTTCCACTGGTAGTGAAAGGCTCATAACAGTCAGAGTTGAAACATTTATCATTAGAAAACCAAACTTCTTCTACCTTGAAGCCACAAAGCCAGGAGCACACATGTGAGGAGGATCAGGGCCATCATATGGTGGTGCTGAAATGCTGTTGTTGAAGCTTGCTGCCATCTAAAAACAAAGGAAGGAGGGTTGAAGCCATCGCTCTACATAAGAACCTCCCATTCTGATCCTTGATGAAATCAGATGAAAAGCCAATATTGGTTAGCGTGCAGGTGCAGCAGTGGCTGAGAGCTGGAATACAAAGTGAAACCAGTTTAATCAGGAGGTTTTTGTACTGAGAAGCTGTGTTATGCAGCACTGTGTTAACTAGCAGCACAGAAGTAAACTCCACTGCTGTCCAGGCTGAGTTCTTTGATTATTAACGTGCAGTTTTCTCCTTTATTTGAACCTCCTTCAATCTTCACGTTCACTCCATTCTCTATATTTTCAGTGCCTGAATTCATGTATCCCAGGAGCTGCATGTCTCTGTTGGACTGTTTGTACCAGAGGATTGTGTAGTAATAATCAATAAAGTGTCGACACACAATTTTGGGAGTTTTGTCTGCTGTTATGACGACTTCAGATGGATCCTGATTGACTCTGTTACTGGAAACAGAACCTGTAATAAAGCAGATCCACAAATGGCGTTATCAGCAAAAGCTCAAACACTGACAAATATAGAAATACGAAAACAGATTTTTAGTCCAGTAGTTCAGCTAAAACTGTAGGGATTAAATCTATTTGAAAAAAATTACCTGAAACCAGCATGCTATTAAATGTAAAGCTTAGAAAAAACAGGAGCATTTTGTGTTTTTCTAACAATAAAAAGGAAGAAAATAATAAAGTAACATGAAAACAATAATGATGATATTGTGTTGTTCCCCTGTATGAATCAGCAGTATAATGATCTTTTACAGCCTTGTTTCTGAGTCAAATCCAGACTCAGTAAATGTGTCGTCACTAGATGGGAGGTGTTGTAGCTGGTCTGCCTTCTGCTTGATAAAATCCTTTCATCATAATTCTGTTAGACGTGGTTTCAGCTGCAGCAGGAATGAAGTGATTACCATGAAGCTCTTTGAAACTGGGTCCAAAGGTCTCTAACAGAAGATAAACAACTGTTTATTTTAACTCAGATAGTTGGAGTGATGTTAAAAGCTCACCCGGTAACTGGAGGGTTGTTTGTTTTCAACCTGCTCAGTCTGTCACTGTCGAGTCCTTGGGCATGACCCTTCAGAGTAACCGGTGGTGCCTGTGTCAGGGCCGTAGCAACAGGGCAGGCAAACAAGGCAATTGCCTGGGGCCCCGAGCTGTTAGGGGGCCCAGGCAACTGGGGACAATGAGAAAGAAGAACACTTGGAAGAAACTATCTCCAGCGGTACCATGGCCTCAACATTAACACAATTTGAGTCTGCACAAGGTATCACAAGCTCAATATTTATGACTGATGATCCTGCACAATGGCCAAGACTTTTAACTCATAGCAGGCACTGTCAAACTATGTCAAAAAAACCAGTGCAAATCACATATGTTGCATTTTATATTTAATTTGATTTTTTTAATGCAATTTGC
Organism: Aphyosemion australe; assembly: GCA_006937985.1. Classification (NCBI taxonomy): domain Eukaryota; kingdom Metazoa; phylum Chordata; class Actinopteri; order Cyprinodontiformes; family Nothobranchiidae; genus Aphyosemion; species Aphyosemion australe. The sequence continues at coordinate 1,452,502 of SSNS01000153.1, read as the reverse complement.
ACTTTCTTTATATGTTTGTTGCTATGGGGTGGTGGAGGGTTTTTTGCAAATTTTACCATACATGCAGTATTATGCGAGATACGTAGATAGTTTTGCACTGTACCAAAGGTATTTGTTTCATAAAAAGCAATCATAAACAGTGTGTCCATGCTTTGGCTGTCTTGTGGGGGGTAGGGAGAGGGTCGGTTTCAAGGTTCATTTTGACCGGGGGTGGGGGGCAAGTCCATCTTGCCTTGGGCCCCCAAATGCCTTGATAGGGCCCTGGCCTGTGTACAGCAGCCTCTCCTCTGTCAGTGAGCCCCAGGGCAGCTGTGACTACAATGTAGCTCATCACCACCACTGTGTGAATGGATGAATGACTGATGTGTTGTAAAGTGCCTTAGGGGGCTGTGGAACTCTAGAATGCACAATATAAATAAAGGTCTTTCACCATTCAGGTGTTTCAGGATTTTCATCTCCTAAAATTTAAATTTCCATAAAATGGTTGAAAAAGTCTTCCATCTAAACTGGATAAACGTTGTGGTCACTAAATCATTCTGACTCTTTTAAATGAAAAGTGCTCCATCCCACCTACAGATGTGATGGAGCATCAGTGGAGCTGATAGACTTCAGACGTTGGTCTCCAGGGGATCTCTGGTACCAAAGCATTAGAGTGTAGCCAGTCCTCCTGTGGCTGCAGACCATCTGGACTTGTCTCTGAATTTTCAACAAAGGTGTTTCAAGAATCAGACAAACAGCTAGAAAGAAAGAAAAACATTATTAAATGAGTGGAAAATGAAGATAAGTTAGATTTCTGAATTCATAAAAGTGAGCTGTTGTCATAATGAACACACACAGAAAATCATCTAACACCAAATCACCTCGTCAAATATGATGAAAGTCATTATGGAGCTCCAGCTCCCTCTACTGGAAATAAAACCAGTTTCATTAAGAAATGCTTCAAGGGATACACTAGAAGTCAGGTTTTTGTTCAGCTGGTCACACGTCTCACATCACTGTGTCTACTGACAGCACAGAAGTACACCCCTCTGTCATCAGGCTGCACGTTCTTCACAGTCAGAGCGCCGGTCTCAAAGCTGTCTTTGACTGCTGAGTATTTGCTCTGAGAGCTCTGGCCGTAGTCGGGCGTCCCACCAAACATCGTGTACACGATCAGGGTCATGGTCTCCCCTGGACGCTGTCTGTACCAGTACATTTGGTTGTGGGTTATATCTCTGGTGTGGCTGCAGTTCATCTCAGCAGACTTGGAAGCAGCAGTCCAGCTGACTTCAGGAAGCTGAGTTACATCTTGGCAATGACCTGTTAGAGGAAAACACAAAGTTTAACTTGATCTATTTACTTGTAGCAAAAATAACGTCTGCTGTAGGTAATGCATCATCATCATGTTAGTTCCACTGGTAGTGAAAGGCTCATAACAGTCAGAGTTGAAACATTTATCATTAGAAAACCAAACTTCTTCTACCTTGAAGCCACAAAGCCAGGAGCACACATGTGAGGAGGATCAGGGCCATCATATGGTGGTGCTGAAATGCTGTTGTTGAAGCTTGCTGCCATCTAAAAACAAAGGAAGGAGGGTTGAAGCCATCGCTCTACATAAGAACCTCCCATTCTGATCCTTGATGAAATCAGATGAAAAGCCAATATTGGTTAGCGTGCAGGTGCAGCAGTGGCTGAGAGCTGGAATACAAAGTGAAACCAGTTTAATCAGGAGGTTTGTGTACTGAGAAGCTGTGTTATGTAGCACTGTGTTAACTAGCAGCACAGAAGTAAACTCCACTGCTGTCCAGGCTGAGTACTTTGATTATTAACGTGCAGTTTTCTCCTTTATTTGCACCTCCTTTAATCTCCACATTTACTCCTTTCTCTAGGTTTTCAGTGCCTGCATACATGTTTCCCAGGAGCTGCATGTCTCTGTTTGACTGTTTGTACCAGAGGATTCGATCAAAGCTATCACTGGTGTGTGAACACTGGATTTTGGCTTCACTGATTGACGTGTTGAACATTTCTGGTGGAGACTGATGCACTTGGTTGTTGGGAGAAGAGTCTGCAATAAAGGAAATCAAATAATGTTGAAAATGAGGAAATTCAACAACAGTTTCTATCAGCCAGTAATGCACATTTAACATATTTTAAAATGAATCTGAGGACATTACCTGAAACCAGCATGGTGGTAAAAGTAATGCTTAAGAAGAAGATGAGCATCATGGGTTCTCCTGATATTTAGTTAGAAAGCTAGAAAACAGAATTCTATTTAGTTGTTTCCCTTCATGCACCAGCAGCACATGGATCATTTACCACCTTGTTTCTGCAAAAACTACAGAATCAGCAAACGTCATGATTAGATGGGCGGTGTCGTAGTCGACCCTCCTCCTGGTTCTGATGTAGTCCTCACCACAGAGGTGGTTTAGAGTAAAGGTCTGACTGGAGACATACCGCCACCTAACGAGTGGAAATAAAACAGCTGATTGAGATTTTTGCACTGATAATCAGGGACATGTAAAGCTGTGGTAACTGGCTCAGTCCTCCAGTTGTTAACATGCAGGTTTGGCTTTCTTCTGTATTTCCTCCCCTAATTAGAAGCTCGAGTATTTGCCATACACCACATGTATTGGTTAGAAGCACTGTTTTGGCAACTTTTAAAAAGTCACATAGGGGCCACCCAAGGCCCCAGAGACAAGGCTCCAAATGCCAATAATTAGATGCCCCGTTATCCTAGTTGGGAAGTGTGTACTGCAAATGCCCACGCACAAGATATTAAAAAAAATCAATGGGCATTTCCCATACATTTTTTCAATGTAATGTATAGAAAATGCCAGAACATAGGGCTTCATAAACCTAGTTGGCAAATGGAATACTTGGTAACACTTTACAATAAGGGTCCCTTTATTAACGTTAATTAGTGCATTATTAAGCATTACTAAACCATTAAATAAAGTATTAACAACTGCTTTTATGCATTACATAGCGTTAATAAACATATTATTTAAAGGAGCAGGAGGCAGGATGATGAAACGAAACTCATTAGCGACGCGCTCGGCGCTGTGAGTAACTGCAGCTCGGCACGAGAGCGCGCATGAACTCTTCACTATGAAAAAAAAAAGTTTCACAGTGATGTACGGCCAGAGCGCGGCTCGATAATATCAAAACAAGGCACCATGTCTAGCGACGAAGTAAGTAACAGTCCTGCTTAGAGGTTGGACTGTAGGTCAAATATGACATATTTCTAATGATTCATCTTCGGTTTGGAAAATGTCCGTTCTCTTCAGTGGTACACAGAAACTGAAGCATGATCACAGCTGAAATGCTACCGCACGCTAGCTCTCTCCGGCTACCGCACTATAGCTATCTCCGACTCATCGGTGAGATCATATCATCAAATCAAGCTCTGTTTACGTTTCTCGTCAGAATAAACGGAGCATTCATTTATCTCAAAAGACAAGTGGTGTCTCGTCCACAAAACGCAGAAGTGATCCGATTACTCCTTAGTTGCATTTAGCTATTTCAAATGGATCAGGAAGCTATATGCTAAGCACCGTTAGCTTCTTGTTTTTTGTTCATCTGCACAAAGATTTGTTAGATTTCCTAAACTTGTATTATCTAAATCCATAGATTTTATTTTCTTAGTTTAAATTGCAGAGACCCCGCTCTGATATGTTTACCGATTATTCCTTACCTGGTCACTAGAAAATGAGCCATGTCCGCATCCTTTAGTCCCAGCTCAAGTTGAAGCAGTCTCCATTCTTCAATAGCGTATCCAATACATATTCGGGTCCCTGTCCGGCTTTTCTCATACTTTCTTTTTGACTCTCGAGATGCCGCTGATAAAACCTTCTTCTTTGTGCCACTCTTTAGTGGACTTTGAGTTGCTCTTGGTCTTTTGCTGGTTGTAGAATCCATTTCCAGAGTTCGTCCTCTTCTTCTGAGGTTTTAACGCGGCTAGCAAGCAACTCATTACCGCCACCTAGCCAGCTTTTTCATCTTCTTCTTCTTCTTCCGGTTTTGAAGCTTGTCGAGAACGCGCTTGAAGTGTCACATCCGTAAAACAGCGCGGGAAATTCGGGACCGAACTGTGTCATGATTCCTGCCTTCCAGCCATCCTTCTGACACCGCACCATACTTAGGACTCCACTTCCCAGCATTCCCCACACCGTCACGCACCTCTCCACGTCATCACGTCCACACTATTTCAGGAAGTCTTCTCGGCAACTCCAGCGCTGGCTCATCGTTTCTATGTCCGTAGCCCCGGCGTTCCCGTTTCGTCTCGAATCTAACGGCGCCTCGCTTAGTAGCGTTTTTCAGTTCTACCTTAACTTTTATTTCTCCAGCGCATCGGCTCCGCAGGTCACGCCGTGCGCCTAGAGCTTCCGGCGCTCACCTCACGCTTTAGCTTACTAGCCCCTTGGCTCAGATCCACGCCAGCCGGCTACAGCTTTCAACCGTTCCAGTCGTCATGGCTCCACACTCACGCCAGACGATCCAGAGCTCCTACGCTCACCTCATCCATCTGCATCCAAACAGTAAGCCCGTTTTTTCATTTCTGGAACACCGCCACGTCCTCGTTTCACTTCGAGGTTCGTGTCGGTGCTCCTATAATAAACTGCGTGTTAGACGTCACCCAACGCTAGCACTCCCTGCGCTTGGGTCTAATCACACGCTACATCCCTCCTCACTGCTCACGCTGTGGAGCTCAGGTGAGGAGCGTGACAGGATGAGCCAGCCCTTTATAGACCCAGCAGAGTGCAAGCTACCACGCGCCTCGGTGCGCCATTGGCGTGCTGTTTTTAGCTACTGCTAGCGCAACAGGTCTTAGTTCGAGACAGGCCCCACTTTGGCCTCCTTCACTTCAGTTCCATTTATTTTCTTCAGTCAGTCAGTTGCCTAATCCAGCCAGTCACTGCTACAGTCCAGTCAGTTCAGTCCACTCCAACCCTACCAGCCCTCATCCAAGCTCCGGCTCCCCGCCGCCAGAGAGACCCCTGCTGGGCTACCTAGAGAGGAGAGACCCAGTTGAGCCGTCTAGGCGGGGATCCAAGCTCTGCAAAGTCCCCACCAGTCTGACCATCCTATTTTTCCAGGGCCCAGAGTTGTGCCGCCTGATAGAGAGGCCCCTGCTCTGTTGCCCTCATACCGGTTCCGGCCACCCGCCGCCAGAGAGACCCCTGCTGGGCTATCCACAGAAGGATCCCAGTTGAGCCGTCTAAGGCGGGGGCCCCAGCCTCCCTGACCTTCTTCAACACATTCCTCCAACCAATCACATGTCTGGTCTGTCGCCTGTGCTGCCTGTAGTGGTCCCACCCANTCTTCTACCTTGAAGCCACAAAGCCAGGAGCACACATGTGAGGAGGATCAGGGCCATCATATGGTGGTGCTGAAATGCTGTTGTTGAAGCTTGCTGCCATCTAAAAACAAAGGAAGGAGGGTTGAAGCCATCGCTCTACATAAGAACCTCCCATTCTGATCCTTGATGAAATCAGATGAAAAGCCAATATTGGTTAGCGTGCAGGTGCAGCAGTGGCTGAGAGCTGGAATACAAAGTAAAACCAGTTTAATCAGGAGGTTTTTGTACTGAGAAGCTGTGTTATGTAGCACTGTGTTAACTAGCAGCACAGAAGTAAACTCCACTGCTGTCCAGGCTGAGTTCTTTGATTATTAACGTGCAGTTTTCTCCTTTATTTGCACCTCCTTTAATCTCCACATTTACTCCTTTCTCTAGGTTTTCAGTGCCTGCAAACATGTATCCCAGGAGCTGCATGTCTCTGTTTGACTGTTTGTACCAGAGGATTCGATCAAAGCTATCACTGGTGTGTGAACACTGAATTTTGGCTTCACTGATTGATGTGTTGAACATTTCTGGTGGAGACTGATGCACTTGGTTGTTGGGAGAAGAGTCTGCAATAAAGGAAATCAAATAATGTTGAAAATGAGGAAATTCAACAACAATTTATATCAGCCAGTAATGCAGATTTAGCATATTTTAAAATGAATCTGAGGACATTACCTGAAACCAGCATGGTGGTAAAAGTAATGCTTAAGAAGAAGATGAGCATCATGGGTTCTCCTGATATTTAGTTAGAAAGCTAGAAAACAGAATTCTATTTAGTTGTTTCCCTTCATGCACCAGCAGCACATGGATCATTTACCACCTTGTTTCTGCATCAACTACAGAATCAGCAAACGTCATGATTAGATGGGCGGTGTCGTAGTCGACCCTCCTCCTGGTTCTGATGTAGTCCTCACCACAGAGGTGGTTTAGAGTAAAGGTCTGACTGGAGACATACCGCCACCTAACGAGTGGAAATAAAACAGCTGAATGAGGCTTTGAGACTTTGATAAAATCATTTATTGAGGTTTTTGCACTGATTCATGTAGATCTGTGGTAACGGGAAGCCCAGAAGTACACATCACTGCTGTTTGGGTTCTGTCCTCTAGTTGTTAATCTCCAGGTTTAGCTTTCTTCGTCATTTCCTTCCATGGTCCCGTTCACTCCTTTCTCTGAGATTTTAAAGCCTTTATGCATGTATCTCAGGAACTCTAAGTATTATGTCATTGTGTGTGAACACTGGATTTGAGCTACTTCTCCAGGATTTTTGTGAGTGTCAGCTGGGTTCTGGTGGACTTTCTCATTGAGGGAACCTGTAGAAAAAGGGGTAACTAAATCTGTCATAGAGGGAGGTAATTTCCTGACCCACATGCAGAATCAGTCATGGAGACAAACGGATAAAATAACCAAGTTTATTTACAAAAGAATTAATCACAGTTGCTGATGGAGCGGTTCCTGATCCAGAGGAAGAGTCTGAACACAGAACAAAGTTATTGGGAGATTTAACGGAGAATGAGTTGAGAGGGGTGGAGAGTTTTATGTGTCTAAGAGCCGGGGTTTATCCAGTGGGGAGAAGAGGTTCGATGAGGGTGAGAGGCACAAGAGGAGGTAATCCATAGAGGAGCTGCAGGTGGACGGGCGGGCGACTGAGATCGGGCGGCCAGTTGGTGATGACGAGGAGTGAGAGAGTACCTGAGAGAGAGACACAGGAGAAGTTACAAATCTTGGTTTCTCAGGGCAAAATCACAAAAGTAATTTAAGCCCAAGAGGACTTATAGAAGCTACAAAACGTGAGTGATCATCTGGCAGAGTGATGGTGTCTGGCTTCTCCTTAAATCTTGTAATGGAAAAAATGTCATTCTTCTATTTAATTTTATTTAATACAATTCTACAGTGAGACGATATTTCTGGGATCAGAGAAGTTGGGGGTTATAGTCATTAATGTTCTGTCTCACAATGGCTTGGCCACAGCATGGTGGAATAATTTTACTTTGTCTCATCTTTTACCCTGTTACTCTTGTTCTTCATGTTTTACATTCCAAAGGAATGTTCCTCTCCCAGATAACACTGTCCTTTGTTTGTGCTCACCCTTGGGCGGGTCAAGGGGGATAAATAGAGTGAAGAATCTCTGCTCAGCAGGACACACTGCTGAGACTGCTTTGGGAAGGGTCTCTGTTGGTTGTCTCCTCATTCTCATATTGCAATATTGGAATTAAAACCTTTTGATTGAATTATGGACTGCTTTCTCATTGCATTAATAAAATTTTTCCATGACAGTTGGCGTCACGAACAGGATCCAGCATGCTGAAACCTTGGGGGTTCTGCTCCGAGTCCAGGCCACCCGAGGAATCAATTTTCCTTGGTCCTCCAAGAACCTCGATTAGGCTTAAGAGAGAAGGAGGAAGCTCGGAGCTGACCTCCTGGGTCAGAAGCTGCCTGGATCCTGAACGAACCTGTCTTTAGAGACCGGTTTCAACTATCCGGTGAGAATTCAGTCCAGATTCTTCT
>SSNS01000153.1:1351732-1431901 GCA_006937985.1 Aphyosemion australe | reverse complement strand
ATGCATCCACTTATCCTACCCTGTATTTTGGATGTTACTTGGATGGGCATTAATAAACAATTAATTACTCACTTACTAATGCTGTACTGTGTACGTCAACAGGTAGCCCTTACCTGACCTTAGGTAAGGTAAAAACATGTATCCCTTTAGAAACACTTGCTAAATGCTTAATAGACTCATAGGCATTATTTAAGTATTACTTATTCATAGTTAACCATTACTAAATGACTTTTGGACCCTTATTGTACAGTGTAAACATGTATCCCTTTGGAAACACTTTCTAAATGCTTAATAGACTCATAAGCATTACTTAAGCATATCACTGAATTAATTTTGGAGCCTTATTGTAACCGCCACTTTAAGAACTAAAGAACATTATCAATTCTGTCATTAGACATTTCTTAGTCAGTCTACCTGGCTGTCTATCTACCTAATCTGTCAGTCTTTGTACTGTACAAAGAATTAATTAAAAGGAATGCTAAGGGCTACCTGCTGACGTACACAGTACAGCATTAGTAAGTGAGTAATTAATTGTTTATTAATGCCCATCCAAGTAACATCCAAAATACAGGGTAGGATAAGTGGATGCATTAGTTAGCTGTTACTTACTGCTTATTCACTGCAAATACACAACCATAGTAAATGATTACTTGGATATTTATTAAGGGTTTATTAACACATCAACTATCATGGTAATTACTGCAGAGTAAAACACATGATGCTAAGTAATTAAATATTATTTAATGCTTATTACTGCATTAACTAAGGTTCAGTAATAAACAATAGTTAATGGCTTAGTAATGCATTAAATAATATGTTTATTAACGCTATGTAATGCATAAAAACAGTTGTTAATACTTTATTTAATGGTTTAGTAATGCTTAATAATGCACTAATTAACGTTAATAAAGGGACCCTTATTGTAAAGTGTTACCGAATACTTTATTATTGGGAATTGTGTACAGAAAAAGCCAAATCAAGTAGTATTTTCAATAGGCCTTTGCCATACATTTTTACTCAGTGTTACTGTATTAACCCTTTTCACCTGCATCACCAGGTCACAGTGGTCCACCATGAATTCCCAGTGTTGAACGGACATCAAAAGTGTTGGTTGTTTTTATTGGTTTTGGTCCAGTTTAGCTTGGCTTCTACTAGTTCTAGCATAGTTCACTTGTGGGAAGATTGAGCACAGCTAGGTGTGGCTCATAGAGAGTGGCATTTATAAAAGTGCTAAGTAGCATACAAACTTTAGCTTCCATTTTCTCTGCTGCTAACAGATGTAATCAAGTTGTTGACATTGCAAGAATTCACCCCGCTGGATTTATAACATAATGTGACTTTCTATCCTCATTAAACACAAGTCAAATAAATAAATGTGATTTTCTACTGTAGCAGCCGTTAAAAGCCAAACAAGTCCAGATCCCTATCTGTTTTTGTCACTGGCTGGGTCACCGGGTTCAGCTGCTAAATAAATTAACTCTGGCTGCAATTCATCTCAGCAGACTTGGAAACAGCAGTCCAGCTGACTTTAGGAACCTGAGTTACATACTGACCACAAAGGTTACCATGACTTATTTGCTTGTAGGAAACGTTACCTCTGCTGCAGGTAATGTGTCATTATCTTGATAGTTTCACATGTAGTGCAAGAATCCTAAAAGTCAAAATTGAAACTTTTTTCATATAATCATTAGAAAATCAACACTTTCTCTACAAACTTCTTCTACCTTGAAGCCACAAAGCCAGGAGCACACATGTGAGGAGGATCAGGGCCATCATATGGTGGTGCTGAAATGCTGTTGTTGAAGCTTGCTGCCATCTAAAAACAAAGGAAGGAGGGTTGAAGCCATCGCTCTACATAAGAACCTCCCATTCTGATCCTTGATGAAATCAGATGAAAAGCCAATATTGGTTAGCGTGCAGGTGCAGCAGTGGCTGAGAGCTGGAATACAAAGTAAAACCAGTTTAATCAGGAGGTTTTTGTACTGAGAAGCTGTGTTATGTAGCACCGTGTTAACTAGCAGCACAGAAGTAAACTCCACTGCTGTCCAGGCTGAGTTCTTTGATTATTAACGTGCAGTTTTCTCCTTTATTTGCACCTCCTTTAATCTCCACATTTACTCCTTTCTCTAGGTTTTCAGTGCCTGCAAACATGTTTCCCAGGAGCTGCATGTCTCTGTTGGACTGTTTGTACCAGAGGATTCTGTCAAATCTATCACTGGTGTGTGAACACTGGATTTTGGCTTCACTGATTGACGTGTTGAACATTTCTGGTGGAGACTGATGCACTTGGTTGTTGGGAGAAGAGTCTGCAATAAAGGAAATCATCTCAAAAATGAGGAAATTCAACAACAATTTATATCAGCCAGTAATGCAGATTTAACATATTTTCAAATGAATCTGAGGACATTACCTGAAAACAGCATGGTGGTAAAAGTAATGCTTAAGAAGAAGATGAGCATCATGGGTTCTCCTGATATTTAGTTAGAAAGCTAGAAAACAGAATTCTATTTAGTTGTTTCCCTTCATGCACCAGCAGCACATGGATCATTTACCACCTTGTTTCTGCATCAACTACAGAATCAGCAAACGTCATGATTAGATGGGCGGTGTCGTAGTCCTCCTGGTTCTGATGTAGTCCTCACCACAGAGGTGGTTTAGAGTAAAGGTCTGACTGGAGACATACCGCCACCTAACGAGTGGAAATAAAACAGCTGAATGAGGCTTTGAGACTTTGATAAAATCATTTATTGAGGTTTTTGCACTGATTCATGTAGCGCTGTGGTCAGGGCCGGATTATGATTGCAAGGGCCCCTGGGCACAAAGTGCCGAAAGGCCCCCCCTTCTCTTTACTCCACAACACCCCCCCCCCCCCCCCCCCCCCCCCCTTCCCGTTGTTGTTTTGGCTGTAATCCAGGATAGCACGAAGGTTCTGCCGGTCTCAGAAGGATCTGTCTTTTTAGATTGTGTCGTAGCGTTCACAAATGACTTACTTTTTCCTTACCGGAGCTAACACGTTTAGCCATGTGGCCGCCATCATGCTAATGGGACTTGGAGTCCAGAAGGACCGGCAGCAGTTCTAGATGGATTTATAGTTGGAATATTTAGATTATTATTTTAGATCAAAGCTCTGAGTGAGCAGCCCTGACCAGCCCCTGCAGTCTGTGCATCAGCTGTGTTGTAATGGTGACTGCAGATCTGCAATTCTCCTCACAAACAGTAAATTACTTTAATGTTGCTACGTTAGTTAGAAAAATGCATGTAGGACTCTGACATATGGCTCAGACCTTTTGCTGCAGCTGTAAACGTGATTATCCGTAAGCATTGAGAGCAAAAAGTAGAGCAAAACACAGCTAATCTCCTAGTGAGCAGCAGGAGCAGTGCCTTCTTGCACGTATTTGAGTGACGTGTGCAGAACCAGCGCTTTCCAGTGTTTGGAGGAGAGAATTTTAATTTTCTATAATGATTTATGACAAAACTGCTGAACAAAATGAAAAACTGAACCCAGTTTATTTCTTTATAAATGCTAAAGTGTAGTTAAACTGATATTTTACCATTTTCATGCTGAGTCTGGAAAATGCCTTTAAAGCATTAGATACTAAATGGGAAGTAAATGTCACGTGAAAACGCTTTCCCTCTACATAATAAATAAATACATTTACAATAATATGAATACTACTACTACTACTACTACTACTACTAATAATAATAATAATAATAATTTGATATTACTATGTTTATTGTAGAAATCAAGTTTCTTGGACTGATACAGGACCATAAAATCTGCTGGAAACCCAAAATAAAGTTAGATAAAAACTGGAAAAGACGATTGCAGCATTTGGTAAAACATGTTTTACGTGCTTATTAAGGCTCCGTTCCTGCTGTATTAATCTTTAATGTTACCTTATATTACTTATGGTGTGGAGGTTTGGGGTAATGCTATAAAAGAAATATTTATTTCAAAAGAGATAAACCACAAAAGTTCACAATTTGGGTTTTTGGGAGCGCACAAACTCAACGTTTTGGAGGGGGCCCACAAGTCCATTTTGCCTTGAGCCCCCAAATGCCTTGAACCGGCCCTGGGTGTGGGACTGAGCTTTGAAGGTCATCTGAATTGTTTCAAATATGTAAATAATGCTTATAGATTGTTGCTTTATGCCTTTTCATTTTCAAGCACTTTGTTTTGGTTTCTTGGTTTTTATTTGACTGTTTTCCTGTCTTTCTCTGATCTTTCTGCATCTCCTCTAAATCCTCCAGAAAAAACGCTTCCAGGCTTTTTGAGTTTTTCCACTTCATGCGCTATGAACTAAGCAGCTGAAAGTGAGTGCAGCAGCCAAGGCAGAGAGGTGAAATAACCGCAGCACAGCAGTTCAGGGATCTGCTCTGCAAAAAGAGCGAAATGCGCACTTGCGCGCCCGCAGCTGTGAGGTGATGTCACCCGGGCACAGATGAACTCCGCTGAGGCAGAGCGCGTCAAGCATGAATAAAAGAGAAAGTACCAGAATATGAGAAAACCCACTAATTGATTCCTGGTTAAAATGCATTGTAATGCGCGTTTCTGACATTTAGTAAAATATTGTGAGCTCTGCTGAGGCAGAGCGCGTCAGGCATGTTAATGATTTTCCTTTGTGACTTTAAGAATGTTACTGGGGCTGTGCGCAGGTCAGCGAGAAGCATCTGGAGCACATGAACAATCGGTGCTCTCCGTACCTGCGGAGACGCTGGAGCGAGCGCAAGAGAGGCGCACAGACGTGGAAAAAAGGGTGGAGTAACTCCATAAATAAAGTCTTTTAATTGATTATCTTAGCGGTGTGTGTTGTGCCCTGTAGCGGAGTCAGTTACAGTATAATAAATGTCTCCCTGGTGTTTTTCTGTTAGACCTCTCTTATTCCCATTCCTTGGGCTGCTCAGATGGGCCCCTAGTGGGCGTGGGCCCCTGGGCCAGTGCCCATAATGCCCATTGGATGATCCGGCCTTGGCTGTGGTAACGGGAAGCACAGAAGTACACATCACTGCTGTTTGGGTTCTGTCCTCTAGTTGTTAATCTGCAGGTTTAGCGTTCTTCGTCATTTCCTTCCATGGTCCCGTTCACTCCTTTCTCTGAGATTTTAAAGCCTTTATGCATGTATCTCAGGAACTCTAAGTATTATGTCATTGTGTGTGAACACTGGATTTGAGCTACTTCTCCAGGATTTTTGTGAGTGTCAGCTGGGTTCTGGTGGACTTTCTCATTGAGGGAACCTGTAGAAAAAGGGGTAACTAAATCTGTCATAGAGGGAGGTAATTTCCTGACCCACATGCAGAATCAGTCATGGAGACAAAAGGATAAAATAACCAAGTTTATTTACAAAAGAAATAATCACAGTTGCTGATGGAGCGGTTCCTGATCCAGAGGAAGAGTCTGAACGCAGAACAAAGTTATTGGGAGATTTAACAGAGAATGAATTGAGAGGGGTGGAGAGTTTTATGTGTCTAAGAGCCGGGGTTTATCCAGTGGGGAGAAGAGGTTTGATGAGGGTGAGAGGCACAAGAGGAGGTAATCCATAGTGTAGAGGAGCTGCAGGTGGACGGGCGGGCGACTGAGATCGGGCGGCCAGTTGGTGATGACGAGGAGTGAGAGAGTACCTGAGAGAGAGACACAGGAGAAGTTACAAATCTTGGTTTCTCAGGGCAAAATCACAAAAGTAATTTAAGCTCAAGAGGACTTATAGAAGCTACAAAACGTGAGTGATCATCTGGCGGAGTGATGGTTTCTGGCTTCTCCTTAAATCTCCTAGGAATAATTGGAGGGATCAGCCACAGGTGAGCCCGCTATGCAGACTAAACGCCCATCTGCAGGGAGATACTAAGAGATCTAAGTTTTCAAACTGAAGCTTTACAGTCCATACAAACACAATAAAAAAGGATCTGCTAGGTGGAGTTCCACAAGGCTCTGCTTTGGGCCCACTCCCGTTTTCACTACACATTTTAAGTTTCATGATATCTCTTTATGCAGATGACTTTCAGCTGTTCTGCTCCTAAGATTCAGCTTTCTTTACAGAGTCTGAATGGCTCCAGTACAGAAGAGAAAGGATTAAACAACTCAATTTAATTAAACTCTGGAAAGACTGAATGTCTGATCATTGCTCCAAAGAGCATGATTACGCTAATCAGGAAAATCAAGTTCATTTAAATTCAGCTGTAAAGTGAAACCTGAGCTGGAGATGGCTGTTTGTATCACGCAGACATAAACACTAAAGGTCTGTGCCAGGAAAGACAACAGATGATCTTGCACTGACTGCATGAAAATCAGAGTAGATGTAGGCAGAGAAAAGGCTGTATTCAAAGTTTTAAAATAACCACTGTCCTCCATCCATTATCCCATTCACAATGATTAGCTGGTTCAGCTACCAGACATGACACATCACACACCGAGAGGTTTGCTACTGTAGCGTGATGACTATAGCCACATACTTATAAAAGGATCAAGGAGATGTATTATTCCATATAAATATGAATTATTAATCTTATTGATCTTTGACTGTTATTTTAACATTACTCTAGGTTTTTTTACCGTAAGTGATCCGCACACTTCTGAATAATTCAGACAGAGTCAAGAAAATAGTTATAAAAATAAATGAAATACTATATTTCTTAATCAATGATGACACAATTACTATGAATGATGGTTAAAGCAAGATACTGAGACAGTTAACGAGGTGATGTAATGTAAGCTAGATGTTATGTTGCATGATCCTATTAAGTGTCTTAGATCCTATGATGTCTGGGTTAAATCAATCTGGATGGTTTAATCAGTTATCAAATTAATAAAGACCATTTGACACCAGCGTGCAGGGCTACTTCACCTCGTGAGTGTGGAAGATCCCGGTGATCTAAGGGTCGGCTAGAGGTCGGTGCTGACGGGTGTCAGGATTTGACCTCTGAGGTACGGAGCTGTAGCGGGCCCCGATACGAACCGGTGGTCGTGGGTACTTCCGGGTGACTGCGGCGTCTGGTGAAGTTTCTTTGCCTTAGGGGCAGTCTACAATAATAGTTGACTTCGGGTCAAAAAGAGAGGATGTTTCCTTTATTAAGCTTTGCTTTGGCCGGCCGAACCAAGGAAGCATAGCTAGATTTGTTTAGGTTCACCCCTTTGAGAGGAGAGAACCTCGTCAAGACTGGTCAGTGACTTGAGCAGGAACTGATTTGTTCCGGCACGGGTTTTATCATTCTAATGTTTATTGATTTGGGCGAATCAAATTTTGACACATTAAAGTAGGCGTTACCAAGATGCCTCAGACACCATGTCTTTTCAGTAACACTTAAAGGTGAATCATGCTTAATGTGGTGTAAATCTTATTAAACCTTAATGTGAGTGCAAATTAAATGTTCAAACACAATACTATTATTTGTAAATGTTTATCTAATGAGAGATTAGGACTACTTAATGAATCCTAATTTGTGTCATTAAAGATATGAAATACATCCTTACAGGGAACAAATATTCATTTTAACTCCATCATTCATTATTATTACATGGCATTAGATTTCACATATTGTCATTCAAAAAGTATGATTATACATTTATGTTGTACTTATAATAATAATAATAATAATACATTTAATTTAAAAGCGCCTTTCAAAAAACTCAAGGTCACTGTACAATCAGGTTAAAATAAAACATTTAAGACAAAAACACCAACAAGAATAAAAATGGCTAAAAAATTTAAAACCCAAATAAAACATCAAATAAAACACCAATATAAGTTACAGTGAATAAGCAATTTTGAAGAGATGAGTTTTGAGATTAGCCTGGAATTGGGGAAGGGTGGTCATGTTCCTAAGGTGAGCATGAGTTCCACAATGAGGGGGCCGATCTGCTAAATGCTCGGTGACCCATTGTGACAAGTCGTGCTGGTGGATTAGTTAAGTTGATGGAAACAGAGGATCTGAGCATGCGAGAGGGTTTAGTGACTTGTACAAGCTGTGAGAGATATGAGGGGGCAAGATTATGAATGGCCTTATATGTTAGAACTAAGATTTTGTAATTGACCCTGAATTTTATTGGCAGCCAATGAAGCTGCTGAATAACGGGGGTGATGTGATCAGAGTGGGGTGTTTTGGTGACTATACGAGCAGCTGAATTTTGCACCAGTTGAAGTTTATGAAGTAGCTTTTGGGGCAGACCAAACAGAAGTGAATTGCAATAGTCCAGGCGGGAGGTGACCAAACTGTTGACTAAAATGGCAGTAGAGTGATTTGACAGAAATGGACGCAGGCGGTTAATGTTTTGTAGGTGGAAGTAGGCTGCTCGAGTAACGGAACTAATGTGAGACTGAAAAGACAACGTGCTGTCTAGGATTACACCAAGGCTTTTTATGTGATCTGTGCAGGTAACGGAAGTGTTGTCTATTAGTACTGAGAAATTTGATGCCTTCGCTATTGCAGACTTATAAAGTCTTTCACAAGGCAGGAAAAGATTAACTTTATTCAGGAAAGAGATAGTAAAGGTCTTTGCATCAGTATCCTTGACTTGTGATGTCTGTGATTGCTGCTGGAGGAGTGGAGACATTTAGGCCAAACTAAGATTACGCGTCTCTGGACACGATATCAGAGTGTCCTGACGTGTTGACATGACCTGTAACCTAAACGTGTAACACAGTTTATTTAGGAGAAAAACCATGAGGGCGACGTCGTTACACTACTGACTTTATTTACTCACAAAGAAACTCATCTGTCTAGTCTAAGTCCATGTGCCTCTCTCGCGCCTGATCCCTCATCTACTATTTGAGGCTGGAGAGCGCTGATTGTCCATGCGCTCAAGCATCGACCTTCTATGTACCTGCTGCTGATGGCACGGGCATGCACGGTTCTCCCTATTTATTTACTTATAGCAAAAATAAACTGTTGCTGTAGGTAATGTGTCATCATCATGTTAGTTCCACTGGTAATGAAAGGCTCTGATTGAACCATTTATTATATGAAAATCAACTCATTCTCTACAAACTTCTTCTACCTTGAAGCCACAAAGCCAGGAGCACACATGTGAGGAGGATCAGGGCCATCATATGGTGGTGCTGAAATGCTGTTGTTCTGATCCTTGATGAAATCAGATGAAAAGCCAATATTGGTTAGCGTGCAGGTGCAGCAGTGGCTGAGAGCTGGAATACAAAGTAAAACCAGTTTAATCAGGAGGTTTTTGTACTGAGAAGCTGTGTTATGTAGCACTGTGTTAACTAGCAGCACAGAAGTAAACTCCACTGCTGTCCAGGCTGAGTTCTTTGATTATTAACGTGCAGTTTTCTCCTTTATTTGAACCTCCTTTAATCTCCACATTTACTCCTTTCTCTATATTTTCAGTGCCTGCCAACATGTAACCCAGGAGTTGCATGTCACTGTTGGACTGTTTGTACCAGAGGATTGTGTAGTAGTTATCAATAAAGTGTCGACACACAATTTTGGGAGTTTTGTCTGCTGATATGACGACTTCAGATGGATCCTGAACGACTCTGTTACTGGAAACAGAACCTGTAATAAAGCAGAACCATAAATGGCGTTATCAGCAAAAGCTCAAACACTGACAAATACAGAAATACGAAAACATATTTTTTAGTCCAGTAGTTCAGCTAAAACTGTAGGGATTAAATCAATTTGGAAAAAATTACCTGAAACCAGCATGCTATTAAATGTAAAGCTTAGAAAAAACAGGAGCATTTTGTGTTTTTCTAACAATAAAAAGGAAGAAAATAATAAAGAAACAGTAAAAAACAATAATGATGATATTGTGTTGTTCCCCTGTATGAATCAGCAGTATAATGATCTTTTACAGCCTTGTTTCTGAGTCAAATCCAGACTCAGTAAATGTGTCGTCACTAGATGGGAGGTGTTGTAGCTGGTCTGCCTTCTGCTTGATGAAATCCTTTCATCATAATTCTGTTAGACGTGGTTTCAGCTGCAGCAGGAATGAAGTGATTACCATGAAGCTCTTTGAAACTTGGTTCAAACAGAAGATCAATAACTGTTAATTTTAACAATGCTTAAACAACTCTTTAGATACTTGAGGTGATGTTAAAAGCTCACCCCATAACTGGAGGGTTGAAGGTTTTTAACCTGCTCATTCTGTCACTGTCATGTCCTTGGGCATGACCCTTGACCCTTCTTGCCTGCTGCAGGTGGTCAGAGGGACCAGTGGTGCCTGTGTACAGCAGCCTCACCTCTGTCAATGAGTCCCAGGGCAGCTGAGGCTACAGTGTAGCTCATCACCACCACCACAGTGTGAATGGATGAGTAACTGATATGTTGTAAAGTGCCTTAGGGGGTTGTGGAACTCTAGAATGTGCTATATAAATAAAGGTCATTTAGTGTTTCAGGTTTTTCATCTCCTATTAAAGTTTTCATGGAATGGTTGAAAAAGTCTTTCATCTAAACTGGATAAACTTTGTGGTCACTAAATCATTCTGACTCTTTTAAATGAATCCATCCCACCAACAGATGTGATGGAGCATCAGTGGAGCTGATTTATGAAAAACATGACAATTATGAAAAATGCAGATAGAAGGTTTAAGGCTGACAAAGACGATGTGAGGAATCTTACTTGAATAAAAAAGATGTTTTTATAAATTTACAAAATAAAGTAGCGATTGTGGAAGTTGACGAGAAAAAGACGAGAAAAGGTATTTGCAGTCTCAACCTTTTCATAGCGAACATCCAACACACAAAAAAAGTACAAAGCTTCCTCTTCCTCTCACCCAGGTAGACTTTTCTGCCAAAACCCCACCGACTTCCTCTAGCACGTCCTTCACAATAAGAGCATGCCCTTCTAGTGTGAGAATATACATTTAGGTGTTCATCACCACACAATCAGAAAAAAAAAATCATCTAACACCAAATCACCTTGTCAAATATGATGAAAGTCATTATGGAGCTCCAGCTCCCTCTACTGGAAATAAAACCAGTTTCATTAATAAATGCTTCAAGAGATAAATTAGAAGTCAGGTTTTTGTTCAGCTGGTCACACGTCTCACATCACTGTGTCTACTGACAGCACAGAAGTACACCCCTCTGTCATCAGGCTGCACGTTCTTCACAGTCAGAGCGCCGGTCTCAAAGCTGTCTTTGACTGCTGAGTATTTGCTCTGAGAGCTCTGGCCGTAGTCGGGCGTCCCACCAAACATCGTGTACACGATCAGGGTCATGGTCTCCCCTGGACGCTGTCTGTACCAGTACATTTGGTTGTGGGTATAATCTCTGGTGTGGCTGCAGTTCATCTCAGCAGACTTGGAAGCAGCAGTCCAGCTGACTTCAGGAAGCTGAGTTACATCTTGGCAATGACCTGTTAGAGGAAAACACAAAGTTTAACTTGATCTATTTACTTGTAGCAAAAATAACTTCTGCTGTAGGTAATGCATCATCATCATGTTAGTTCCACTGGTAGTGAAAGGCTCATAACAGTCAGAGTTGAAACATTTATCATTAGAAAACCAAACTTCTTCTACCTTGAAGCCACAAAGCCAGGAGCACACATGTGAGGAGGATCAGGGCCATCATATGGTGGTGCTGAAATGCTGTTGTTGAAGCTTGCTGCCATCTAAAAACAAAGGAAGGAGGGTTGAAGCCATCGCTCTACATAAGAACCTCCCATTCTGATCCTTGATGAAATCAGATGAAAAGCCAATATTGGTTAGCGTGCAGGTGCAGCAGTGGCTGAGAGCTGGAATACAAAGTGAAACCAGTTTAATCAGGAGGTTTTTGTACTGAGAAGCTGTGTTATGTAGCACTGTGTTAACTAGCAGCACAGAAGTAAACTCCACTGCTGTCCAGGCTGAGTTCTTTGATTATTAACGTGCAGTTTTCTCCTTTATTTGCACCTCCTTTAATCTCCACATTTACTCCTTTCTCTAGGTTTTCAGTGCCTGCAAACATGTTTCCCAGGAGCTGCATGTCTCTGTTGGACTGTTTGTACCAGAGGATTCTGTCAAATCTATCACTGGTGTGTGAACACTGGATTTTGGCTTCACTGATTGACGTGTTGAACATTTCTGGTGGAGACTGATGCACTTGGTTGTTGGGAGAAGAGTCTGCAATAAAGGAAATCATCTCAAAAATGAGGAAATTCAACAACAATTTATATCAGCCAGTAATGCAGATTTAACATATTTTCAAATGAATCTGAGGACATTACCTGAAACCAGCATGGTGGTAAAAGTAATGCTTAAGAAGAAGATGAGCATCATGGGTTCTCCTGATATTTAGTTAGAAAGCTAGAAAACAGAATTCTATTTAGTTGTTTCCCTTCATGCACCAGCAGCACATGGATCATTTACCACCTTGTTTCTGCATCAACTACAGAATCAGCAAACGTCATGATTAGATGGGCGGTGTCGTAGTCGACCCTCCTCCTGGTTCTGATGTAGTCCTCACCACAGAGGTGGTTTAGAGTAAAGGTCTGACTGGAGACATACCGCCACCTAACGAGTGGAAATAAAACAGCTGAATGAGGCTTTGATAAAATCATTTATTGAGGTTTTTGCTCTGAGAATCAGTGACATGTAGAGCTGTTATAGCTGGCAGCACAGAAGCACACGGCGCTGCTGCTCAGGCTCAGTCCTCCAGTTGATAATGTGCAGGTTTGTCTTTCTTCTGCATTTCCTTCTCTAATTAGCTGCTCAACTGGCATTGCCTCACACCCCATGCTAGGGGCACTATTTTGGACAATATTTACAAATTTACATAGAGGCCCCAGGGACATGGCTCCAAATGCCAAAAATCACATCCCTCATTACCCTAGTTGGGAAGTGTGTACAGCAAATGCCAATGAAAGTACAATTCCAACTGGCATTTGCCATACATGTTTACCCATAATTAATGTAGAGCAAAAACCAGAACCTTAGTTGGCAAGCCCTGGAAATTGTGTACAACAAGTGACCATGCAAGTAAAAATTCACTTTGCCATACATTTTCACTTAGTGGTAATGAAATAACTTTATTTTACCTACATCACCTGATCAGGTGGGTCTGCCATGATGGATGTCAACAGTGATTTACAGGAGTATTAAATCAACAAAAAAGTGGCAGATGTTTTTTTTTTTGCCAGTTTAGCCTGGCTTCTGCTGGTTCAGGTGAAGTTCATTTGTGGGAAGATTTAGCACAAATAGGCGTGGCTTATAGAGCGTGGTATTTATGGGGGGGAACAAAGGAAGGAGGGTTGAAGCCATCGCTCTACATAAGAACCTCCCATTCTGATCCTTGATGAAATCAGATGAAAAGCCAATATTGGTTAGCGTGCAGGTGCAGCAGTGGCTGAGAGCTGGAATACAAAGTGAAACCAGTTTAATCAGGAGGTTTTTGTACTGAGAAGCTGTGTTATGTAGCACTGTGTTAACTAGCAGCACAGAAGTAAACTCCACTGCTGTTTAGGCTGAGTTCTTTGATTATTAACGTGCAGATGTCTCCTTTATTTGCACCTCCTTTAATCTCCACATTTACTCCTTTCTCTAGGTTTATAGAGCTTATGAACATGTATCCCAGGAGCTGCATGTCACTGTTGGACTGTTTGTACCAGAGGATTGTGTTGTAGGTATCAATAAAGTGTCGACACACAATTTTGGGAGTTTTGTCTGCTGTTATGACGACTTCAGATGGATCCTGAACGACTCTGTTACTGGAAACAGAACCTGTAATAAAGCAGATCCATAAATGGCGTTATCAGCAAAAGACACTGGTGAATCAAGAAACATTTTTTATCCCAGTAATGCAGCTAAAAACATTATTAATTAAATCAATTTGAAAAAATTACCTGAAACCAGCATGCTATTAAACGTAAAGCCTAGAAGAAACACGAGCATTTTGTGGTTTTCAAATAAAAATTATGTAGAAAAAATCAAAGAAACAGTTGAAAACAATAATGATGATATTCTGTTGTTCCCCTGTATGAATCAGCAGTATAACGATCTTTTACAGCCTTGTTTCTGAGTCAAATCCAGACTCAGTAAATGTGTCGTCACTAGATGGGAGGTGTTGTAGCTGGTCTGCCTTCTGCTTGATGAAATCCTGAAAATTGTTGGTGCTCTTTGGTCAATGAAAGAAAAACTCTCAGTAACTGGAATCTGACAAAAATAATAATAAATAAAACTTCTATTAAATTTAACCAATGAAAGTCAGACGTTGCTTTAATGGAATTATTTAAAAAATAAACTCATGGAACAGGCCTGGACTAAAATAATGGAACTCCTAGAAAAGACTGAAAATAATGTGACCAAAGGGACGTGTTAATTCAAGGTGTGTCCACTAATTAGCATCACAGGTGTCTGCAATCTTGTAATCAGTCAGTGGGCCTATATATAGGGCTCCAGGTAGTCACTGTGTTGTTTGGTGACATGGTGTGTATCACACTCAACATGGACCAGAGGAAGAGAAGGAAAGAGTTGTCTCAGGAGATTAGAAAGAAGATATAGACAAGCATGTTAAAGGTAAAGGCTATAAGACCTTCGGTTGAAAAGTGAGTAATTAATTGTTTATTAATGCCCATCCAAGTAACATCCAAAATACAGGGTAGGATAAGTGGATGCATTAGTTAGCTGTTACTTACTGCTGATTCACTGCAAATACACAACCATAGTAAATGATGTAATGCATAAAAGCAGTTGTTAATACTTTATTTAATGGTTTAGTAATGCTTAATAATGCACCAATTAACATTAATAAAGAGACCCTTATTGTAAAGTGTTACCAGACCTTCTCCAAGCAGCTAGATGTTGCTGTGACTACAGTTGCACATATTATTCAGAAATTTCAGATCCATGGGACTGTAGCCAACCTCCCTGGACGTGGCCACAGGAGGAAAATTGATGACAAACGAAAGAGACGGATAATCTGAATGGTAACAAAAGAGCCCAGAAAAACTTCTGAAGAGATCCAAGGTGAACTTCAAGCTCAAGGAACATCAGTGTCAGATCACACCATCCATCGTTGTTTGAGCCAAAGTGGACTACATGGGAGACGACCAAGGAGGACACCATTGTTGAAAACAAATCATAAAACAGCCAGACTGGAATCTGCCAAACGACATGTTGACAAGCCACAAAGCTTCTGGGAGAAGGTCCTCTGGACAGATGAGACAAACATGGAACTTTTTGCCATCAGCTCTATGTTCACAGATGGAGAAATGAAGCATATCAAGAAAAGAACACTGTCCCTACTACTGTGGAACATGGAGGAGGCTCTGTTGTGTTCTGGAGCTGCTTTGCTGCATCTGCTCAGGGTGTCTTGAATCTGTGCAGGGTTCAATGAAATCTCAAGACTATCAAGGGATTCTGGAGAGAAATGTGCTGGCCAGTGTCAGAAAGTTTGGTCTCAGTCGCAGGTCATGGGTCTGGCAACAGGACAATGACCCAAAACACACAGCTAAAACCACCCAAGAATGGCTAAGAGGAAAACACTGGACTATTCTAAAGTGGCCTTCTATGAGCCCTGACCTCAATCCTATTGAGCATCTTTGGAAGGAGCTGAAACATGCCGTCTGGAAAAGGCGCCCTTCAAACCTGAGACAACTGGAGCAGTTTGCTCATGAGGAGTGGGCCAAAATACTTGCTGAGAGGTGCAGAAGTCTCATTGATGGTTACAGGAATCGTTTGATTGCAGTGATCGCCTCAAAAGGTTGTGCAACAAAATATTAAGTTAGGGGTACCATCATTCTTGTCCAGGCCTGTTCCATGAGTTTATTTTTTTAAATAATTCAGATGAAGCATGGTTGCACTCAATTCAGATTGTGAAAATTTAAATTTAAAACATGTTGTCTTACATGAATAAATTAAATGTTTGATCAGTGCAGCCAAACTAGGGCTTCATTATGCTCTGCTTGCTGCACAGTAGTAACAGCTTTATGCTCAGGTTTGATCTTTTGGATGTGCAGATCCATTCTTTGTTGCATCTCCACCACATTTTTAGAACAGATTTTCTCTATTTTTGTTTTTGTCTTTATTATTTTTGCAGCTCTTGCAGAGTAACAGCTTTGTAATTTCAATAGAATTTTAAATGTTTCCCCATGTGACTGCTGGTACCAGAGCATCAGTCTGTGGTTTTGTTGATGAAAGTCATTATGGAGCTCCAGCTCCCTCTACTGGAAATAAAACCAGTTTCATTAATAAATGCTTCAATGGATAAATTAGAAGTCAGGTTTTTGTTCAGCTGGTCACACGTCTCACATCACTGTGTCTACTGACAGCACAGAAGTACACCCCTCTGTCATCAGGCTGCACGTTCTTCACAGTCAGAGCGCCGGTCTCAAAGCTGTCTTTGACTGCTGAGTATTTGCTCTGAGAGCTCTGGCCGTAGTCGGGCGTCCCACCAAACATCGTGTACACGATCAGGGTCATGGTCTCCCCTGGACGCTGTCTGTACCAGTACATTTGGTTGTGGGTNGTAGTCCCTTCAAGTCAAGTCATTTCCAGCCACGTTCCTTTCAACTCCAGTTTTTCCTTCAGTCATGTTCTTTTCCGTCAATTCAGTTCAGCTCTCCTTCAGTCAAGTCCCTCCAGCTGGGTTCCTTTCAGCCACGCCAACTCCAATCCCTACTGGTCAAGTCTCCTTCAGCTCCCCTACATTATTTCCAGCCCCTTCTGGTCAAGTCCCTTCTAGCCCTGGAAGTCCCTTTCCATCACGTCACGTCCAGCCAAGACCGTTGCTGGTCTCTTCAATCCCCTCCAGTTTCCTTCAGCTCAACCAGTTCCCGTTCAGCCCCCTAGAGCCCCTTCCTGTCCAGTCATGTCCAGTCTGCTTCAATCAGCTCCAGTCATGCCGAGTCCATCAGTCAGGTCACTTCTGCCAGGGTTTAGTCCCATCCAATCGAGTCGGATCAGATCTCTCCTGGCCTCTCTGGGTTTTGTGCTCGCCGCCCCCGGACCTCCTAGTCTCACGGTTTTGGGCCGTCCGGAGCCGTCCCTAGGGTGGGGGGTACTGTCATGATTCCTGCCTTCCAGCCATCCTTCTGACACCGCACCATACTTAGGACTCCACTTCCCAGCATTCCCCACACCGTCACGCACCTCTCCACGTCATCACGTCCACACTATTTCAGGAAGTCTTCTCGGCAACTCCAGCGCTGGCTCATCGTTTCTATGTCCGTAGCCCCGGCGTTCCCGTTTCGTCTCGAATCTAACGGCGCCTCGCTTAGTAGCGTTTTTCAGTTCTACCTTAACTTTTATTTCTCCAGCGCATCGGCTCCGCAGGTCACGCCGTGCGCCTAGAGCTTCCGGCGCTCACCTCACGCTTTAGCTTACTAGCCCCTTGGCTCAGATCCACGCCAGCCGGCTACAGCTTTCAACCGTTCCAGTCGTCATGGCTCCACACTCACGCCAGACGATCCAGAGCTCCTACGCTCACCTCATCCATCTGCATCCAAACAGTAAGCCCGTTTTTTCCTTTCTGGAACATCGCCACGTCCTCGTTTTACTTCGAGGTTCGTGTCGGTGCTCCTATAATAAACTGCGTGTTAGACGTCACCCAACGCTAGCACTCCCTGCGATTGGGTCTAATCACACGCTACAACCCTCCTCACTGCTCACGCTGTGGAGCTCAGGTGAGGAGCGTGACAAACTGCATCGCATTTTGCAGCACACAGCCTAGTTAACAAAATGGAATGATAAATGGATTTCATCATTCTTTTTATTTTAAAATGCTTCATCACCCATTAGCTTCACAAGAATTAACGTATCCTATTTATTTCTTGTTTTTGGACAAATCCTGCCTCCTGCTCCTTTAATGCATCATTAAGCCATTAACTATTGTTTATTACTGAACCTTAGTTAATGCAGTAATAAGCATTAAATAATATTTAATTACTTAGCATGTGTTTTACTCTGCAGTAATTACCATGATAGTTGATGTGTTAATAAACCCTTAATAAATACCCAAGTAATCATTTACTATGGTTGTGTATTTGCAGTGAATAAGCAGTTAGTAACAGCTAACTAATGCATCCACTTATCCTACCCTGTATTTTGGATGTTACTTGGATGGGCATTAATAAACAATTATTTACTCACTTACTAATGCTGTACTGTGTACTTCAGCAGGTAGCCCTGACCTGACTTTAGGTAAGGTAAAAACATGTATCCCTTTGGAAACACTTGCTAAATGCTTAATAGACTCAAGCATCATTTAAGTATTACTTATCCATAGTTAACCATTAATAAATGACTTTTGGACCCTTATTGTAAAGTGTAAACATGTATCCCTTTGGAAACACTTTCTAAATGCTTAATAGACTCATAAGCATTACTTAAGCTTATCACTTAATTAATTTTGGACCCTTATTGTAAAGTGTAAACACTTATCTCTTAGCAAATGCACAGCAGTGGTAAATGAGCTTTACTTATTCAATATCAGTTGAAACAATCACATGCTTGATATGTGATTGTACATTATCAATCCTGTCATTGGACATTTCTTAGTCAGTCTACCTGGCTGTCTATCTACCTCCTCTGTCAGTCTTTGTACTGTACAAAATACAGGGTAGGATAAGTGGATGCATTAGTTAGCTGTTACTTACTGCTTATTCACTGCAAATACACAACCATAGTAAATGATTACTTGGGTATTTATTAAGGGTTTATTAACACATCAACTATCATGGTAATTACTGCAGAGTAAAACACATGATGCTAAGTAATTAAATATTATTTAATGCTTATTACTGCATTAACTAAGGTTCAGTAATAAACAATAGTTAATGGCTTAATAATGCATTAAATAATATGTTTATTAACGCTATGTAATGCATAAAAACAGTTGTTAATACTTTATTTAATGGTTTAGTAATGCTTAATAATGCACTAATTAACGTTAATAAAGGGACCCTTATTGTAAAGTGTTACCGAATACTTTATTATTGGGAATTGTGTACAGAAAAAGCCAAATCAAGTAGTATTTTCAATAGGCCTTTGCCATACATTTTTACTCAGTGTTACTGTATTAACCCTTTTCACCTGCATCACCAGGTCACAGTGGTCCACCATGAATTCCCAGTGTTGAACGGACATCAAAAGTGTTGGTTGTTTTTATTGGTTTTGGTCCAGTTTAGCTTGGCTTCTACTAGTTCTAGCATAGTTCACTTGTGGGAAGATTGAGCACAGCTAGGTGTGGCTCATAGAGAGTGGCATTTATAAAAGTGCTAAGTAGCATACAAACTTTAGCTTCCATTTTCTCTGCTGCTAACAGATGTAATCAAGTTGTTGACATTGCAAGAATTCACCCCGCTGGATTTATAACATAATGTGACTTTCTATCCTCATTAAACACAAGTCAAATAAATAAATGTGATTTTCTACTGTAGCAGCCGTTAAAAGCCAAACAAGTCCAGATCCCTATCTGTTTTTGTCACTGGCTGGGTCACCGGGTTCAGCTGCTAAATAAATTAACTCTGGCTGCAATTCATCTCAGCAGACTTGGAAACAGCAGTCCAGCTGACTTTAGGAACCTGAGTTACATACTGACCACAAAGGTTACCATGACTTATTTGCTTGTAGGAAACGTTACCTCTGCTGCAGGTAATGTGTCATTATCTTGATAGTTTCACATGTAGTGCAAGAATCCTAAAAGTCAAAATTGAAACTTTTTTCATATAATCATTAGAAAATCAACACTTTCTCTACAAACTTCTTCTACCTTGAAGCCACAAAGCCAGGAGCACACATGTGAGGAGGATCAGGGCCATCATATGGTGGTGCTGAAATGCTGTTGTTGAAGCTTGCTGCCATCTAAAAACAAAGGAAGGAGGGTTGAAGCCATCGCTCTACATAAGAACCTCCCATTCTGATCCTTGATGAAATCAGATGAAAAGCCAATATTGGTTAGCGTGCAGGTGCAGCAGTGGCTGAGAGCTGGAATACAAAGTGAAACCAGTTTAATCAGGAGGTTTTTGTACTGAGAAGCTGTGTTATGTAGCACTGTGTTAACTAGCAGCACAGAAGTAAACTCCACTGCTGTCCAGGCTGAGTTCTTTGATTATTAACGTGCAGTTTTCTCCTTTATTTGCACCTCCTTTAATCTCCACATTTACTCCTTTCTCTAGGTTTTCAGAGCNTAGAAGTCAGGTTTTTGTTCAGCTGGTCACACGTCTCACATCACTGTGTCTACTGACAGCACAGAAGTACACCCCTCTCTCATCAGGCTGCACGTTCTTCACAGTCAGAGCGCCGGTCTCAAAGCTGTCTTTGACTGCTGAGTATTTGCTCTGAGAGCTCTGGCCGTAGTCGGGCGTCCCACCAAACATCGTGTACACGATCAGGGTCATGGTCTCCCCTGGACGCTGTCTGTACCAGTACATTTGGTTGTGGGTTATATCTCTGGTGTGGCTGCAGTTCATCTCAGCAGACTTGGAAGCAGCAGTCCAGCTGACTTCAGGAAGCTGAGTTACATCTTGGCAATGACCTGTTAGAGGAAAACACAAAGTTTAACTTGATCTATTTACTTGTAGCAAAAATAACGTCTGCTGTAGGTAATGCATCATCATCATGTTAGTTCCACTGGTAGTGAAAGGCTCATAACAGTCAGAGTTGAAACATTTATCATTAGAAAACCAAACTTCTTCTACCTTGAAGCCACAAAGCCAGGAGCACACATGTGAGGAGGATCAGGGCCATCATATGGTGGTGCTGAAATGCTGTTGTTGAAGCTTGCTGCCATCTAAAAACAAAGGAAGGAGGGTTGAAGCCATCGCTCTACATAAGAACCTCCCATTCTGATCCTTGATGAAATCAGATGAAAAGCCAATATTGGTTAGCGTGCAGGTGCAGCAGTGGCTGAGAGCTGGAATACAAAGTGAAACCAGTTTAATCAGGAGGTTTGTGTACTGAGAAGCTGTGTTATGTAGCACTGTGTTAACTAGCAGCACAGAAGTAAACTCCACTGCTGTCCAGGCTGAGTTCTTTGATTATTAACGTGCAGTTTTCTCCTTTATTTGCACCTCCTTTAATCTCCACATTTACTCCTTTCTCTAGGTTTTCAGAGCCTGCCAACATGTAACCCAGGAGCTGCATGTCTCTGTTGGACTGTTTGTACCAGAGGATTCGATCAAAGCTATCACTGGTGTGTGAACACTGGATTTTGGCTTCACTGATTGATGTGTTGAACATTTCTGGTGGAGACTGATGCACTTGGTTGTTGGGAGAAGAGTCTGCAATAAAGGAAATCAAATAATGTTGAAAATGATGAAATTCAACAACAGTTTATATCAGCCAGTAATGCAGATTTAACATATTTTAAAATGAATCTGAGGACATTACCTGAAACCAGCATGGTGGTAAAAGTAATGCTTAAGAAGAAGATGAGCATCATGGGTTCTCCTGATATTTAGTTAGAAAGCTAGAAAACAGAATTCTATTTAGTTGTTTCCCTTCATGCACCAGCAGCACATGGATCATTTACCACCTTGTTTCTGCATCAACTACAGAATCAGCAAACGTCATGATTAGATGGGCGGTGTCGTAGTCGACCCTCCTCCTGGTTCTGATGTAGTCCTCACCACAGAGGTGGTTTAGAGTAAAGGTCTGACTGGAGACATGCCGCCACCTAACGAGTGGAAATAAAACAGCTGAATGAGGCTTTGAGACTTTGATAAAATCATTTATTGAGGTTTTTGCTCTGAGTATCATTGACATGTAGAGCTGTGGTAACTTGCAGCACAGAAGTACACGGTGTTGCTGATCAGGCTCAGTCCACGTGTGGCAACCCGAGGGGGGGGGCAGGGCTCCACTACCAGATGGAGCCTTGCTTTTAGTTTTTTCCCAACAACGCCACCTGGTACTACCAGGAACCAAAAGAATAGAATCACCTTAACCTTAAGGTACATAGGTTCAGTTTTACGAAGCAAGCTTGAGACGGAGTTCCACACACAATCAATAATTTAATAAATGCCCTAAAATAAAACCACTTCTAGTAAAATAAACATGCAGTTAAAATACTAAACTAATTAAAAGTCAGGCTGAGGCTGCTGTAAAATAAATCACCCCAATCACACGTGCATGAATTCAGGGGGGTGAAGTGGCTCTGGAACCTCAGGCGCACACTTGTCGGAGGGGGCCGTCACCAGGGCGTCACCACCGCCAGCTCTCAGCCTGAATAAAAGAAATAAAAAATCAGGACACAGACACACAAGTAAAACAATTAATATGAGCGGGCCGGCTGTCAAACGGTCAACCACACGCACACACCGTTACCTCACTCCACACACACACAACCTGATTGTTCTGAGCTCCTGTTGTCCTTTTGAGCTCTCGTGGCTTTCCGCAGCGTTCAGCTGTGAAGGGTTTCCAGTGCTCTTAAGTCAGTTCCCACGCCGCACGGCTGGTGCTCGGTAACGACCCAGGGAGGATGAGCTGCCCTCGGTGATCTCGCCCAATCGGCAGATGACCATCCCAGGCAGAAGCGGATGGAACAGCGGGAATGGGGCGCGGTGGAGAGCAGCTAGATACTCAGAACCAGAGCTTAATTTGAGCCGGATCTTGCCGGAACAAGATCCGGGAACTCTCTTATTTTGAAGGGACGCGTTCCGGTAATTGTCTGCTAGGATCCGTTAACTCGCGCTGCTACCTCATGAGCGGGTAAATGAGGACGTTGTGTTGGGCAGGGACTTCCGGGTGTGTGGTTTATTTGTCCAATCTCATACCTAAACTTTTCGCTTTTCGGCAAAATCGCCGTTTTTAAGCCAACTAAGCCGTTCTGGTTTCAGCAGTCAACAAGGGAAATAGGGGATTCATCTTGTTCACAAACGATCTTTGTTTTAGCGTGTCGTCATTGACCAATCACAATCGCGGAAACAGACGCTTTGGCAGCGCCGCAGCCGGACCGCACAGCGCGCTCACGAGCAGCGGCTTTGAGTTTAAAGTTTGTCAAATCTAACAAAATCACCACTAAATAACACGGTTTTCTGTCGAGGACTGTAGCAGATTTACCTCCTTTCAGCCTTTAGAGATTTTCCCCCGAGGCTCGTCGTGTTTATTTCCAAGTCAAGTTCGGAGTTTAACATAACCACTGCCAGTATTTAACTCCGTTAAAACCAGTAGCTGTATAAATGAAAGGTTAAAACCTAATATTAACAACATAAATACTTTTTTCTGGTGAGAAATGGCCACCAGCAGGTAAAAGTCATCCTAATATATTGATCTGGGCAGCGGAAGATTTAAGGAAGCTGGAGTACAAACATGTGATGAGATCATTTCATAATGTTGTAACATTTCTGCAGCACTAAAGCATAGTTGTAACATTTTGCCCTTAGCAGTGGTTTATTAAAGTATTCAAGCAAACAGCTGAGATAAAGCTGCAGCTCTTCCTAAACGTTTAATCAGAACCAACTCATCAGAGCAGCATGAACACAGCAATAACCTCCTAAGAACTCTGGAATATTTTCAGATGTTTTCCTGTTTGGTGTTCTGTGAGTTAGTCTCACAGTAATTCTTAATTATATGATGATCCCTAATCATTTCCTGATCATTTTTGTCAGGCATATTTTCCTTTTGCTCTGAGCAGAGGGACTGTCTAAACCTCATGGTAGAAAATGGTTTGCATTTTGCAAAAAAAATCACATTGATGATTTTTTGTAAGTATTCCAACAAATTATTGTAGCAATAAAAGGTATGTAAATGTCAGAGGTCCCTACCCAGGTAGCAAAATTGGTCTGGGACAGATGTGGCCCACATCTGGCACTTACATCTGGCCAACATACCGCAATGAATGAGGGGCCCCCACTGGCCCAGGCCAGTTTGCCAGAGGTGGGCCATGTATGGCCCATAGCCGTTCCAGCACTGGGCCAGTTGTGGTAACCTGCACTGGCCCACACCAGGCCCAGCTCTGGCAGGGGCGGCTCGGACTCGGCAAACCAGATGTGGGCCAGTGGTGGGCCGTCATTCATTGCGGTATGTGAGCCAGATCTGCCATGGGTGCCGGATGTGGGCCATACCTGCTGAACTGCTTATTGCTCAGTCACAAATTTAGACAATAAATAAAACAATTACACTTCAAATATATACAATAACTGCTCAATCAATAAAAGGAGACCATGCTTAAGCTTTACAAACATTTGTAATTTCAAAAACAGCTGGAAATTCACAAATTGAGGAAACTATAGGTCATGTTTACATATAATTCCATTCAAGTTGTTACAATAATGTGGTAGAGGAAGTTCTTTAAAAATACATTTCCAAATTGAAACTTCATAAATGCAGAGATCAGTAAAGGAATGAAGATACACAGTAAATTTAGTTCACAGCAAAGATGTTTGCTTCAGTTTAATTTGCAGTTTATAAAACTACAAGAACCCACCATCACACAATTAGTCCAGAGGGGAAAGGAGAGCAATAGGAGCACATGAAGCTGGGTTTTAGTTTCTGCATCGTTTAGAAACAGTTGTGATTAAAGGTTTTCATATTGGAGAATTTTGTACAACACTACAATGATAAAATAAACTGTGTGTTATTTATCATGATATTGATCAAACATGGTTATTGAGAACAAAAATATTTAATTAAAAAGGAGATTTAATTAATTATTAAACACTCAAAAGTATNTACATCAACTTCAAGAATCAAACTCTCTTTTGGCTCTTTGAAGTACAACATCAGGAGCAGCAGGATGCAGGCAGCCTTGTCAGAGTCTGGATCATAGCAGGCCAGAACATCACAAATCTTGGGGTTGTCCAGTGTTGCACAGTAATCCAGGATGGTCTGTCCTCGTCGACTAATTGTCTCTTGACGTATGTATTTTTCATCAGTGGTTCAGCTCTCTCTGCTCCATCCATTCCTTCCTCTGTGTATACAGAATGTATGGTTAGCACCCAAGTAACAATTTGGTGTTGTAGCAGCCCAACACACACAGTGTACAGATACAACTTGTTTCTAGTATTTCTTGTTTTACACAGAATAGCAAAAAAGGTTCGTTCTTTACATTTGTTTTGCTGACAGTTTTGGTTCTCAGCAGGAGCCAACTGAAACTGTCAGCAAAACAAAGGTAAAGATTTAACCTTTTTTGCTATTCTGTGTAGACAAGGAATACTAGAAGCAAGTTATAATGATAAGACACAGTATGAACATAACAAAGACGTGTGCAGATTTTGACCAATTACTAAAGTCTAAACCAGGGTTTTTCCTGGCTCAAATTGAGGCAGAGGTGGTACCATCCTGACCATGCGCCAGCACATGCATACTCTGTGCATTCAACTGCCTCACTTTTTTAAAGGCAAAATATTTTTTGTTAAGCGTTCTAATTAGGGATGCGTACACGCACGTATCAATCACGTACACAATGGCTTTGCGTTGTTATGCTCTTAATGACTTGGAAACAGAGTAACGTACCCTCGCTTCGCCGACTCTTCCTGTCCTGCACTCTTTCGGCTCTCAAACGGCTCCTCACATTTTATGTTTCTTAAATGAATTTCATCACCAGAAATTATGCTAAACTGTGTTTTAACTGAATCACTAATCTACAATATACATTATATCAAATTCTTATTATTTAAATAACTTATTCTATTCAACATGAAGCAGAGAGCTAAAAAACACATTTTAAATGACAAAAACAAACTCTGCAAGTAAAATATTTATTAAATTTGAACTATTAGACCCTGTTGGATATATTTTCCCTTTGCATATTCCACACTCTGCCTTTTAATTGTCATTGTAGTTAAAATGTGTCCAAATCTTAGTGCCTGTCCTATTTTAACTTATTTCCTCACCTTTATGTTGCGCTGTTTGTTTTTCTTTCCTCCCCTTTTATAGATTTGTCTCCACCAATATTTACAGGTAGGGTCTCGTCGTGATAATAATTGTCCCAGCACTTTGTGCGAGTCAGCCCTCTCCCTGCTTTCACAGCGATCAGGGGTGCGCTGGAACCCCCCACCCCGGTCTCACTGACCAGAGGCACTCTGCGTGTGTGTGTGCGCACGCACATTTTGCGGTTTTTTTTAGTGGCTCGGGGGCCTGCAGGTACAGTCTGTGTCACTCGCTCCGGCTTCTCCCAAGGAGGAGCCCTCCTGAAGCAGGTGTACCGTCATTTTGAGTTCCCCCGTCATATAGTGTGTCCCCTACAGCTCCGCTCCTCCCTCCCGTCAAAACAGCAGCTACGCTCCGGTCAGGCGGAAGAAAAACTCCCGCGCTCCATGCATACTGTTTCCTCCATGATTCTGTTTGTTTCCCCCTCATCACACAGGGGAAAACGATATCTGATGGCCAAAATCAAGCCGTCAGATACTGGTCCCCCCTCATTACTCAGGGAAAACGATATATGATGCCGCCGTTTTGACGCGAGGGCTGAGCGGAGTTGTAGGGGAACTCAAAATGACAGTACACCTGCTTCAGGAGGGCTCCTCCGAGCCGGCCCAAGCTTCGTTCGTGACCGACATTTTAAAACAGTACCGTGAGCCGAAGCTTTAGTGCGACGACCAAACGCCACCTCTACTCCCTAACATTGCAACCTCATGTTTGAAGCAGCTTTAAGTTAGCTTAGCATCCATAGCTTACATCGTTAGCTTAGCATCGACAATGCAATGTTTGGCTAACTTAGAGGAACAGAATTTGACGAAACGATATACTTTCCAGCCTCATAAAACAATTCATATATACATTGAGGATCAAATTAAGTAAACACGTTACCTTCAGAGTAGAGAAAATCCAACCGTTTCGACACCCATCCACTTAGTCCAAGAAAGGATCGTCGCGCTCGTTCGCGCTAGTCCAAGTCCAAAGGCGCAAAGTGAGAAATCGAGAATGGGGGATGGGCTTGCAAACACCACGTGATATTTTCTGAAATAACGCGAGATCTTAAATACAACATTATATTGTAATAATATTGTTTATTGCTGTAAAGTCCTACTATTTTTTAATTTGTTGCTGTGATATTACAGACCTTGTTGTGATATTACAGCAGGTTTTAGATTGCAGGAATTTACTGTAAAATAAGAGTTAAATGCTGTAAAATCAAAGGATACTGTAGTTTTTACAGGTATTTATTGTGATATTACAGGGAAACTTAATTACAACAAATTACAGTAAAAATTTACTGTTAATTGTTGTGAAATGCTGGTAATATTTTACAGTGTTGGTGCCCTTCAGTCAATGAAAGAAAAACGCTCAATGGTCACAGAAATAACTGGAATCTGACAAAAGTAATAATAAATAAAAATTCTATGAAATTTAACCAATGAAAGTCAGACGTTGCTTTAATGGAATTATTTAAAAAAATAAACTCATGGAACAGGCCTGGACTAAAATGATGGTACTCCTAGAAAAGACTGAAAATAATGTGACCAAAGGGACGTGTTTATTCAAGGTGTGTCCACTAATTAGCATCACAGGTGTCTACAATCTTGTAGTCAGTCAGTGGGCCTATATATAGGGCTCCAGGTAGTCACTGTGTTGTTTGGTGACATGGTGTGTACCACACTCAACATGGACCAGAGGAAGAGAAGGAAAGAGTTGTCTCAGGAGATTAGAAAGAAAATTCTAGAAAAGCATGTTAAAGGTAAAGGCTATAAGACCTTCTCCAAGCAGCTAGATGTTGCTGTGACTACAGTTGTACATATTATTCAGAAATTTCAGATCCATGGGACTGTAGCCAACCTCCCTGGACGTGGCCGCAGGAGGAAAATTGATGACAAATGAAAGAGACGGATAATCTGAATGGTAACAAAAGAGCCCAGAAAAACTTCTGAAGAGATCCAAGGTGAACTTCAAGCTCAAGGAACATCAGTGTCAGATCACACCATCCATCGTTGTTTGAGCCAAAGTGGACTACATGGGAGACGACCAAGGAGGACACCATTGTTGAAAACAAATCATAAAACAGCCAGACTGGAATCTGCCAAACGACATGTTGACAAGCCACAAAGCTTCTGGGAGAAGGTCCTCTGGACAGATGAGACAAACATGGAACTTTTTGCCAAAACACATCAGCTCTATGTTCACAGATGGAGAAATGAAGCATATCAAGAAAAGAACACTGTCCCTACTACTGTGGAACATGGAGGAGGCTCTGTTGTGTTCTGGAGCTGCTTTGCTGCATCTGCTCAGGGTGTCTTGAATCTGTGCAGGGTTCAATGAAATCTCAAGACTATCAAGGGATTCTGGAGAGAAATGTGCTGGCCAGTGTCAGAAAGTTTGGTCTCAGTCGCAGGTCATGGGTCTGGCAACAGGACAATGACCCAAAACACACAGCTAAAAACACCCAAGAATGGCTAAGAGGAAAACACTGGACTATTCTGAAGTGGCCTTCTATGAGCCCTGACCTCAATCCTATTGAGCATCTTTGGAAGGAGCTGAAACATGCCGTCTGGAAAAGGCGCCCTTCAAACCTGAGACAACTGGAGCAGTTTGCTCATGAGGAGTGGGCCAAAATACTTGCTGAGAGGTGCAGAAGTCTCATTGATGGTTACAGGAATCGTTTGATTGCAGTGATCGCCTCAAAAGGTTGTGCAACAAAATATTAAGTTAGGGGTACCATCATTCTTGTCCAGGCCTGTTCCATGAGTTTATTTTTTTAAATAATTCAGATGAAGCATGGTTGCACTCAATTCAGATTGTGAAAATTTAAATTTAAAACATGTTGTCTTACATGAATAAATTAAATGTTTGATCAGTGCAGCCAAACTAGGGCTTCATTATGCTCTGCTTGCTGCACAGTAGTAACAGCTTTATGCTCAGGTTTGATCTTTTGGATGTGCAGATCCATTCTTTGTTGCATCTCCACCACATTTTTAGAACAGATTTTCTCTATTTTTGTTTTTGTCTTTATTATTTTTGCAGCTCTTGCAGAGTAACAGCTTTGTAATTTCAATAGAATTTTAAATGTTTCCCCATGTGACTGCTGGTACCAGAGCATCAGTCTGTGGTTTTGTTGATGAAAGTCATTATGGAGCTCCAGCTCCCTCTACTGGAAATAAAACCAGTTTCATTAATAAATGCTTCAATGGATAAATTAGAAGTCAGGTTTTTGTTCAGCTGGTCACACGTCTCACATCACTGTGTCTACTGACAGCACAGAAGTACACCCCTCTGTCATCAGGCTGCACGTTCTTCACAGTCAGAGCGCCGGTCTCAAAGCTGTCTTTGACTGCTGAGTATTTGCTCTGAGAGCTCTGGCCGTAGTCGGGCGTCCCACCAAACATCGTGTACACGATCAGGGTCATGGTCTCCCCTGGACGCTGCCTGTACCAGTACATTTGGTTGTGGGTAAAATCTCTGGTGTGGCTGCAGTTCATCTCAGCAGACTTGGAAGCAGCAGTCCAGCTGACTTCAGGAAGCTGAGTTACATCTTGGCAATGACCTGTTAGAGGAAAACACAACGTTTAAGTTGATTTATTTACTTGTAGCAAAAATAATCATCATGTTAGTTCCACTGGTAGTGAAAGACTCATAACAGTCAGAGTTGAAACATTTATCATTACAAAAACACTTTCTCTACAAACCTCTTCTACCTTGAAGCCACAAAGCCAGGAGCACACATGTGAGGAGGATCAGGGCCATCATATGGTGGTGCTGAAATGCTGTTGTTGAAGCTTGCTGCCATCTAAAAACAAAGGAAGGAGGGTTGAAGCCATCGCTCTACATAAGAACCTCCCATTCTGATCCTTGATGAAATCAGATGAAAAGCCAATATTGGTTAGCGTGCAGGTGCAGCAGTGGCTGAGAGCTGGAATACAAAGTGAAACCAGTTTAATCAGGAGGTTTTTGTACTGAGAAGCTGTGTTATGTAGCACTGTGTTAACTAGCAGCACAGAAGTAAACTCCACTGCTGTCCAGGCTGAGTTCTTTGATTATTAACGTGCAGTTTTCTCCTTTATTTGCACCTCCTTTAATCTCCACATTTACTCCTTTCTCTAGGTTTTCAGTGCCTGCAAACATGTATCCCAGGAGCTGCATGTCTCTGTTTGACTGTTTGTACCAGAGGATTCGATCAAAGCTATNCTCTGTTAAGTATTTATGCAATCTCAGACATATGCCTGTGTGTTAAATTCCCTATTAAGGGTACTTTCTTAGGTTGTATTGAGTGTGAGGTTGTTCTGTGATGTCCTGTGTGTCTGTCTGTTGTGCCTCAGTGTGATGTGTGCCATACGTATACATTAAGGATATATCAGTTGATAAGCTGTAATGACTACTGTTGATTTGGGCCTTTATTAATTGCTAATTTTGGTTTGAGTTTGTGCTTTCCCCCTCAAAACATCATGTTCATGTGTGCCTCTGTCTCTGTGTGAGAAACAGAAGAATGTGCATGTGTGGGAGATACAGTCTCCCTGAGACGATTGATTTGGTGAGAGTAAAATCGAAATTACTTATTCTTCTTTTACAAATTTAGAAAATGGATTGGGGAACTTGGAGTTAGAGGGGAGGTGCCCTCTGGTAAGAGTTGGAGTGTTGCATCCTTCGTATCAGTAAAAGAGGGGCGGTCCCCTCAGAGAGGATCTAGAATTCTCCCAGTGACTGTAGTGCTTCACACTGGAAAAGAATAGAAGCACTGGGAACACAGGTTGTTCCAAGGTGATTTAGCATTTTCTGACCTGAAATTAACAGAGAAAAGCCTATGAGGAGACGTCTTCATAGTAACATGGTCGACCAGTACTAAGGATGGGACTCCACCTCCAGATTCTCCAATCCACAAACAATTCAATTCAAATCAATTCAATTTTACTTAGATAGCACATTTTTGAAACAACCAAAGTTGAGCAAATTGCTAATTATAATAATGATTAACAAATAAAAGTCTCAAAAAAGAGGAAAATATATATAAATAAAAACATGAAAGAAGAGAGGGGGGGGGCACAAATGAAACAGATTAAGAACACTGTCAATTAGTGAAAACAAAAAACAATCTGCTGAGATAAAGTGCTGTACAGAACAACGTAGTCCTTAGGTTGTCAGAAAATGTATGTGTTTTTGTTGGGAAATACATGTGTTTTGTGTTTTATATGCTAATGATTTTATTTTGAAGTTTTCCTTTTGCTCTTGGAAATGTAAACCTGCCTTGTCCCATTTGACCAAGTGTTTTGATCCAAAGGGTGAATTTTTATTTTATTTTATGTTACTGAGTTCTGGTTAGCTAACAGACTTCCAGTAGTATGTCAACAGATATAGAGTAATACTCTGATATTTCAAAATTCAGTTTTAAGTGCTGTATTCATGACCACAGACTAGAGCAGTGATGAACAATGACTAACTTAACTTTGATTCTCGGTAATGGAATATTTGTTTAGCATGCCAAATGAATGTTAGTCTGAATGTTCTGATATCTATCAGCCTGCAGCACCTCTGAGTCTGTCCTGGGGTCTGGGTGGACCAACCCAACCAGCCAAAGGAACAAAGAGGTTTTCTCTGTGTCTTTGTTAAACTTTAGGAAGGGAGGGTCCACTGTAAAGCCTGGTTTATACTCGGTCCGTCTGCGTGAAACGGACGCACGCACCGCCATTTTGCGTTGGCGCAAGGGCTCTCCGACTGGCGCACGGAGGGTGACGGAGACATGCCCCAAATTTTAAACATCCGTCGAACGAGACGGACAGCGCATGCCTGTGATTGGTCAGGATGACGCTTCCTGTAACTTCGTCACCAGCACCGCCAAGAGTACCGCCGTTGCTCCGTTAATAAGTAAAAAAAATATTTAGCGGCAGACCCAGAATAGATTGAAGAACGCATCGCGGAAAAGTCCGAAAATATGAACGTTTATTCACCCGTGACTGAAGGAGCACAAAATACAGAGCAAATGTGGATGGAAACGTGGGTAGAGGTGGCGACTGGATGAAGAGGTGGAGGAGAATGAAGGACAAATTAGTCCGTGTTAAAAAGTCTTTGAAATACATTAAAACAATGTAAACACATGAGTAAATACACTATCGTGAACCGGATACATGAGTGTCATGGTGGCAGGATATCACAGAATAGCGCTACGCCCTCTGGTGTCCTGGCGGGGAATTGCTTTGCAGCACTCCGCTGCCTGAACAGAAGTTCGAATGTGAAAACCTTTCAGACGCTCCGTGTGCGTCTCTCCGTTGCGGAGCTCACAGAGAGTATAAACCAGGCTTAAGATGCAAACACTTTTTGACATGTAAATTTCTGCTCAGGGCTCTTCAGCTCCTGACCAGCTGATTCTTGGGACACAACACAGAAATCTGACTTTCAAAGTCTTTATTCATCTCACCATTTGTTAAGCAGAATTTCCACAACATTCTCAAAAAACCATTATAGTTGCTGTCCCAAGGACTATGCACTCTGGTGTTATAGTTTAGAAAACTGTAACACGCTTCATTACAAAATCCAAACTATTTCCAGGTCCAGAGATGTGTTTTTTTTTTTTTTTTTAGTCATTTAATTGTTTTCTGCCCCTGTGTTTTCTATTTCTTTTGAGTGTTTGTTCATCGTCTGTAACCTCTGGCCTGGAGGTATTAGGGACAGAGATGTGATATGCAATCTGTGGAAAGCAGTCAAATTCAGTCCCTAATCCCAAATTGTATTCCATCAGGTGGAGGCACAGCATCCTCCATGAAATGGTTAATTCAAATTTAGTCTTATGCTGCCTGACCATTGCATTTTCTTTTTTTCCTTTGGCCATACCCTTCTGACTTAACTAGGGAAAAATTATACAGAGTTATTGATAGAGTTATTTCTTTTGAAAATCGTCTGGTGTGTCTGCACAACTCACAGCTTCAACTTCTATCCGGATCTCAACTTAACTTCTGCCAGTTATATGTTTTTTTCATTTTGTAAATTATGATTAGGTTTTATGGGTCTTATATATACAGTCTTTGGGCTAGATTGATTGTGTTTGTTCACTAGACTTTGAGGAAAGGGACATCTTATGACACACATTTTTAAGTTAGTTCTCCTTCATGACTTGTTTTTTTAAGTGTTTTATTTCATTTATTTATCAATTTGTTTTGTTTGTTTTTTTGTTTTGTTTTTGTTTTTTCTTTAATGATGTGTGTGTACTTGTGTGTGTCTATACATCAAAGTCTGGACCATGAAAAGTTTTTCACCTGTATAGAAAGAACCTTTAGGTGTGTGTGTGAAACATGTTTTGGTCTAAAATATTTAAATTGGATGTTGGTTAACTATGTAGCAAACCGCTTGTACACAGTTAATTCCTGATAGCCTGTTCTGAATGTCAATGTGGCGTCTATTTGGTTTAGTTTTTGTTACATTCAATGTGTTTTGTCTTGCAAAACAGACTGTTTTGTTGTTTGATTTTATTTTTTTATTTTCTCATTTTTATTGATAATGAATTAACCCATTGGCCATTTAAGCATTTTCATTACAATTATATGCTAATTTAGTTTATCTGGAAATAGTTGGGTGAGTCAGAAACACATGTTAACATCTCCTTTGTTGTTTCCCACCAGAAAACCTGGGTTAATTGCCTCTAGACTAAGTGTTTCTGTTCTTAATGACAGGTTTGGGCTGAACAGAGATCTGCATGCTGATAAAACCACTGTCACAGACAGACGTCTGTTTCCCTGACCGTGCCTGCAAGATCTTAAGGTCTAACTGGAGGTGATTTGTGATAACCTGTGATCTGGGGCTTAGCTGCGAG
Source organism: Aphyosemion australe (assembly GCA_006937985.1). Lineage (NCBI taxonomy): Eukaryota > Metazoa > Chordata > Actinopteri > Cyprinodontiformes > Nothobranchiidae > Aphyosemion > Aphyosemion australe. The sequence continues at coordinate 1,398,367 of SSNS01000153.1, read as the reverse complement.
ACAACGTAGCTTGCTCTCTAGTCTGGTTAGTGTGACAGTGTGAGTGTCCTGTCACTGGATCCCGATTGTTCACGTGCCCTGGCTGCTTGGCCACAGGGATGTCCCTTTGGCTGACTGGTTAGCGCGCGTGACTCTCACCCGGGAGTCTGGGGTTCAAGACCCGCCCGGGCCCTCGTTTGTCCACCTTGCCACAATTGGCGTTGTTGGCAGGATCCATGTAGAACTGTGAAGTTGGTCCATGGATGTGGAATTTGTGGCACCCTGCGCGGGAGCACGGGACGTGCTTGTGGAAAGAGGGGGGAAGATGTGACAGTGTGAGTGTCCTGTCACTGGATCCCGATTGTTCACGTGCCCTGGCNTGCTTGGCCACAGGGATGTCCCTTTGGCTGACTGGTTAGCGCGCGTGACTCTCACCCGGGAGTCTGGGGTTCAAGACCCGCCCGGGCCCTCGTTTGTCCACCTTGCCACAATTGGCGTTGTTGGCAGGATCCATGTAGAACTGTGAAGTTGGTCCATGGATGTGGAATTTGTGGCACCCTGCGCGGGAGCACGGGACGTGCTTGTGGAAAGAGGGGGGAAGATGTGACAGTGTGAGTGTCCTGTCACTGGATCCCGATTGTTCACGTGCCCTGGCTGCTTGGCCACAGGGATGTCCCTTTGGCTGACTGGTTAGCGCGCGTGACTCTCACCCGGGAGTCTGGGGTTCAAGACCCGCCCGGGCCCTCGTTTGTCCACCTTGCCACATTAGGTTTGGCAGTCCATATCAACCTCTCCTGAAAGGTTACGTCAGAGGCCAGCTCCTGTGGGAGCTCATAGGTGGTTAATGTAGGCAGTGCAATCTCCTAAATCTTATGGTTAAGTGATCAGATTTTTCTGTGAGGCTTGAAATCACTTCTCTGGTGAGATTCAACAAACTTCTAGCTGGTAGGTCTCCAGCTGGTACAGATGTGTATGATGCAACCACACCGCTACTGTGTTTTGGACTTCTTTTGGTGTTCTTTTTGTTTATTAGTTTTTATGGCTTACTGTCAGATTTAGTGCAGATATTTTTTCTGGTTTGAAAGTTCTGTCCACCCCTGTTACTGGAGGTTGTCTTTTGCTGTTTCCTTTTTTGGTTTCTACACAAGCTGAGTGTTGATAGAAAATTTAAATTAAAAAAGGGGGTATTCAGAAGGATCGGGTTTGAGACAGAAGTGTTCAATTCATCTTTTTGGGTTTTTCTTTGTTCATGTAGTTTTTTGGTTTTATTTTAAATTTTTTAAACTTATTCTACAATTCTTGTTTAGCTTTGAATTTTCTTATTTTTTTTTTATAACTGTTTGCTCTTCTAGGAGATAGCACCTATCACAAGTGTTTGAATATCGCTGACTGATATTTTTAAGTTTGATTGTTGTCAATGACCTCTTTGCTCCATGGGTTTTCCTATTGTTTCATGACCTTCGATTTGATGACTGTAATGTTTTAATTGATTGTGTGTTGCCGAGACTACAGACACTAAAGGACTGAGCAGCAGTTATGGAATCTAGAGGATTCCCTTAAGCCTGGGGGCCAGGACCTTGGGCCAGTCTCTAAGCTGTTTACCCTACACCTTCCTTCTCCACCCCCCTGATTTTACGAGCTGCAGTAAAGGATTATCAAGTCCTGATAATGACATGCAGTAAGGAGTGACCACGGCTTGCCCTCTCCCTCCATCTCCTGAGGAACCCCTGGGGAGTGGGAGTCCTTGCTTTGTTTGTTGAATTCTGAAAGGGAGTGTGCTGAAGACATGCTGCCACCTGTAGGAGGATTTTACAGGTGTCCCCACCGAGGTCACAGACTTGTCTCCCTGACTTCAGAAGACCAGAGTTTATTCTGAAACAAGAAAAGTTGTTGGTTTCGTCAAGATTCCATCCTACAGAATTTGCGTTACCTCTGACGAACCTCTTCTACAGGGCATAATAATCCCTCATGAGGTTCTGTCCTGTCCATGTCCACAAGGTCACTGACCTTTCCTGTTTCCCTGTGCGCATTTTTCTTCTTTCCCCCAAATGCAAGAAGTCATCTCATCAAAGGACTATTTACATTCTCACAAAAAAAAATCATTGTGTAACTATGTATTTTATGGTTGTTCATTTTGTTATGTTCATTTTATTTGATTGGAGCGTCACCTCATTGCACTGTGAGACAATGTTTTCTATGTGATCTCTACGTATTTACAGGTCTGATTCTGGGTTTAGGAAAAATTTTACTGAGTTTTCTGATGTTGTGTGCTTTCATGTTGAATTGTTCTGACCCTGTCCATGTATTTCTTTTCCAGTGTTATTGTATGTGTATGTTTGTCTAATGTCATTTATAGTTAATCACATTTTTTTTTCTTAATGATTAGTAAATAATCAAAAGGGTGAACTGTAATGGAAAAAATGTCATTCTTCTATTTACTTTTATTTAATACAATTCTACAGTGAGACGATATTTCTGGGATCAGAGAAGTTGGGGGTTATAGTCATTAATGTTCTGTCTCACAATGGCTTGGCCACAGCATGGTGGAATAATTTTACTTTGTCTCATCTTTTACCCTGTTACTCTTGTTCTTCATGTTTTACATGCCAAAGGAATGTTCCTCTCCCAGATAACACTGTCCTTTGTTTGTGCTCACCCTTGGGCGGGTCAAGGGGGATAAATAGAGTGAAGAATCTCTGCTCAGCAGGACACACTGCTGAGACTGCTTTGGGAAGGGTCTCTGTTGGTTGTCTCCTCATTCTCATATTGCAATATTGGAATTAAACCCTTTTGATTGAATTATGGACTGCTTTCTCATTGCATTATTAAAATTTTTCCATGACAATCTCCTAGGAATAATTGGAGGGATCAGCCAAAGGTGAGCCCGCTACGCAGACTAAACGCCCATCTGCAGAGAGATACTAAGAGATCTAAGTTTTCAAACTGAAGTTTTACAGTCCATACAAACACAATCAAAACGGATCTGCTAGGTGGAGTACCACAAGGCTCTGCTTTGGGCCCACTCCCGTTTTCACTACACGTTTTAAGTTTCATGATATCTTTTTATGCAGATGACTTTCAGCTGTTCTGCTCCTAAGATTCAGCTTTCTTTACAGAGTCTGAATGGCTCCAGTGCAGAAGAGACAGGATTGAACAACTCAATTTAATTAAACTCTGGAAAGACTGAATGTCTGATCATTGCTCCAAAGAGCATGATTACGCTAATCAGGAAAAACAAGTTGATTTAAATTCAGCTGTAAAGTGAAACCTGAGCTGGAGATGGTTGTTTGTATCAGGCAGACATAAACGCTAAAGGTCTGTGCCAGTAAAGACAACAGATGATCGTGCACTGATTGCATGGAAATCAGTAGATGTAGGCAGAGAAAAGGCCGTATTCAAAGTTTTAAAATAACCACTGTCCTCCATCCATTATCCCATTCACAATGATTAGCTGGTTCAGCTACCAGACATGACACATCACACACCGAGAGGTTTGCTACTGTAGCGTGATGACTATAGCCACATACTTATAAAAGGATCAAGGAGATGAATTATTCCATATAAATATGAATTATTAATCTTATTGATCTTTGACTGTTAATTTAACATTACTCTAGGTTTTTTTACCGTAAGTGATCCGCACACTTCTGAATAATTCAGACAGAGTCAAGAAAATAGGTATAAAAATAAATTAAATACTATATTTCTTAATCAATGATGACACAGGACAAAATACTATGAATGATGGTTAAAACAAGATACTGAGACAATTAATGAGGTGATGTAATGTAAGCTAGATGTTATGTTGCATGATCCTATTAAGTGTCTTAGATCCTATGATGTCTGGGTTAAATCAATCTGGATGGTTTAATCAGTTATCAAATTAATAAAGACCATTTGACACCAGCGTGCAGGGCTACTTCACCTCGTGAGTGTGGAAGATCCCGGTGATCTAAGGGTCGGCTAGAGGTCGGTGCTGACGGGTGTCAGGATTTGACGTCTGAGGTACGGAGCTGTAGCGGGCCCCGATACAAACCGGTGGTCGTGGGTACTTCCGGGTGACTGCGGCGTCTGAAGTTTCTTTGCCTTAGGGGCAGTCTACAAAAATAGTTGACCTCGGGTCAAAAAGAGAGGATGTTTCCTTTATTAAGCTTTGCTTTCCCCGGCCGGCCGAACCAAGGAAGCATAGCTAGATTTGTTTAGGTTCACCCCTTTGAGAGGAGAGAACCTCGTCAAGACTGGTCAGTGACTTGAGCAGGAACTGATTTGTTCCGGCACGGGTTTTATCATTCTAATGTTTATTGATTTGGGCGAATCAAATTTTGACACATTAAAGTAGGCGTTACCAAGATGCCTCAGACACCATGTCTTTTCAGTAACACTTAAAGGTGAATCATTCTTAATGTGGTGTAAATCTTATTAAACCTTAATGTGAGTGCAAATTAAATGTTCAAACACAATACTATTATTTGTAAATGTTTAACGAGAGATTAGCACTACTTAATGAATCCTAATTTGTGTAATTAAAGATATGAAATACATCCTTACAGGGAACAAATATTCATTTTAACTCCATCATTCATTATTATTACATGGCATTAGATTTCACATATTGTCATTCAAAAAGTATGATTATACATTTATGTTGTACTTATAAAGTCTTTCACAAGGCAGGAAAAGATTAACTTTATTCAGGAAAGAGATAGTAAAGGTCTTTGCATCAGTATCCTTGACTTGTGATGTCTGATTGCTGCTGGAGTGGAGACATTTAGGCCAAACTAAGATTACGCGTCTCTGGACACGATATCAGAGTGTCCTGACGTGTTGACATGACCTGTAACACAGTTCATTTAGGAGAAAAACCATGAGGGCGATGTCGTTACACTACTGACTTTATTTACTCACAAAGAAACTCATCTGTCTAGTTTAAGTCCATGTGCCTCTCTCGCGCCTGATCCCACATCTACTATTTGAGGCTGAGAGCGCTGATTGTCCATGCGCTCAAGCATCGACCTTCTATGTACCTGCTGCTGATGGCACGGGCATGCTGTCACGTTCTGCTGGCTGAAGGCTGAGGTGAGGATCCAAACGCAGGTGAGCAGGTAAAAGGCAGGTGAGGAGGTTTTAAAGGGGTTTAATGAAGACACGGAGGACTGACACAGATTGTAACACAAGCAATGAACCGACAAGACACACAGGACTGACAGGGTTTAAATACATGAGGATCTGGGGAGCTGGGTGATTGGGAGAACGAGAGGCAGGTGGGACCAATTAACTGGAACTGAAGCAGGGGAGACGAGACACTGGTGAGCAGGGAGCTGGAAAACAGGAGGGCTGGAAGGCCGANCATTTGTTAAGCAGAATTTCCACAACATTCTCAAAAAACCATTATAGTTGTTGTCCCAAGGACTATGCACTCTGGTGTTATAGTTTAGAAAACTGTAACACGCTTCATTACAAAATCCAAACTATTTCCAGGTCCAGAGGTGTTTTTTTTTTTTTAAAAAGTCATTTAATTGTTTTCTGCCCCTGTGTTTTTTTTATTTCTTTTGAGTGTTTGTTCATTGTCTGTAACCTCTGGCCTGGAGATATTTGGGACAGCGATGTGATATGCAATCTGTGGAAAGCAGTCAAATTCAGTCCCTAATCCCAAATTGTATTCCATCAGATGGAGGCACAGCATCCTCTATGAAATGGTTAATTCAAATTTAGTCTTATGCTGCTTGACCATTGCATTTTCTTTTTTTTTTCCTTTGGCCATACCCTTCTGACCTCACTGAGGAAATGTGATACAGAGTTATTGATAGAGTTATTTATTTTGAAAATTGTCTGGTGTTTGTTGTCTGCACAACTCACAGCTTCAACTTCTATCCGGATCTCAACTTAACTTCTGCCAGTTATATGTTTTTTCATTTTGTAAATTATGATTAAGTTTTATGGGTAGATTGATTGTGTTTGTTCACTAAACTTTGAGGAAAGTGACATCTTATGACACACATTTTTAAGTTAGTTCTCCTTCATGACTTGTTTTTTAAGTGTTTTATTTCATTTATTTATCAATTTGTTTTGTTTGTTTTTTGTTTTGTTTTTTTTCTTTAATGATGTGTGTGTACTTGTGTGTGTGTCTATACATCAAAGTCTGGACCATGAAAAGTTTTTCACCTGTATAGAAAGAACCTTTAGGTGTGTGTGTGAAACATGTTTTGGTCTAAAATATTTAAATTGGATGTTGGTTAACTATGTAGCAAACCGCTTGTACACAGTTAATTCCTGATAGCCTGTTCTGAATGTCAATGTGGCGTCTATTTGGTTTAGTTTTTGTTACATTCAATGTGTTTTGTCTTGCAAAACAGACTGTTTTGTTGTTTGATTTTATTTTTTTATTTTCTCATTTTTATTGATAATGAATTAACCCATTTGCCATTTAAGAATTTTCATTACAATTATATGCTAACTTAGTTTATCTGGAAATAGTTGGGTGAGTCAGAAACACATGTTAACATCTCCTTTGTTGTTTCCCACCAGAAAACCTGGGTTGGTTGCCTCTAGACTAAGTGTTTCTGTTCTTAATGACAGGTTTGGGCTGAACAGAGATCTGCATGCTGATAAAACCACTGTCACAGACAGACGTCTGTTTCCCTGACCGTGCCTGCAAGATCTTAAGGTCTAACTGGAGGTGATTTGTGATAACCTATGATCTGGGGCTTAGCTGCGAGACAACGTAGCTTGCTCTCTAGTCTGGTTAGGTTTGGCAGTCCATATCAACCTCTCCTGAAAGGTTACGTCAGAGGTCAGCTCCTGTGGGAGCTCATAGGTGGTTAATGTAGGCAGTGCAATCTCCTAAATTTTATGATTAAGTGATCAGATTTTTCTGTGAGGCTTGAAATCACTTCTCTGGTGAGATTCAACAAACTTCTAGCTGGTAGGCCTCCAGCTGGTACAGATGTGTATGATGCAACCACACCGCTACTGTGTTTTGGACTTCTTTTGGTGTTCTTTTTGTTTATTAGTTTTTATGGTTTACTGTCAGATTTAGTGCAGAGATTTTTTCTGGTTTGAAAGTTCTGTCCACCCCTGTTACTCGAGGTTGTCTTTTGCTGTTTCCTTTTTTGGTTTCTACACAAGCTGAGTGTTGATAGAAAATTAAAATTAAAAAGGGGGTATTCAGTGTTCCTCTGAAGAATCGGGTTCGAGACAGACGTGTTCAATTCATCTTCTTGGCTTTTTCTTTGTTCATGTATGTTATAGGATTTCTGAATCCTGTACCGCTTCTCTATTTCATTCTGTATCTCACACACACCCACACACACACACACATCTGAACACACCCACTTCCTTATCTCCTACTTTAAATAAACTGTGTTGGCAGCCGCTCGGGGCAGACTGTACTCTGTCCTGAGTTGGTCTGTCATCATTTGCAAATGGTTTTGTGTGGTTCATGTGTCTCTCTTATTTCCCCAGTTCCGGTTAGGGTAATTGACAAAATCCCTAACAATGTAGTTTTTTGGTTTTATTTTAAATTTTTTTTAAACTTATTGTGCAATTCTTGTTTAGCTTTGAATTTTCTTATTTTGTATAACTGTTTGCTCACCTATCACAAGTGTTTGGATATTGCTGACTGATATTGTTAATTTTTATTTTTTACTGTTCCATTACTATTTTATTTGAATTGTATCTGACATTATCATTCACTTGGTGTTGGTTTTTGCTTTGCTGTTAACTTTGATTGTTGTCAATGACCTCTTTGATCCATGGGTTTTCCTATTGTTTCATGACCTTATGTTTGATGACTGTAATGTTTTAATTGATTGTGTGTTGCCGAGACCTACAGACACTAGAGGACTGAGCTGCAGTTTTGGAATCTAGAGGATTCCTTTAAGCCTGGGGGGCAGGACCCGGGGCCAGTCTCTAAATTGCTGTTTACCCTACACCTCCCTTCTCCACCCCCCTGATTTTACGAGCTGCAGTAAAGGATTATCAAGTCCTGATAATGATATGCAGTGAGGAGTGACCACAGCTTGCCCTCTCCCTCCATCTCCTCAGGAACCCCTGGGGAGGTGGAGTCCTTGCTTGGTTTGTTGATTTCTGAAAGGGAGTGTGCTGAAGACATGCACATAAGCTGCCACCTGTAGGAGGATTTTACAGGTGTCCCCAACGAGGTCACAGACTTGTCTCCCTGACTTCAGAAGACCAGAGTTTACTCTGAAACAAGAAAAGCTGTTGGTTTCGTCAAGATTCCATCCTACAGAGTTTGCTTTACCTCTGACAAACCTCTTCTACAGGGCATAATAATCCCTCATGAGGTTCTGTCCTGTCCATGTCCACAAGGTCACTGACCTTTCCTGTTTCCCTGTGCGCATTTTTCTTCTTTCCCCCAAATGCAAGAAGTCATNTTGCATTAATAAAATTTTTCCATGACACTACAGTGTCAGCAAAACATCTCACTGGTAACACTCAGAAAGTAGTTATTGTATTTACAAAATTCAAGATGGCCACCGAAACGGATCAATATTTGAAAACACAAAAATGACTCAGTCAGTCGTGCAGGTATTGAGCTACAATAGCCTGTGATATTAAGTGAGAGTAATGCACTTACCCAGAGATAACTGGCTGCACATAACACTGATGTCAAGACTGACCAAACAGCCATAACGCCATTTTTTATTTCAAGATAAGATTATTTTGGGTTAAAACTCTGGCATGAAAGATGTCAATAGATCTGTGTTCCTTCAATAAATGCTGGGCTTTTAATTCATAAAAACAAATGACTTTATTAGCATTATTAAATATTCCTGTGAGAACTTCCGTGCAGTAATGACACATTTCTAAAGTAACCTTACCTAAATCCAACCACTGTTTATGTCACACTGCATCATTTACAAGGAAAGCAGTTTAAAATCAAGACATCTGACTTCTAACCACGTCTTTACTTGGGGTTTTGCTGTACGTCACATCTCGCCTCTATAACAAATTTATATGCTATATAACTAATTTACTCCTGCCGATGCATGGGACTCATTATTTATCTTGTAATGATTTACGGTACAGACTGCCTGAGGTTTTCAGGATTTGCTACTTGTGCAGAAAGTATGGGCATCAACGCAGCAGCCTTGGCATGCACACAGTCCAACATTATGTCCATTTAGGGAGCTGTCAGCTGTGCCTCCTCAGCACTATCACCACCTCTCCACAGGTCCGAAGAAACAGATCCACACTGTGCTTCTCGCTGCTGTCTGAGCGAGATACACTATATCATTTAAAAGGTAGTGCATGAGCTGTGATAAGAGCCTGCGGGCAGATAGAATCAAATAGTTTAACACACAAAAAAGGAGGAAGAATGAGTTTTTTGTAGAGTCACTGTGCTGAACAGTGGAAGGCAAAAATAGGGAAAAAAGGTTCATCTTGGCACCTGCTGGGAGCAAAATTTATGGCATCTCGGTCCTTATGAGCTAGCCACTGTATGAGGTGAAGAATTGATCCTTGAAACTGTCCAGTAATGAATGGCCTGTACTTGAATTAGATGTGGGAACGAGTGAGTGCAGCGGAAGAGGAGTGGAGAGGAGAAATCACATGCTCCTAAATCTTTTCTGCAACATGCGAACAAATGAGCTGCAGGGGACATGGGGAGGGGAACACAACAATTATGTGTTGAATAAAATATAGCCAAGATGACGGGAATTGATCACAGAAAATGGTGAGCGGAGAAAAGTGATTCTTCACGAGGAGCTGGTGGCTGTAAAAGAGCCCCACAAAGGTGAAGCCTGCCTGATGTTGTTCAGCTCTTCTTTCAGGCTTTTGGTAGTTGTACGGAAGGCAAAATAAAGAAAATCTCATTTACATTAGCAGAAATCTTCTCTTGCAAAATGATCTTTATAAGTGATACTGCTCTGGCATAATACATAATACTAACGAGGCTTTAGCAGCTGGAGATGAACAATCTCACCATTTCAGTGAACTCTACCTTACCTTCTCATCATAATTATTCACCTGTAAGCGCCCACTACCTGTTTACTAAACAGCTCTTTGAAACTGAGTAAGTGGGATAGAGGAGGAGGAGGCCTGATGCTCCGGCAGCTTTGTGGAGGAGTCTTCAGCAGCTGTGAGGGAGAGCTCAGAACTGGTTCTGTCTCTGCTATAGCAAAGAACACAAAGGTTAAATGCATTTCTTTTATTTGAAAAGCCTGAAGAAAGTAAAGAGTAGATAGATCTGAAGCATCAGAGCAAGACCATTACCGGGGATGCTTTAGGTATGAGCAACGCCACAAAACTGTAATGAATGTAAAAATAATTCTCATACAAGCTCGTCTTTTAAGTTTCTTGTTATTGAAAATGAAACAGCCCTTATTGTTCAGTAAACTCACTTTTCAGTTATTATGTTTTACAGTGCCTGTTCATAACAGAAATCCTAACAAAATTTAAACAAGAGAAAATGTTACAGAGCAAAGTATTCTTTTCAGATTTATTTAACGTCATTCAAAAGCATTTTAGATGTGGGAGAAGGAATTGTGTTACTGAGACTAGCCTGAAATAACAGAAGTTCTTTAAAAGCATTTAAAGTTGTAATGTAGTAAATAAAGTGCAGAAGACAGCTGAATGGTGTCATAGTTTGAGTGGCTGAAATAGGACACAAGTGCAGACAGGACCTCAGAAGGGTGACTGAAGGCATTTTCAATAACAAAATAACAGAACTACTAACAAAAACAGGACTGACAAAGACTGAGAGGCATCAAGGAAATCAAAACAGAGGAATCCAACAGAGGAATATACACGGAGGGAGTGGAGAACGAGGAATAATCAGACGTAGGTAGGGACAGCTGGGAGAGGGAGCAAACAGAAGAAAATCAAGAGATAAATAAAAACAGGTGTGCAGTAAAGCAGCCTGATGGAAGGTGAAAGATAAACACAGAGACGCAAGGAAACTAAAACCACGAAGACAGCACAAAGGGACGAGACAGATGACTATACGAACTAACACAAAGGACAACAACTAAAATTAAACAACAAAGAAATAATGCACAGTCCCAACACCCACATGTCATGGGAAAGGATCAGAGTTCATGAGCTCCACAGCTGCAAGGAAGAAACTATTGCTCCACCTTGCCGGATTTGAAAATATAAAAAATATTTAGCGAGCCTTGCTAGTTATGCTGACTGTGTTTGTGGCACATGTGAGGACAGCGGACAACTATTAAGATGTTTTCTCTAGCCCAACACCCTAACCCTCCTCCAATGAAGTCTGCAACCATTGGTCTAGGGCAGGGTTTCTATTTGAATTATTGTGTTTGACATGGTCCCAAACTGAGTATGGGTTAGTTTTGTAGTAATCAGACTTGTTGTCTTCCATTTATCTGGGTCTGGGTCAAGGGGGCCAGCAGCCCTAGCATGGAAGCTCGGACTAATCGGGGTTTGTATAATTTTAAAGCAACACTAAATAAGTTTCCCGCTTCTCCCTCATACTGGTCGTAAACAACTCTGCAGCAGTCTGTTGTCCAGCGCTAACACGAGCTAACTGATAGTAAAATAAGCCACAAAATAAAAAGATCCACACTGTTGGACAAAAGATATTATTACTTATAAGTCCAGTAGCAATAAAGCCAGGTCACTATCAGTCCGTGATTTCATAGCCTCCTTCAGCTCCCTCAAGTGAGTGTAGGCCGTACCAAATGTTTACTCTGGTTGTAGCTCTTCGCTTCGCCTCCAAAGACATTAATCTCTAACTTTAGCTTCCATGATGCCAACAAAAACAGCAAAATACTTCTTTTTCTTGTGTCTTTTATAAACAGCAAACTGAAAAAGCTAACTGCTAGCCTTTATATTAGCTTCTGGCTCAGTAAACAGCTATTGCTGTAAAGCAGAGACCTTACTAGTGTTCCTACCTGAACCACTAAACTGTTAAGTGCAGTTTCTGGTCAGCAGAGGGCTACAAAGTGCTGTTTAATGTGATGTTGCTCACATTTCTGGCTCAAGAACCATTGAAACCAGTTTGAAAGCAATAGCTTAAAGTGTTAAAATCACTTTAGTTTTGTTTTCATTTGTAATCAAATGGGCGCAGCTCAGTCATCCTTCAAAACATGACAGGAATCAAGCAGAAAAATGCTTACCAACATGTAACAACACATACTACCTTATTGAGTTGAATAATCATGTTTCTCTCAGTGCTATAATAGTGCTGATGCTAGTGTTTAAGATAAATCTATATAAAAAGGGCATTTTACTTTCAGACCAATTGAGGTCACATCATCATTCACATGTTCAATAATTCATCAGCAGTTTAGATAAGAGTTCAACACTTTCCTTTTTCATATAATCATCTGACTCACCTCCACCAAAGTCCTATGAAGAGAAAGTTGTGACACGCTTTGAACTCGCCGACACGTGGTCTCGTGGTTCATGTACCCCCGAATATTTCCAACCAGCTCAGCGCTGCCAGTCAACCTGAGCGGTTTCTGTCAGGACAGAATGTCAAAACGATTATTTTCTCATCTCCTGAGCTATTTTCGGTAATTATTGGCCAACAATGTACATCGATTACCACTGATTATGTATTTTGTCAAAGGATTTTTTTTAGGGGCGGCAGGAACATAGAATAGACTATATTGATCCCACAGTGGGGAAATTCACTTGTCACAGCAGCACCACCACTCAAAAGGTAATTAGAAGAAGATAAAAAAACAAGGATACATGTATTTACACATAGGCAGTAATCTAGTATTGTAATATTAGATCACTAAAAAACCACAAATAAAAGATGAAAACAAACTTGGTACCAACACTATGCAGCATACTGTAAGAGACACAGACAACACTGTGAATCCGGTATTGCACAAGTATAGAACACATGAATATTGCATTGGTGTTATTGTGTACCAGGATGATACCAGTACAGCTTAAACTGAGGAGTTATACACTCTTACAGCAGAGGGGATGAAGGATCTGCGATAGCGCTCAGTTTTACATCTGGGATGTCTCAGTCTACCTCTGGAGGAGCTGTCCATGATCTCCACAGTGAGTGCAGTGGGTGGGAGGGGTTTTTTAAGATGGAGGTCATCTTCCCCAGCATCCTCCTTTCACACGTCTCCTCAACAGAATCCAGTGGGCAGCCCAGAACCGAGCTAGCTTTGGTAGCTAGCTTGTTCAGTCTCTTCCTGTCTCGGTCAGAGCTGCCTACACCCCAGCAGACCACAGCAGAATGAATAACAGANCACCGGACGCCCAACACCGACCAGGACCGAGTCTAGGGGGCCTGCGTCGGAGGCACAGGAGGCGGCCAGATCTGGGGGACCGGCGACGAGGGTGCTGGAGCCGGCAGGATCTGGGGGGCCGGCGACGAGGGTGCTGGAGCCGGCAGGATCTGGGGGGCCGGCGACGAGGGTGCTGGAGCCGGCTGGATCTGGGGGGCCGGCGACGTGGGTGCAGGAGGAGAGATCGTGGAGGCCTGTGGGGCCGGCGACGTGGGTGCCGGAGCCGGCTGGATCTGGGAGTGGCTGAGGCGGACTGGAGACCGGCAGGCGGGAGAGTGGCTGAGGCGGACTGGAGACCGGCAGGCGGGAGAGTGGCTGAAGGGGACTGGAGCACAGGAAGCTCGGGGTCCTCAAAACCAGGAGGAGGCAGGAACACCTCCCACAGGAACCCCACAGGACGCTGGGTCTCTGGCGAGGACTGGACGGCCGGCGGGCGGGTCTCTGGCGAGGACTGGAGGACCGGCTGGGTCCCTGGCGATGACTGGAAGCTGACAGGCAGACGAGTCTCTGCTGCAGACGGACGAGTCTCTGCTGCAGACGGACGAGTCTCTGCTGCAGACTGGAAGCTGGCAGGCGGACGAGTCTCTGCTGCAGGAGGACGAGTCTCTGCTGCAGACTGGAGGCTGGCAGGCGGACGAGTCTCTGCTGCAGACTGGAGGCTGGCAGGCGGACGAGTCTCTGCTGCAGACTGGAGGCTGGCAGGCGGACGAGTCTCTGCTGCAGACTGGAGGCTGGCAGGCGGACGAGTCTCTGTGGCAGACTGGGTCTCTGACTTGGACTGGAGCCCGGTGGCCTGGGTCTCCGGCGGTGACTGGAGCCCGGCGGCCTGGGTCTCCGGCGGTGACTGGAGCCCGGCGGCCTGGGTCTCTGGCGCCTGGGGGAGGAGCAACGGCTCGGGTTCTGGATCCTGGATGTGGAGAGAAGTTGACTGGATAGGCAGGCTGGACGGAGGCAGGAAGGGCAGGAAGGCTGGAGCTTCTGCCGTAGACGGCACAACTGGGACCTTCGCCGTAGGTCTCACAGCAGGGGTCTCTGAGGCGCCAGGGGGGTCAGGGTCTCTACCTGGAACTCCAGGAGATCGGCGCGGGCTTGGAGTCGGGTCACCTCAGCTTGCATCTGAACCGCCTCCATTGGCCCATCTGCCAGCTCAGTCTCACTGTCCGGATCTAGCTGGACCTTGGGCGAAGCCGACTGGACCCCCGGGGCCACCTGGAACGCCAGGGGGAGTAGTGTCTCCACCTGGAACTCCATGAGACTGATGAGGGCTCGAAGCCGGGCCATCTCCGCTCGCAGACGAGCCATATCAGCTGGATCCACCGCAGGATCAGACCCTTGGCCTGGAACTGGCTGGGCTGCGGGTGACTGGACTGCAGGTGACTGGACTATTGGAGGCAGCTGGTGCTCAGACAGAGTCCCTGAAGGTAGCTGCGTCTCCAAGCCGGACCACAGAGCAGGGGCCTCTCTAAAAGGCGGCTCAGCTCTGGACGCCTGGCGCCGTCGCCTGGATCCCCTTGCCATCTTCGGAGATGAGGAGGAGGGTTCGTGAGGGGAGACACCAGGCCGGTTGCGCAGTCTTACCTGCGAGTTGGAGAGGTCGTCCGGGGGGGCGGCGCCATGTCCGCAGCGCTGTTCTGGAAGTGGCGGGGGAGATGGCGGTGGAGCCTGAAACTGCTCCCAGCGCCGTGGGCCAACCCCCGGAGAACACACCGCCAGTCCGATGCCCTCGAGACAGGATTGGTCCTGCAGCACCTCCCAGCTGAACCCTTCATCTGCGCCAGGACTGTCACGCTGGAAAGCTGGAGCGGCGGCTCGGCGGCGTGGACGTCTGCGGCGCCGTGGTGAGGGAGGTGGAGAGGAATCTGAAGAGGAGTCTGGCCATCCCAACAACTCCGCACGGGAAAAAACAAAACACTCACCGCTGGATCCTTTCTGGGGTCGGTTCATTCTGTCACGTTCTGCTGGCTGAAGGCTGAGGTGAGGATCCAAACGCAGGTGAGCAGGTAAAAGGCAGGTGAGGAGGTTTTAAAGGGGTTTAATGAAGACACGGAGGACTGACTCAGATTGTAACACAAGCAATGAACCGACAAGACACACAGGACTGACAGGGTTTAAATACATGAGGATCTGGGGAGCTGGGTGATCGGGAGAACGAGAGGCAGGTGGGACCAATTAACTGGAACTGAAGCAGGGGAGACGAGACACTGGTGAGCAGGGAGCTGGAAAACAGGAGGGCTGGAAGGCCGAGCCTGACACATGCACGGTTCTCCCTATTTATTTACTTATAGCAAAAATAAACTGTTGCTGTAGGTAATGTGTCATCATCATGTTAGTTCCACTGGTAGTGAAAGGCTCTGATTGAACCATTTATTATATGAAAATCAACACATTCTCTACAAACTTCTTCTACCTTGAAGCCACAAAGCCAGGAGCACACATGTGAGGAGGATCAGGGCCATCATATGGTGGTGCTGAAATGCTGTTGTTGAAGCTTGCTGCCATCTAAAAACAAAGGAAGGAGGGTTGAAGCCATCGCTCTACATAAGAACCTCCCATTCTGATCCTTGATGAAATCAGATGAAAAGCCAATATTGGTTAGCGTGCAGGTGCAGCAGTGGCTGAGAGCTGGAATACAAAGTGAAACCAGTTTAATCAGGAGGTTTTTGTACTGAGAAGCTGTGTTATGTAGCACTGTGTTAACTAGCAGCACAGAAGTAAACTCCACTGCTGTCCAGGCTGAGTTCTTTGATTATTAACGTGCAGTTTTCTCCTTTATTTGCACCTCCTTTAATCTCCACATTTACTCCTTTCTCTAGGTTTTCAGCACCTATTACCATGTATCCCAGGAGCTGCATGTCTCTGTTTGACTGTTTGTACCAGAGGATTGTGTTAAAGCTATCACTGGTGTGTGAACACTGGATTTTGGCTTCACTGATTGATGTGTTGAACATTTCTGGTGGAGACTGATGCACTTGGTTGTTGGGAGTAGAGTCTGCAATAAAGCAAATCAAATAATGTTGAAAATGAGGAAATTCAGAACAACAGTTTCTATCAGCCAGTAATGCAGATTGAACATATTTTAAAATGAATCTGAGGACATTACCTGAAACCAGCATGGTGGTAAAAGTAATGCTTAAGAAGAAGATGAGCATCATGGGTTCTCCTGATATTTAGTTAGAAAGCTAGAAAACAGAATTCTATTTAGTTGTTTCCCTTCATGCACCAGCAGCACATGGATCATTTACCACCTTGTTTCTGCATCAACTACAGAATCAGCAAACGTCATGATTAGATGGGCGGTGTCGTAGTCGACCCTCCTCCTGGTTCTGATGTAGTCCTCACCACAGAGGTGGTTTAGAGTAAAGGTCTGACTGGAGACATACCGCCACCTAACGAGTGGAAATAAAACAGCTGAATGAGTCTGAGTTTGTGATAGAAGAAGAAAATATTGAGGTTTTTGCTCTGAGAATCAGTGACATGTAGAGCTGTGGTAACTGGCAGCACAGAAGTACACAGCACTGCTGCTCAGGCTCAGTCTTTCAGTTGTTAACGTGCAGGTTTGGTTTTTATCTGCATTTCCTTCCATGGTCACGTTCACTCCTTTCTCTATGTTTTCAAAACCTTTATACATGTATCCCAGCAGCTCCAAGTGTCCATTCTTTAATTGTTTGTACCAAAGGATTGTGTCATAGTTTGTAATTGTGTGTGAACACTGGATCTGAGCTGCTTCTCCAGGATTTCTGTGAATGTCAGCTGGACTCTGGTGGACTTTCTCATTGAGAGAACCTGTAGAAAAAAAGAGTAACTAAATCATTATATAAATCAAGACGCAAACATGTAGGCTACTAAAATGAAGAATATAGAACTAAAAACTAAAAATGAGGGAAAAACAAATGAGCATTTCAAATTTTTTAAATTTTAAATCAAAAAAATTAAATTACCTGAAACCAGAATAGAGTTAAAACTAATTGAAATTAAAAAGATGATCATTTCCTTGCCGTTCTGAATAAAGAGTATTTCTACGTTTCCTTTTGATTAAATGTACCCGTTATGTTGAGGGGGGTGTCTTTAACACACCCTCCTTCTCCGCCTCCTGTAATATCCTTTCAGCTCACTGCTGCACATTACTGCCTCAATGCCTTTTAGATTGGTTAAGATCTAACCTTTCAAACTGAAGTTTTACAGTCCATACAAACATAATCAAAACTGATCTGCTAGGCGGAGCACCACAAGGCTCTGCGTTGGGCCCACTCCTGTTTTTACTACACATGTACTCTGTTTAAAATTTCATGATGTCTCTTTATGCAGATGACTTTCAGATGTATAATCATGAGTTCTTTAGTGTCTGACTGGCTCCAGTGCACAACAGAATGGATTAAACAACTCTACTTAGGGGCTGCAGACACATCAGATCAGTGCTATTCAGCTAAATCTAAATTTGGAAAACAGGAAAAAACAAAACATTGAGAATAAATGTAGGTATTCTAAATAAAATGGGAGTGAAAGAATAGGCGGGGAAAGAAATAAAACAATACATAAGAGAAAATTATACCAAAGGAATTAGTCCTACAGTATTGGGGAAAGCTGGTTGCTTTAACTGCAAAGAAAAGGAACTCCTATCTTAATCTTATTCAAAAATTTAAAGAAGTGGAATTGATGTACCAAAGTACTAGCAATACTCAACTCCTTAAAAAGATAAAAGAATTTAGAAATAAGTAGACTATGTCTTAATTTGAAAAACAGCCACCGTCCTCAAACATTGAAAACTCTCTGGATTTACCAACAATTGGACCTCAGCAAAACCAGAATCACACCTTTAACATATATCAAGACTTGAGGCAAATAAATCCAGAGAAAGTGACGGGTTCCCATCAGAGTGGTACAAAATCTTTAAAGTGACTGTGTGTATTTTCCCTGGCAATAGGGGGCAGTACTTACCTAAATCATTGCAAGCATCGATGCAGACTTTGGGCAAGGGTATTACCCACAATCCATTGCTGCGTGGGACGTTTGAGAAGAAGGCGGAGCAATGGATCAAGTGCCTTTTCTGAAAACATGTATTTTCAAATGAAAGAAGGTGATTTTAAGAAGATTAATGACATTTATTCATGCTCTGAATGTTTTAGACTGAGATTTAATGTGGACAGTAATGAATGTAAATTTTGTTTGTTTGAAATTTGTTAATAAAGTTTTTTTAAAAAGTAGCACAAACAGCGACCAGCATCCCAGCATGCATCACGGTTGATGATGCAATGCTCCCTGTCCCAGTCTGCACACTTGTGTACTACGCACTCGAAGCCTTACTGCACACCTGGACGGTAACTATGACTGTGGGGAGTTGGAAACGGTGGGTCACATCCTCTTGCATTGCCAGAGGTACTATGCTGTTGAGAGGAGTACCTTGTTTGGGTTTTTGGGGAATACTGGTGTGTCTGTGTTTTGTTTGAGGACCTTGGTGAAAGTGGTTAGGGTGAGAGCTCTGCTCAGGGATACGAGAGGCTGTGACCAGGGTAGTTTGCTGAGCTAATGTTGATGAGGCAGCAATACATTTTTTGGGCGTCCAGTCTGCTGTACTTGAAGAAGAAGAACGCCTTGCCTGTGGGGTTATGGCAAGCTTCCTGGGATAAGGGGGTTGCAGGTAGGGCCTATAATGGGCTTCAGTGGGACGGACCTCGGTTGTGGGAGGAGGGACTCAGTGGTCTTGACCCGGTTGAGGTTGGGTTGGGGTGGGTTACTTTTGATGAGGAAGCAACCGGTCAGTAACTGCGAGGAACCAGAAACGGCGGGTCATGTCCTCTTGCATTGCAGTAACTGCTTAATTTCGAAATGACGGCAGAAAAAAAGACAGCAGTGGTATCGTAGATGGTGAAAGACCTCTATAGAGGGACGGAGTCACCATGGTGAGTGTGCCTCGCTCGTTTTGTCAACTCCACCTACTGCTTACTCGTATATTACAGCATTCAGGCGCGTCATGTCGCGTTAATTTCGGGGGACGCGCACAAACGACGCTTCAAATCAACGCAAGCTACCAAGCTACGCAAGCAGCCATTTTAAACACGCGTATGCGTCACCGCGGCAACGACATACACAAATTGCTCATCAAATTAGTTTATAGGTTGGAAATTACACATCTTGATTGAAAACTTTGCTTTATAAAGCAGAACTCTAACAGAAATCTGTTTACCTTCCAGCGCAGCAGAAGAAGGTCATCTTGTGGAAGACTCACAAACACCAAAGATTTGAAGAGATAAGAGCTGCAGGTGGGGGGGCCTTTTCTCTGTGTTACTGTGCTTTTCTGGTATCTTCCATCTCTCTAGGGTACGTGAGGTAAAAGGGTAGAAAGGTTTTTGTTCAGGCTTTCAGTGAGGTTGTATCACCGTGTGTCATTGCCAGGGCTAGCAACAGCGCAGTAGTACAGGCCGTTGTCTCCCAGCACCAATTCCTTCACCGTTACGTTCCCTTTGAAATGATCAAACTTCATGATTGAGAATCTTCCATCATTAAAATCTGGTTCAAAACGAGGTTTGTTAAATGCAACGTTGTACACAACTTGTGTGATTGGTCCTTCTGGCAGCTTTTTGAACCAGAACATCATAACATACAGTGCTCCCTTGGATTGTGTGCACTCCATTATTGCCTCTTCACCCTGGTGTTTCACCACCATGGGGGTCTGGGTGATAGTGCCACCAGTTAGACCTGCAGAAGAGTAAAAGGTCATATAAACTTTTGCTACTGGCATTTCAGCAAACAGCAACAACAAAAGTATGAGCTGAGATTCTCTACAGCAGTTTAATGATAAGCTGAATTTACAAAGATCTAATTAAAATGTAAAGTTACCTGAGGCCCACAGATGAAAGCACATCAGTGTGAGGATTGGTTGATCGGTGAGAGCCATCTTTGGTTTGGCAGAAACTGAAAATAACATTTTTACATTGTGGAATGTTTTTCTGGAACTCTCACCCAGTGGCGCCCCCAATGGGTGGCCAGGGGTGGCCACCCCAGGGTGTTCTTAATAAATCATATTAATGTTCAGGCAAACCATAAATTCATCTTATTTAATCAAGACATAAATGTAAAACCCAATAAAAAATGATACAATTGATGAGTAAATAAATAATCTGAATTTTAAAAATGTATATATATCTGTGCTGCTCATCATTTTCAAAAAAAAAGTTGATATCTCCATAGTTTTTTTGTGAAGACAGCAACAGGCAAATGAAAAATTCAAAAATAATTTTTGAAATAAAATTTTAAATAAATGAAATGTAATTTTCTGACATGTTTGTATTTCTCAATTTTGAGCTAATTGTTTTGGATGCATATTGTTTTGTAATAAATAAAGGCGCATGCAATGCATCGCTACAGGCTAAACTCTCCCAGAGTTACCACAAGGACCAATTTGGTGTGCCACCCCAAAGTTTTCTCTGGCCTCATCTGGCCACCCTTATCAGAATTTTCTGGGGGCACCTCTGCTCTCACCATCTTGTAGGAGAAACCAGAAGAGGAACCTCATCTCCAGGTTTAAGAAGGGTACTCTTTGTGTCCGGGAGTTCAGCACAGAGAAAATGTGTCTAAGAAGGAGTCAGATCCTCTAATTTATCTTAACAGAACATGTAACCTTTGTAAAAAGGTCATTTTGGCGTGTGGAGATCCCTGTGTTCAGCTGTGATTTGTCTCCCCCTGTTGGTGGAAGTAATCAGTGTGTTTTTTGAAGTTGACTCTATTCTCTTTATTTATTTCATAAAATTGCCAAATTAAAACCTTTAATTCATTGGTTATGTTATTAGTAAGTGTAATTAGAAAGTATTCAGTACACAGGTTGTAATAGTTCTATGGTTGCTACAAAACATGTTCATGAAGGTCTTTGTGCAAATTCAGTCTCAAATAAAGTCATCTCAGCAGCTCTGATCTTCAAGAATGAGCCATTTAATGGTGCTTTCCCTTTTTAATGCAAACAAGCCCAAATCATCACCCCTCCACCGCTGTGCTTGGCAGCTGGTAACAGATCCAAGTGCCTCTGAAACCATGAAAACAGGTAAATATGTCGACTTTGATCTGAACCGACTCAAAATGACTTGTTTGGATGTCGAGGATTAGAGAAATGTTCTCAAACATCAACGTTCTGCAGCTCCTGGTGTGCGAGGATGAGAATGTGTGTGAGCTACATGAGCTTTGATGTGATTATCTCACATCCAGGTTTTTGTGGAGCGTTTGCCTCTGCCTGTGTCACTGTGCATACTGACTGCACAGAAATACAAGCCTTCATCTTGCAGCTCCAGATTCTTCACCGTAAACGTCCCGCTGTGAACCACCGTCTTGGTGGCTGAGAATTTCTCTTTGCTGAAATCTCCAAAGTCGTGCTGACTCGTGCCCGTTTGTGTGAAGACGATCAGTCTCATGGTTTCTCCCCTCAGCTGCCGGTACCAGTACATCTGGTAGTACTGTTCTCCTTTAACGTGGCTGCAGTCCATCGTCGCATCTTCACCTTCCTTTTTCCACACAAGTGGGGTCTGGGTGACATCACTCGCTTCAGAAAAACCTGCACATAACAAAGGATGAATGAAACACAGAACTTACAAACGTGTTTCTAAAATCATGAATGTTTATCGTTACCTGAATTCCACCAGAATGAGATCAATAATTGCAGGAGACTCTGTTTTATGACGATTAAATCCATGTCCTGTTACTCAGAAACGAACACAGTCTGAGCTTGTTGCAGAGACATGCAGAGCTGCAGGATAGGGTGGGAGGGTGTTGGGGGCGGGGCATTTATTCAGCTTACTGTACAACTACTGTAATGTGTTTAGCTTAATTATGCAATAAGAACTGGAACAGCTGACTCATTCATTCATTAGTAACTTATATTGTTTATGTCTCCCCGTCTACCAGCACTGGCTTTGCAGACGGGTCAGTTAAAGAAAGCCAAAACATGTGAGCGACTGCAGCTTTTTCATTCCTGTCAGAGATGTTTCCAACCACAGCTAAGAGACTTCTATTGTGGTTTCAGATCAAAACTGATGAGGGACTCTTCACAGTCTTGGTGCAGGCTGGGTTGCAGGTGTTCAGGACTCAGAACGTTTCTGCATTAGCTTCTGGTAAACCCACAGCACTGTGTCATCCTAGCAGCACAGAGATACATGGCGCTGTCGTTCAGTTTCAGATCAGAAACGCTGAGGCTGGACTCTTTACGGCCGTCTCCTGTGAAGTTGATTTTTCCTTCCATGTTCTCTTCAAAGGTTACAAAGTGCAGGTTTAAGTACCCAAGGAGGAGCAGGGCTTTTTTCTCATCTTGTTTGTACCAAAGGATGATATCATAATCTTTAATTTGGTGTGAACAGTGAATCTCACTGGTCACAGATTCACCAAGTTTCTTAATGATGTCAGGAGGCGTTTGGGCAACATGTTTGGTGTTGGAGGCACCTGTGGAAGAGCAGATGGAAACAATTTAATCTTTGCATCATCTTCTTTACTTAGTATCTGTTTCTACTTACCGTTATTCATTGGTAGATGCAGAAAAAAGAGCATGCAGGGTATAGAAATCATGTTATAGAAGTAGAGATGTGTCATCCTGTAGCTTAAAGATCCTGTTTGTTCAGCACCAGTGGATGGGAACGTAATGACAGAAGGAGGCGTGTCAGACTTGTCTGCATCAGGTGACAAAAAGACATAACAGGAAGTGCTATTGGTGAGTTTTTCATTTGTCAATGTTTGTCTCCTCTTGGTGGAGAGAAAAGACACTGTAGAAAGTCATCAGTGTTTTGTTTCCAGTGGCGCCCCCAAGGGGTGGCCAGGGGTGGCCATGGCCACCCCTACAAAATTGCTGACCAGTGTTCTTTAATAAGTCATATTAATGTCAACACACACATTTATCTTATTTAATGGAGACATGTAAAACCCTATAAAATTATACATTTAATGAATAAATAATCAGAATTTTAAAAAATGTTTGTCGCTGCTGCTCAGCACTTTCAAAACAAAAGTTTCAATGATTTAGTGAAGAAACAACAGGTGAATTAATCTGTTCTAAAACTCTAAACTACAGTAAATGTTGAAACAACATTTCAAATAACTGTTTCAAATGTTTTTTTTCTAACATTTTTGTGTTTCTCAAATTTGATGTAAGTGTGTTGGACGCATAGTGTTTGTTTTTTCTTATGAAAATGAATAAAGGAGCACTTATTACATCACCACAGGCTGAATGTTCCCAGAGTTACCATGAGGATCAATTTGGTGAGCCACCCGAAACTTTTCTCAGGCCTCATGGCCACCCCTATGAAACTTTTCTGGGTGCGCCCCTGCTTCTGAGTGCAGCAGCTACAGGTTTGGCAGGTTTTATGTGGTGAGAAGCTGCCGGGCTGATCAGAGCTGTGGGGTTTTTGTTCAGCTCTCACGTGGATTCGTCTCACTGTGTTCACTCACGGCACAGAAATACACGCCTGTATCTGCTGCCTCCACATTAAACACCGTGAAGGTTCCACTATCAGCGCTGGGCTTGGTGGCTGAGAACTTCTCAGTGCTGAAAGATCCAAAGTCGTGGTTTTTATTCCCTGCTGCTGTGAACACGATTAGTTCCATGGTTTCTCCAGGCAGCTGTCGGTACCAGTACATCTGGAAATAAGAAGCTCCTTTACTGTGGCTGCAGTCTATTGTCACGTTGTCCCCTTGGTGTCTCCACAGCATCGAGGTCTGCTGGACATCACTTCCATCAGCCTGACCTGTGAGTTTGACAGAACTGATGTTTTTGTGTTTAACACTCGACTGCTCTCTTCCTCAGGAGCAGAAGCATGAATAAATCTGACCTACCTGCAGTCCAGAGTAAAACCAGTATTAATCTGAAGATCCTGTGTTTGTTCAGGATGACATCCATGTTCTCATTCACGTCTCAGACACTGCTCTACAGATATAAAGAGCAGCGTTTGGGTGTGTCCCTGCTATGATCTGATGCTGTCAACTCAGCTGGTAAAGACATAAATGATGTGTAGTATGGTTTTAACATGTTAAACAAACAGGAAAGACAATGTCTCAAAGCACCACTGAGTGTGACTCTATACTGCCATCTACTGGTAGGAAGAAAAAAATATTTGATTCAAGATTAATTTAACTATCAACCAAAAAAATTATCATATCCAAATTCCCCCAAAAATAATAATCATATTTTAGAATTGTTTTAATATTAAATTATTAGTTTATGGTTTTATAAATTAGAGTCTAAAAAATATAACAAATCTTCACATTTATAGTAAGTTTGTTTCATGATATCAATCTTCTAATGCTCTCTAAAGAGCGACGCAGGTGCAGAGATCACAGAAACACTGTTGGGGAGGTTTCTGTGCTGAGGAGCAGCGATATGTTGCACTGTGGTAGCGAGCAGCACAGAAGTAAACTGCACTGCTGCTCAGACTGACTTCTTTCAGTGTCAAAGTGCAGCTTTTGTCTTTATTTGCATCTCCGTCCATTTCCACATTCAGTCCAGCCTCTGGATATGCACTCTCCCCTATCATATGTCCCAGGAACTGCATCTGGTTGTTTTCTGATTGTTTGTACCAGAGGATTCTGTCATAGTCTGGAATACTGTGGGAACATCTGACCACGGCTGTGTCTTTAGGGTTTCTGAAGAGTTCAGGTGGAGTCTGAACAATCTGGTCACTTAGAGACAAACCTGTAGAAAAGACAGAAGTAGAAGTTATCACGACAAGATTAATCAGTAGTCGTAAGAGTCTGAATATTTTTTCTGACTTTACCTGAAACCAGGTTGATCTTTAAGTTAATGCAGCAGAAAATGAACAGCATCATGTTGTTTTGGAGTCTGGTTCTTTTTCCATCTCTGAATGAAGAGAAAACTAAGGAGGGTGGAGTCACAGGTTCATGTGACATAGTGCAGCAGCATCACACTAAAGACGTCTGCAACAAAAAGGCCACTATAAGAAGTCAAAGACAAAATCCCACTTCATCCAGTCAAGCTGCAATTTGATCTTTTAAGCTGCAGAAATATATTTTTGAGAATACATTCAGGTGAGAACAAACTGGCTTCTGTTTCATTTATTTTCTCACAGTTTCTGATGTGGTGAAACCAAGGGGCAAACTCCCCCCGCCAAAAGTGAAGCCAACCAGGAAATTACATAAATTGCAGTTCCCCCCTCATCCACTAGGGGCTGGCTGCAGAAACGAGCAAGTTCCCATTGACTCCCATGTTAAAAATGCAGAAATAAACAATTCTAATAAAACTTTTTATCAAGCCTCCCACGGGCCAAACAATCAACCACACAGCAAGAATGATCCATCTGCTTCGCTAAATCCTCCTCCAATTGAATTATAGGCAAATACGCTGTTTGTTGCCACCCAGGTCCCATGATGCAATGCGAAAAACATAAACATTGACGTCACAAAAGATCATCCTATTAAAGCATGAAATTATGAATTATAGTGTCCCTTTGATGGACAGGTACCTGATGAGCCGTCAGCGCTAGAGCTAGCAGCTTGCTCTCCTGTTTGTTCCAGGGAAGGAGGCCTCAGCTTCACATTGAACGTGTAACAGAAGCTAGCAGAGTCGCTCAACCGCAGTTTTCTGGCTAAAAGCGCCCATCAACCTCTATTAACTTCACTTAGCTCAGTTAGCTAGTAGCTACATCGGTTCAAAGTTTGATAGGTGTCAATCATCCACTCCCACCCTCACAGACCCGCTCTCAGCTCCATTTTTGTCTTTTCCAGGAGTGACGAGACAGGTGACACGGCCAAGATGGCGGTTGTGGGAGCCGCCCACTGGGCTTCAATTCAGCTCTTGAGAAGAAACGAACATGTGTCAGCGTGGAGGGTTTGTCTATCTTATATGCATTCATTGGGTGTATACAGGTCCTTCTCAATAAATTAGCATATTGTGATAAAGTTCATTATTTTCTGTAATGTACTGATAAACATTATACTTTCATATATTTTAGATTCATTACACACAACTGAAGTAGTTCAAGCCGTTTATTGGTTTTAATATTGATGATTGTGGCATACAGCTCATGAAAACCCAAAATTCCTATCTCAAAAAATTAGCATATTCCAAAGAAAAGTGTTTGTAATACAAAAAAGGTCAACCTTCAAATAATTATGTTCAGTTATGCACTCAATACTTGGTCGGGAATCCTTTTGCAGAAATGCTTCAATACGGCGTGGCATGGAGGTAATCAGCCTGTGGCACTGCTGAGGTGTTATGGAGGCCCAGGATGCTTCGATAGCGGCCTTAAGCTCATCCAGAGTGTTGGGTCTTGCGTCTCTCAACTTTCTCTTCACAATATCCCACAGATTCTCTATGGGGTTCAGGTCAGGAGGGTTGGCAGGCCAATTGAGCACAGTAATACCATGGTCAGTAAACCATTTACCAGTGGTTTTGGCACTGTGAGCAGGTGCCAGGTCGTGCTGAAAAATGAAATCTTCATCTCCATAAAGCTTTTCAGCAGATGGAAGCATGAAGTGCTCCAAAATCTCCTGATAGCTAGCTGCATTGACCCTGCCCTTGATAAAACACAGTGGACCAACACCAGCAGCTGACATGGCACCCCAGACCATCACTGACTGTGGGTACTTGACACTGGACTTCAGGCATTTTGGCATTTCCCTCTGCCCAATCTTCCTCCAGACTCTGGCACCTTGATTTCTGAATGACATGCAAAATTTGCTTTCATCCGAAAAAAGTACTTTGGACCACTGAGCAACAGGCCAGTGCTGCTTCACTGTAGCCCAGGTCAGGCGCTTCTGCCGCTGTTTCTGGTTCAAAAGTGGCTTGACCTGGGGAATGCGGCACCTGTAGCCCATTTCCTGCACACGCCTGTACACGGTGGCTCTGGATGTTTTCACTCCGGACTCAGTCCACTGCTTCCGCAGGTCCCTCAAGGTCTGGAATCGGTCCTTCTCCACAATCTTCCTCAGGGTCCGGTCACCTCTTCTCGTTGTGCAGCGTTTTCTGCCACACTTTTTCCTTCCCACAGACTTCCCACTGAGGTGCCTTGATACAGCACTCTGGGAACAGCCTATTGGTTCAGAAATGTCTTTCTGTGTCTTACCCTCTTGCTGGAGGGTGTCAATGATGGCCTTCTGGACAGCAGTCAGGTCGGCAGTCTTACCCATGATTGCGGGTTTGAGTAATGAACCAGGCTGGGAGTTTTTAAAAGCCTCAGGAATCTTTAGCAGGTGTTTAGAGTTAATTAGTTGATTCAGATGATTAGGTTAATAGCTCGTTTAGAGAACCTTTTCAGGATATGCTAATTTTTTGAGATAGGAATTTTGGGTTTTCATGAGCTGTATGCCACAATCATCAATATTAAAACAAAAAAATGGCTTGAACTACTTCAGTGTGTAATGAATCTAAAATATATGAAAGTCTAATGTTTATCAGTACATTACAGAAAATAATGAACTTTATCACAATATGCTAATTTTTTGAGGACCTGTACATACTTCTGGTTTAAAGACTCACATTGTAATTGTTTACCAAGTGTGTTGTATCTGGAATTGTAAGTTCAATTAAAAAATACACTCATTGGGTGAAACTGATACAGAAACATTGACATGTTTTGTAATGCGCCAGTGTGTCTCATCTGGTTCTGATTTACTCCTGGTTAAAGTTCCTCTTTTAAACTAAGTCAAAGTCAAAATGTTCAAAGCTGAAACTCTCAGAACCAAAATCATGAGATTTAATTTTTATCACATTACTTATAAAACACTTTCCAGCAACCTCAGAGATGCACTATTTAAAAGCATGAAGAGCTTACCTCGGTTTCTCACCACACCTTTTCCCAGCGACATGTCGAGTCTGCTCGTGCTGCACCTCAGGTCTCTGGTGGTGGCAGTTATGATCGCAGTCAGGAGCTTCAGGTAGAGTTTGCTCTGGCAGCTCTTTTAGAAGCTTGTTGATCAGTGCAAATCAACAGCCTCAGTGCACTCGAAGAGGTGGATTTCATCTACGTGGGGGCCTGCTGGTCCCAGTGATGGATAGACTCAACGACTGGGACAGTCTCCTGCATCACTATGGCTACTGATAGATTTCTGAGCAGCATTCTTATGACACATTCTCAGTGTTAAACTCAAACCTCCAGGTTATGGGCCTGGGCCAGATGTAACCTAAAAGCTGAAAGGCTTTTTCCCCCAAAATAAAGAAAGCAGCATAAATTCTTCAGTTTATTCATATTTAACAACCTGTGAATAAAACCTGAGAACTTTGGTGTCAGTCTCTAAGTGTTTTGGATCAATTATTCTTTTATTGACAATAAATTGTGTCAGCACTGTTAGTGAGAACGTGATCTCTACTTTTATGAGTTCTTTCAACTGTGTTGAGAAAAATATTCACTGGAGCCACAAAACATCCACAAACTCACTCTGAAGAGCTAGACTAAGTAAGATGTCGGAGAATCTGCATTGAAACATTTTAAAAACTATAAATTAGCTACATAAAAACGTCACATTTTATAGGCAGAATTGAGTCTTTAGTTGCTGCCTTGTGTGCTTGTTGTTACTTATTCAAGTCAGTAGAATCAAAACCATGTCCAGTTGAATCAGAACACATCGGTGGTGGAGGAATCTGTTTCTGAAGCTGCACTGGGGGTCTCCCAGACCCTCTCCCCCCCTCCAGGGGTCCGATGCAGGGCGGATGAAGGTCTTCCATCCTGGTTGCTTCCTGGTTCTCTTCCTCCTCTTCATGTTCAGCTTCACAAAACAAACCAAAAATGATTGATTGAAAAATAAAGATCTTTTTTTTTTTAATTAAGTGAAACGTGACAGTGATTCTGCTCAGAAACAGTAATACACACAGACCTAAAGGGAATTTCTACCTGCATAACTCACATAGCTGAATATGTAATGATGGCTACAGATTATTAATTGTTAAAGGGAGATGTTGCCTCTCTTCAGCAGTCATCAGATGAGAGGCAGGGGACAGGTCTAGACAGGTCATCACTCCATTCACCTGCACCTAAATGTCTAACGACAGACCCGATGTAGGCAACAGGCTTTTGTACCTGCAGCTGGACTGATCTCTCCAGAAGAGCTGGTTGAATCCTGCAAAACTGGACTTCTGGCCTGAAGAGGTTTCACTTCCCCCACGCTCACCTCATCATCCTCCTCCTCCCTCCCCCAAGAGCCCTAAAATCACACCTCACAGTGAGAACACATTGGTGCATAGAGACTGGTGAATATTCAGGACTCGTTCTCATATCACAAACATTAAATAACTTGTTTTAAAAATTCTTTGGATCATGGTTCGTTAGGGTAAAGAGTACTGCTTCAGCTTCTGACAGAACTCACCTCAGGCTGCAACCTCTCCCCTCTATGTGCAACGCCCTGGTCCATCTTGGTCAACAGAGTCAGCAGAAGGTTGTGACCTCTGACTGGTTCAAAAGCGGTGGGGTCAACATCCTAGAGGAGTCAGAGTGGTAGAGTCAAACACCTTTCAACCTATCGTCCTCCTCCTCCATCACCTTTTGTTAAAAATAATCATATTATGTGTGCCTGTCAGGACACTCAAGGTCACCTAACAATGGAAACAAAATAAATGCACAGATGCGTATAGTAACTGATACAGGAAGTGACCAGAGTGTGACTAAGAACAGCAGCACTGTGCCGTGTGAGGGTTGGATAGAGGTATTTTGAAGATGATCAATGAGATTGAAATCATATGAACAGTAAAGTAAGACCCCGTGTTATTTTATATCCCACCAAACTGACACACTTCTCACCATGTCCTGCAGCTCGTGAAGAGAACTAGAGAAGCTGGAAATAGCCTCCTCTTCTGAAAGACACAAACAAAATCTTAACCATCTTAATGGTGCCAATGGTAATATTTTGTCATATAGTGTCTATCGTTGCTCTGGAAGGTGTAAAATAGCATGATACGTCCCCTTAATGGAAAACCACCCAAACCGTCTAGTTGAGCAGCACAGTACAGCCAAAAATGTACCGACAATGGATGGATGATTAGATTGATAAATGGATGACAAACAAATGGATGATGAATTAATCATCTGTGAATTTGCCCCACAAAATAAAAAAAGATAATTGAAGTTTTTCCATAATAACAAGATGAGGAGGATGATACCCATCAAAGATCCCAGCTGTTTAACACCGATGAGCACCTCTGCCTCTGAGATGTGCTTCAGAGCTGCTTCAGTCTCTGCCGTCACTGTGGTGTTGGAGCTGCTGGAGATGCTGGAGCTGAGGTCCTCCACGGAGCTGGAAGGAGGTGCAAGCCTGGATTCAAGTGGAGCAGGTTGTAAAGGAGGAGGAACAGGGGAGCAGACAGGAGGCTCCTCCTCTGTTACTGACATGATCCTACCAGAGGAAGAGAGGTTTGTTTAGAAGAAATCACGAGGTCGTAAATATCTCCTACTAGAGCTGTGTGATATGACAAAATGTAACAGATGACCCAAAAGCCCTCCATCTTCTCCAATTAAACTCTTGTTTTTGATCAGTCATCACCATGACACAATGGGATGCAGCACGTGGAGGAGAGAACTGGCTCACTCCAAATAGGATCCAAATAAATAGAGGAGGTAGTGTCATGGAATCATTTCATATGTGGTTGTGATGTAATTTAGATCACTGAAGAGCTTTCATTCGCTGCGGTCCTAAGGACTTCTGTGGTGACATCAGCCATCGTTTATAGTGTGGTTTGTAGGGGAGCAGCTTATCTGTTTCTGATAGAGATAAGAGAAAACATTAAGGACAGCTCGATCCAGTGCAAGAGGCGTAATGATGCTGGAGAGCTCCTTCAGCAGCAGACTGAAGACAGACTACAATAGCCTCATATGTTTGTTGGTCTGTTTTATGATGGGATGGTTAATCCTTCCTGTTGGTTTATTGCAAGCTTTGTTCTGGAAGAGGAGATTAGTTTGGAAGTTGAGTCTCACCCTACTTTCTTGCCTAGACATGTGATTTGTGAAGAGCAAATTTACAAATTGTACGCAGATGTATGATTGTAATCTGTCCCTCCCTGCCCACAGGACGCCTCGTGAGTCAATCTCTGTGGGGGAAAAAGCTTGGGTGCTCCGATTTCAGGAAGTAGAAGTTAGCCAGAGGAGAGGGAAGAAGATGACATTATTTAGAGTCTTACTTCCTGATATTCGGATATCTCACCTCTGATTGGCTAATAGCAATGCAACTCTACCACTGACTCAGTTTGTTTTGCAACATTGATGTTTTATCTCCACAAATAACACAAACCTGGAGGAGTTCTGCTGTGTGGTGGAGTTGCTAATGCTAAGGGTTAGCGTCTACTAGCCGAGATGTGCTCTGCTCTCTCCTGGACGCTAAACCAACAACAGCCGTCCTCGTTGTGAGTCAAGATGGGTGAGTCCATGAATGCTAATTTTCAGTGTGACGTAGATCTGAGCAGCTTTTCTAATCAGAGTATTTCCCTGTTTATATTCTCAGTGGCTAACGCAGGAAATGGAGTGAGAAGACTATTTTCACATTTAGCCTGCATGTGAAACTCAGAGATACTGATCACATTTAAAAAAGAACAAGTAAAAAGTGGTTCCTGGTCTTTAACCATTGCTCTTGGTAAGATTACTTTTTCCAACACATCTGGGTTTTTCTCACACTTTGCAACAAAGGAGACTGGCTTTTTACCTAAAACTATGAGCTAGCAATAACCAGATTTAGCTAAACATATCAGAATTGAGAGTCATGCATTTTGCTCTAAGAATAGAAATGGTTCCTATCAGAGATTTCGCTCATGTCACACAGCTCCACTTCCACCTGACAGATGTGAGTGTGAACATACAGCTGCTGTTTGTCTGTATCCAGCTGTTGCTCTGGTCTCTCCTCCTCTAGGGGAGACTCAGGGTCTCCCCAGGTGAGGGGTGGCAGGGCTTGATGAGCAGTAGAAGGACTTCCTTTGTTGATGTGGTGCTCTAAACTGGAGGTTGGTGTAGCTGCAGGCTCTGAGATCACAAGTACACAACGGGGGAGAAACAAATATGTCAGAATGTGGCTATTAAGATCACAGAGTCAATGAAATTAAATTACAACAAACTTTAATTACATATCAAAAAACACATTTAAATCTGTAATTGGACACCTTAATCATATTATAAACAGACAATAACTGGATTGCACCAAGAAAGCAGAAAGAATTGTGCCCTACTGTAAGAAGATTACATCACGTTTGTAAATATGTAATCAGATTACAACCCAAAATCCAACAGTAGTCATAGGTTTGGACACACACGGTCATGTGTCCAACCGCTACGGTTTGTCCTCGCTGCTTTCACAATGCTAAGCTAATGCTAGTGTGTTGGAACCTGGTGCTGTGATTGGCTGAGGAGACTCCATCACTGGACTGGAGGCTTCAGACGAAGGAGGAGTGGTTACTGGTGTGGCCTCTCTGCTGGACTGGGTCACACCAGACAGCGGTGTTGGTACTGGAGTTGGGACAGCTACATCCAGGTTTTCCTGGCACAAAACAAGCAGTTTATAAAACTGCAGAGCAAGGACCTTCAAGCTAAGAAAGAGAGTTTCTGTACCTCCCCATCAGCTACAAGTCCTGATTGTGACACATCCAGTCCAGGTCCAGGTTCAGGTTCTTGCTCAGCAGCTGAAGCATCTTTCTGACCCAGAACCTGGGCCACTGTCTCAGTCAGAACCTCGTTAACCAGCAGCCTGATTAACTCTGAATCCACCAGAGTGTTGGAGTCAACCAACAGCAGCTGACCGTCCTCTCTTGCTGCTTCAGCTGAACACATGGCACCAACTGTCAGAGAGAGAAGGTGGTCCGTGAATGACAGATCGAGGTAGAGAAGAAAACAGAAATCTTTCTGTGCCTCCTACTGATGTCTGAAGCATGGCTCTGCTCCTCCGACTCAGCAAAATGCAGGGGCGGGTCAGACACAGGGGGGCTGTGCAAGTCAAAGTACATCCTGGACATTAGCTGCTCCTTTACCCTAAAGATGAACATTAAAAACAGAACAGGAAAAAAACACCAGTGGGATCCAGTTAGACTAGTTCCTCACCATTCCACCAGTCGGGTCTCCAGAACATCGTGCTGGCTGATCCCAGCGACAGGAGTCACATTTTGGGCATGATGGGGAGACGGGGGACCTGACGGGAGGGCTGGACCGTGATGTAGCTCTGAAGCAGGAGCGTGACCTCGATCTAACACCATGGCTTCCTCTCCAATCTCACAGACTTCCTCCTGAAGCAAAATCACAGGAGGACACAAATAGAGAAGACTAAAAAAAACTAAAGAGATCATGGCTCCCTCCTGCTTGTGAAGGAGTTTCTCCAGCAGTCGTAGGAGAATCGGAATGCGACTAATGTCCTCTTAGGGTTGTTTTAATTTAGATGCTCATTTCCATCATTTGGACCCATCAAGCTCAGCAGAAGCTTGATTCAAACCAGGTGAGTTGGAGCTGTTTTTGGGTAACAATGGGCTACAGCTGTGTGCTGTTCTATCTGTGTCCTGCAGGGGGAGTAGCATACTAACTGAGGAGCACAGGCTGGTTAGGTGGTTGACATCTCCAGGGAGGATATTCTCATCTTCCTCTTCCTGACTTTCCTGGGACTCAGCCTCTAAGATGTCCACAGTATGAGGTAGAGAAGACCGAGCCTTTTCTTCAGCCTGCTGCTGCTGTCAACAAAAACAAAGTATCAGTTCTAGCTCCTGGGACAACAAACAATGCTGCTAGTGTCTGTTCAGTACTTTAGCAACTTATTTAATTGTTTTGTTAAGAAAACACCCCAAACCTTAATAAAAACCATCCATCTGTTTTCTGTCAGTGTTTGGATTCAGGAATCATTTGCTTCTACGAGCTGTTTCAAAAGTCCCCTTATTGTGACATCACAATAAGGGAAAGCTGGAGCCACAGCCAAGATCAAGATAATAAACTATTCCTGTTAACCTTCAAGTTCAGGCATGAGCTGCCTTATATAGATTTACAGAATTCAGACAATGAAACCTTCTGCCCTTCAGCCATCCTTCTGACGGCTCAGGCCCTTACAGGTCTTACTGGTTTCCACGGTATCTGACCTGTTGCTCAGCAGCTTCCTGTTCTGTGCGGACCATTCTTGCTGAGAGTGGACCAGGATGTTGTGATGTCAGTTCCTGAGCACGATCACGCTTGGAGGAGTCCACTCTGGGACGACCTGCAGGAAACAACAATGGGTTTTATCTTATTAACGTGAGTTCATTTATCTGAGTACATATCCACAATAAGTGCTCTAGTACTCTTAACTACAAAAACCTAGCTTAGATACCATTGTGTGTGTGTGTGTGTGTGTGTGTGTGTGTGTGTGTTACTGGCTCAACCCTCCGACTGGGAATTTTCCGGGAGGGGGGGCTGAGTGGGACATGAAGGCATGAATCTGCGGTCTCTGGGTCTGCAGCTGTGTACTATGATGGAATTCACACAGGGGAGTCGGGGTTTTATCAATTCCAAGTATTTTATTTCTGGGTTGAAGGAATGTCTCATGAAAATATCTTCTATTCCATAAAAAAATGACATCTCAATGGTAATATTTTATCATATTGCACCTACTGTTGCTCTGGAAGGTGTAAAATAGCATGATATAAGGATTTTAATAAAGGTCTGGCCTCATTCTTCAGCAAATTTACTTTGTTGGGAGAACTGAGGGTTCCTTCTGAAAACTAAGACAAGAAGGACAAGATTGTGGATGACTCCAGGAACAAAAGAGTCAGACCAGTTACAAAGGAGAACCTGGAATCATGAAAACATCTGGAAGCCCGTTTGACCAGGCGGATTTACAATCCTGATTATTTCAGTAAGGGTTCTGTTCACTGAGGATGCACCTACTGACCTAGTGGGATCGCCGTGGCAACAGGGAAACTGTGTGGAGGGGGGTGAGTAAAATGAGCGAGGTCATGTGAGGATGAGTAGACGGTGCTTGAGCTACGGTGGCGTGGATGTGGTCCAGCAGACGAACTAAAGGGAGGAGCCAGACTGGTCTGAGTCTTGCGGGACTTCAGCTTCACACCTGACAGAAGAGACAGACCACAGGACAGGAAGTGGGACACGGCCCTCAGCTGAACTCCTGACACGTCTGTTTTTTGTGTCATCTCCTGACCTCTGACGCTCTCTACCAGTCGGGGGTGGGGCTTCTTGCTGAGTGGGGATGCAGAAGAGCTGAAGCGAGGGTACGGGCTCTTCTTTAAGGTTCGTCTCAGACCTTCACATGGAGGCTTTCCATACAGACGAGTCAGGTACACCTCAGCGTCCACCTCCTCCCGCTGACTGCCCATCCGTCTAGGTGTGACTGGTGACTGCTCCGCCTCCTGCAGCTGCACGACAATAACAGTCACAAAGTTAACGCCCTGCAGGCTCCTGAACAGTTCAGAGTTCAAAGAAGTCAGTACTGACCACTCTGTGTCCAGCTCTATGG
The DNA here is from genome assembly GCA_006937985.1 of Aphyosemion australe. NCBI lineage: Eukaryota > Metazoa > Chordata > Actinopteri > Cyprinodontiformes > Nothobranchiidae > Aphyosemion > Aphyosemion australe. The sequence continues at coordinate 1,362,776 of SSNS01000153.1, read as the reverse complement.
CCTCTGGGTCTTGTTGGTCTGAGCATGCTCTGTGGTTTCCCTCTACCTGCAGACCTCACCTGTGATGCTGCAGCACCAGCAGACCTACGGTGGACAGCGTCCTGTGAGGACTTCCCAGCAGCAGAAGAAGCTGGAAGCTCACAAGTCTGAGAAGAGGGGATAAGATGGTTGTAGAAGAGAGGAAGTAGATGTTCTCAGACCAGGGGTCTTATTTATAAAGCTCGCTTTAACAGGGTCTGAAAATGATGCATGTCATTTTCTACGCGGACTTTGTGATTTACAAAAAAAAAAAAACATGATGGGAAACTGTGTGCAACTTTAACTGAAAAATGGCAAAATGGTGAATTTAAGCCACATTTAAGCACGGGCAGTAGAGGACGACGTCGCCCTCTACTGCCCGTGTCCGATCACCGCATCACCTGTAGACGCTGACAAAGGCAACAGAAAGGAGCTGAAACTCAAGGTAGATAAACATCTTTTTACTACTCTGTGCACGCATAAGAATCAGAAAAAGGAAATGATGAGGACTCACCTGAACTTCTGTGTCTAAAATGGAAATCCAAGCATCCACAGTCTTTTTGATTTGAACCTCCTCAGTCGGGTCTCTGCAGAAGAAATGAAACAAAGTTATTTTGTTCTCTGCAGAATTCTAAAGAACATAAAGGAGGTTCAGGCCTGCAGGGCCACGGAGGACTTCTACTAGACCCAGTAATCAGAAACAGAGCAACAACAACAACCAGTTCCTTCTCTGGTTCCTGTCGCTGATCTTGTTTCCATTATTGAAGAGATATTTGTAAAAGGTGCCAGGTCAAATAGACTTTCTGCTCCACAGTCATTTAGCAGTTAAAAGGATCGGGACCACAAGAGGAAGTAATTAAACCTTCACATTTCTGGTTGGAGGACCAATGTTCTACCTATTACGTTCCTTCTGAATGAAAATGTTCTGATCCTCTCCTCTAACAGAACATGCTGCGCATTGGCTCAGCCTGTTCAGCTAAACAAATCCAAGTTAGCTCTGAGGCTACATGGGTTAGCATCAATATGTGAGCCAACATCTGCAGTCAGCAAGCAGAATAGACCTACTGTTAGCATTAGCTACCTGTTAGCAGCCAGGGCTTCCAGCTGGCAGTTCAGAATCTCTGCATTCTTCATGTTTAGCAGAGTCTCCAGGTTGTCCTCCAGAACTTTTTTCCGTCTCTGAACATGAAACAGAACCTGACCAGCGTCCTCCAGCACAGAACGACGAACAGGTCTCTGCTGAACCACTGCAGACTGGGACTGGAGGGCTTGGGTACTCTCACTGGTCTGACCTTTATGAAGCAGGCTGTGGTGAGATGGAACAGGCTCTTGTTGGAACACCACTGGACTGGATCGCAGCTGTTGGACATGGGGACGTATGCTGTGAGGATGGTGTTGGTGGGACTGACGGAGGTCAGAACAAGGCTGGGGAAACTCGTTTTGATTAGACTGAAAGTGGCCTTGTTGGTACTCAGGCTGGTTCTGTTGGTTCTGAAGGGTGTGTGGTTCAGACTTGGTGGATTCTGGTGAGGCTTCTGGCTGCTAGATGACACAAAGTTTTCATATCAAACAAAATCTTTGAGGGTTTGGTCAGCAGACGCTTTATGGGTTTCTTACCGTCAGCTGCATCTTCATCTCAGTCTCCCTCAGCGTGTGGTTGGCTCTCCTCATCGTCTCCTGGATGGAACGGGGCAAAGACTGAAGCTGAGGACTTGCAGTCATGGCATCCTGAAGAGGACGAGAGTCTCTGAAAGAACAAAGCCCAACAAAATCTAGATGTCAAAGCAACCGTGGCTCAAATCATCTTCAGATGGGAGGTTTTAACGTTTATAGACGTCGTTTTCTCGGATGCGTGGCAATTAAAGTTAGCAACTCAATTTATACAGAACAGCACAAAATTTCATCAGAGGGTAGAAAAAGCCAGACTAATTCCTCTGAGCAGCGCTTTCAGGAGGGTCGGTCATCCTCAACAGGACAACGTTCGTATCTGCTCCTTCGTGCACGAAGGAACGAGACGAGTCCTTCAAGAGCCAATGTTGCAACTTTGTGTCTGTGTGTGTGCGCGTGTGTGTGTGTGTGTGCGCACGTGTGTGCACGTATGTCTGTTCGTGCGTGCGTGTGTTCGTGCATGTGCGTGCGTGCGTGCACGTTTGTGCGTGCATGTGTGTGTGCGTACCTGTTAGTGTGTAGCTGCTTCACTAGGCTGTCAGCCAGCTGAGACACCCGAGCCTCTACGTCTGACTGAACCTGAACACAAAAACAGAGACAAACTAAAACATAAAGAAAAAAAGGCCTCTTGGTTCTATAATTCTACTCCTCTGGACAGATTAAAAATGTTCAGATGGATCACCAGGTGTGAAAAGAAGAAAAACAACATCCATCTTATGCAACTTATGAACCAGGAAGCATCCTAATCAGAACCACCTCAGCGGAATTAGCTCTCCTTTAAAAGCCCATGGAATTCTGAGCCTGGCCATCCTCACCAGCAAGTCAAGTCAGGCTTGATTTATTGATTTCTACCAACTGAGGCAGCTCATTGAGCTCATCTACCACAGGTCAGATAATAATTCATACATGTTCCAATATGAAGACTCTGACTGCAACTTTAACAAACTGGTTCAAGGTTCAAACGGACCAACCTTGATGTGATCAGCAGCTGTTTCTCCCCAACCAGGTGGCTCTGCCTCAGGCTGAACCACCACATGAGCTGGACCGCGTCCACTCTGAGCAGTAGATCTGTGGGGGTTTGTTGTGGTCGGGAGCGGTCTTGGTTCCAGCAGCTGTGCTCTGACCTCCCTCCCATGAGGAGTGCTGTGACAGCTGAGCAGAACACAGAAATACACAGTAGGAGAAGATTTGATGCACGCTTCTCACACTCTCAGAAAACCTGAACCTGTAGGTCACTGAACATGAATCATCACCTCACCATCGACTCAGAGCTCCCAGACCTGCTCCTCTTCCTCCAGTCCTAAAGCACAGCGTCAACAGCTCCTGCCCTGAGGATAATGATGATGACATGAAGAAGAATCCCATAAAACCATAAGTATGCCTCATCCACTAGAGGACGCCCAAAAACACGATTCAAACAAAAACATGTCATCAAACAGGAGCCTAATAGGACAATCTGCAGACCAGTAAGACAGCTAGTAGACCAGTAGGGGCCATTCTCCTGTTATAGGAACTGGACCAAACAAACAAACAAAGCTCTGTCTGGATATTTGAACCCGTAAACAAACAACAGCTGATTTCCAGGTTTCTTCCAGAGTTCTGAGTGGAACCTGGAGAAGCTCCAGGAAGGGTCCAGCAGGTCCTCTCCTGTAGAGGTCATGGCCTCCATCTCCCTGCTCTTTGACTTGACAAGAATAGAACCACCAGCAGTGGAAATGTGGATGATTTTTCCATCTCCGGGTGCTTCACAGGACATTTAATCCCTGAATCTCACTTCCATCTAGTCCTCCTCAATCCAGCACAGCTTCTACTCAGCCCACATGAACCTGGTTTTGTTGCTGATGCTTTATTTGAATTTTCTGAATGAAAACTGAAAGTTTACAGATCCTTTACAAACACTGACTCTTGGGTTTCACTGGTCAGCCTGGATGCAGAATGCTCAATAGGTGTGGGTGGGTGTTCTGTTCTAGGTGGTTTACATCTAGTAATGCTCACTTGTTCTTGCACAGAATTGAAAAGGGGGTTTTTAGTCCTGATGCAGCAGCTTCAGCGCTCTCCTGCGGACAGCCTGTTAATCACAACCTGTTATTCTACTTGATATAAAAGTGTTCATCATAGATCAAATGTTTATGAAATCAATATTTAAGTTCTATAAAGTCAAAAGGTCGACTTTTACAAAAAGCTGTTGTGGATCACGTCTACCTGAACACGTTTACGGTTTCTTTGGTTACCTTGGAAACCGAGCGACGCCAGGCGTAAACACTATAGCTCAGACCAGATTTTAGTACATACCCCGGTCAGAACCGGTCCCGCTGTTTCGGATCGCTGCCGTTCCTGGACCATTCCCTTCACGTTTAGCAGACGGAGAGTCCGCTGCTCCACACGAAGAGCCCTTCATGGGGTCCCAGAGCCGCTCCACTAGTCTTGGTCCAGGTACAAGAACACGGGTGGAAGGTGTCAAAACCTCCCGCTACCCGAGCTGCAGGACGTGTGACGTGGACTAAAAACCTCTGACAACATAGATATGACCGACAGCTTTATTCATAGTTACTCTTAAGCCTAATTTATGTTGCCTGACGGTAAAATTCCCGCCTCGGCATCTTTTCACTGAAATAAGAAGCAGGGTGGAAAAAGTCAGCACTAAAAATAAAACTTGTAAAAGTCGAGTCACGACAAAGCACCAAGTAATGTTAAACCAACAAGATACAAGTAAAAAAAACCGAATGTTTAAAGTTTAACACCAACCACCACCATTTGAACTTTCTGCTTCCGCCTCCGTTTTCTTCTTCTACTGATAAATTGGTGTTCTTCTTCTTCTTCTTTTGAGGCAGTTGGTGAACGAGATTTGGGTGCATTACCGCCACCTATTGGAATGGAGATTCTGGTCCACACTCCAATGCATTTTTAGTGGCAGTAATGCACCAACCTGCTGTTTGCCAACTGCCAATAAACACCACAAAGAAGATAAATGGCATATTAACTAAAAAACAGCTATATTCTTTCTATTAATATTGTATTTTTAAGGTATCACAACTAAAAAGAACAACAATGCAGGGACATTGAGTCTGAGTGAGCCATGTTTCATGCCTTTATTGTCGAGGCGGCCAACTTGAGCTGTGGCCACAGGGTTGTCGGTGTCTGTAGTGGCGGCAACCCCTGAACACCTGTTAGGAATGCTGTCAAACTGAAAGTCCTATCAGGTCTTTTTGGCGGAAATTAGTTTTCTCCGCAGGGTGTCTGGGCTCTCCCTTAGAGATAGGCTGAGAAGCTTGGTCATCTGGGAGGGGCTTGGAGTAGATCTGCTGCTCCTCCACTTTGAGAGGAGCCAGTTGAGGTGGCTCGGGTATCTGATTAGGATGCCTCCTGGATGTCTCCCTGGTGAGGGTTTTCTGGGCACATCCAACCAGGAGGAGACCAAAAGGAAGACCCAGGACACGCTGGAGGGACTATGTCTCTCGGCTGGCCAGGGAACGCCTTGGGATCTCCCTGGAAGAACTGGCCCAAGTGGCTGTGGACAGGGAAGTCTGGGCCTCCCTCCTTAGGCTGCTGCCCCCGTGACCCAACCACCAGATAAGCAGAGGAAGACAGACAGACAGAACACAGACTGAAGATGGCAACCACTCTTCTCTACACAGGTATGTAACAAACCACCATTAGATTTTCTGACAACCATAGTATTTTCTTTTTAACTACTGCTGATATTAATTGTGCATTTATCACATGCAGTAATAAATATATTGTTTTTGGCTATTTTTGCATTTTTCTACAGATTTTCTGACTAATGTCTGTCACTGCTGTGGTGATAAATAGTATGAAACTGATAACAGCTGGGTAAAACATAAACCTTGTTATCAAATGCTTGCAAGAAATCCCCTAACATTCTAGGTTGATCCTGGCCTCTTTTTGTTCTGCAGATTTAGTGTGACAGGTGTATGTGATGGCTCCACCAGCTCTGTGTGGAGAGCCCACCTGTGCAAGGCAAGTTTCTTTGTTGAGATTGCAAATAATTTACCCTGTTTCAGCCAGTTGGAATGACATAAGTAACCTGTGCAGGGACTTGTAGGTGATGGTAATAATAAGGAGAGCTTCTTGCCTGAATCACTTGCTGCTCATCACCAAAGATACATGTAAAAAAACTGGTCAGCAGTTATGAAATGGGTTTGAAATAAATAATTTTCTATTTATTATTGACAATAGTATAATTAGTTTTTCTGCATACCATGTTCATTTGTACAAATAAAATCACCACATGCGCTGGACCGCGTCAGAACTCCTGTCCTGCCTAGTGCGTTTTTATCTGGCATTGTATCTTCCAGCCCGCTAGGGGGCGATAGTGCGTCAGCACGACGACCCCTAACATTTAGTTCGACACTTTCGTCACGATATGTCTCAAATTGTACACTTTAGCATCTGAGCTTAATACGTATAAAAACAAAAAAAATCAATGAATAAACGTAAACTGGCTCAACCGAAGAGTTAAATTGCAATTTTTTTGTTTTGAGATTTTATTAAAAACGTGCCGAATCTGCTGATGTTTCCGGGTTGTTTCGCCATTGCACACGGACGAGCCGCAGCAGAACACGCAGGTAAGGTTTAAACTTTAAACGCACCTGCGTGACAGAGACTAATACGCAATAATTGTGTAGAAATAAAACGTTATGAGCGTTTCTTGGACTGAGGCATAAAAATAAAGCTATGGGGATGTTTAACCTAGAGACAGGAAACATGTCTGACCTGCGTCCTCTGGTCATTATCCACGAGCTGCAGCTCGGATTAGGGCTCATAACACAAGGGTGACCATTCTTTATCAGCTTTAGTTCTGACACGTTAGACCTCTCAGATCCGGACTAGGTTATACCCCACTAAGACCACGAGCTTTAAAGCTCAGCTAATTGTTTGTTTAACCTTTATTTTACGTCTAAGCCATCTCTCTATCTAAAACACTGCTCAAAATATAAAGGGAACACAAAAATAAGACATCCTAGATCTGAATGAATGAAATATTCTTAAATACTTTGTTCTTTACATAGTTGAATGTGCTGGAAAAAAAAATCACACAAAATTATCAATGGAAATCATATTCACCAACCCTTGGAGTTCTGGATTTGGAGTCACACTCGAAATTAAAGTGGAAAATCCCCCTACAGGCTGATCCAACTTGACGTAATGTCCTTTAAACAAGTCAGAATGAGGCTCAGTAGTGTGTGTGGTCTCCACATGTGTGTATGACCTACCTACAATGCCTGGGCATGCTCCTGATGAGGTGGTGGATGGTCTCCTGAGGGATCTCCTCCAAGACCTGGACTAAAGCATCTGCCAACTCCTGGACAGTCTGTGGTGCAGTGTGGCGTTGGTGGATGGAGCGAGACATGATGTCCCAGATGTGCTCAATTGGATTCAGGTCTGGGGAACGGGCAGGCCAGTCCATAGCATCAATGCCTTCATCTTGCAGGAACTGCTGACACACTCTAGCAACATGATGTCTAGCATTGTCTTTCATTAGGAGGAACCCTGGGCCAAACGCAGCAGCATATGGTCTCACATGGGGTCTGAGGATCTCATCTCGGTACCTAATGGCCGTCAGGCTACCTCTGGTGAGCACATGGACGGCTGTGCAGCCTCCCAAAGAAACGCCACCCCACACCATTACTGACCCACTGCCAAACTGGTCATGCTGGAGGATGTTGCAGGCAGCAGAACATTCATCACAGCGTCTCCATACTATCATATCTGCCACATGTGCTCAGTGTGAACCTGCTTTCATCTGTGAAGAGCACAGGGCACCAGTGGCAGATTTGCCAATCTTGGTGTTCTCTGTCAAATGCCAAACGTCCTGCACAGTGTTGGGCTGTAAGCACAACCCCCACCTGTGGACGTCAGGCCCTCATACCGCCCACATTTGTGGCTTGCTGGAGGTCATTTTGCAGGGCTCTAGCAGGGCTCCTCCTGTTCCTCCTTGCACAAAGGCGGAGGTAGCGGTCCTGCTGCTGGGTTGTTGCCCTCCTACGGCCTCCTCCGCATCTCCTGATGTACTGGCCTGTCTCCTGGTAGCGCCTCCATGCTCTGGACACTATGCTGACAGACACAGCAAACCTTCTTGCCACAGCTTGCATTGATGTGCCATCCTGGATGAGCTGCACTACCTGAGCCACTTGTGTGGGTTGCAGACTCCGTCTCATGCTACCACTAGAGTGAAAGCACTGCCAGCATTCAAAAGTGACCAAAACATCAGCCAGAAAGCAGAGGAACTGAGAAGTGGTCTGTGGTCACCATCTGCAGAACCACTCATTTATTAGGGATGTCCTGCTAATCGTCTATAATTTCCACCTGTTGTCTATTCCATTTGCACAACAGCAGGTGCAAATGATTATCAATCAGTGTTGCTTCCTAAGTGGACAGTTTGATTTCATAGAAATGTGAGTTTCATTGTGTGGTTTAAGTGTTCTCTTTATTTTTTTGAGAAGTACACACACACACACGTGTGAAAGAGTAGTTCGAAACAAGCTTCTGTTTCACAAAGTAACTGCATTGAGTGAGTTTTAAACTGATTGTAATGTTCTGTGTAATTTTCCTCCAGAGTGTGAAACATGGCCGCCCAGGTTTCTGAGTCAGACCAGGTTAAACAGGTGAGCTACTCGTCAGACTTCCTACCTGTTTGCCAAATCATAGAAATACATCTTCATTTTATGGGAAACCCAGCTACGTGTGTACAGGGTCTTATGCCTCATTCACACCGACTACAGAATGGATGCGGTCCGGTTTCAGTACAGCTTCTGGACGTAAAATAATGTGTACAATCATACCCTGTGATCAGATATCCCTGTCAATAATAAAACCCTATCAATTAAACAAAAGCCGCAATAATTATGTAACACAGGTTTTACTTTTGAAATATACACCAGATGCACCTTGCTAAAACACATCTCACTTCATATCTGGCTTTTGTAATTTCTTTAACTTCATGAAAATCCACATGTCAGGAAAAGAGTTCATGTGGATACTTCCCAGAGCTCCGCATCCTGATCCGCACCGCAGCTGGTGAGAGTCTAAATAGTCCAAAGTTGATGCCAAAGCTGTTTCAAACGAGCTGTCGCCATCTCGGCTAGACCGACATGCAGAGCAAAATCATTTTGCTTCTGCTACTGCCCGTCTAGATTTCTAGGCTAGACAATTGGTTTTTAATCAATTTTCTTATTTTTGTCTGGTTTTCTGCTTGACTTACAGTTTAAGGAGTTTCTGGGAACATACAACAAAGTAACAGAGAACTGCTTCATGGACTGCGTCAAAGATTTCACCTCAAGAGACGTGAAGCCTGAGGAGGTAAAATAATGTCATCCTTCAGCTCTTAGAAGCCTGGTCCACATAAAAGCTTTATAGGAACCCCAAAGCAGTATTGTTTAAAATCATCTTCTAGATTTAAATATCTTGAGACACCGCCCAGGTGTTCTCATGTAGACAGCCAAGAAAACACCCCACCTGTAACCTGACCGTAAACCCCAAAGCTTATCAGACCAAACAGTTCAGTTACAGCACAAAAACTATGCTATTACTGTACTGATGAGCAGTCTGACTGATGGATAGTCACACACGTCACAAACTGGTGTCACACCAGAGGCGAGCTAGACCAGTACATGGAGAAAATGTCCAGTGTGGCTTTGTATTTGAACCGGACTGGCACTGGGTACTTGAAGCAACACCAAGTTTACCCGCTTCTTCCTCCTACTGGTTGAAAGCAGGATTACAACTGTCATAAACAACCCTGCCGCAGCCTGCTGTAGCTAACGCTAACAACGAGCTAATGCTAACATGAACTACTGATGATACTAAATAAGCCACAAAGTACAAAGGTCCACACTGTGGGACAAAAAATATTATTATTTACAAGTCCAGTAGCAACAAAGCCAGGTCACCATCAGTCTGATTTCATAGCCTCCTTTAGCTCTCTCAAATGAGTGTAGGCTGTGCCGATGTTCACTCTGCTTTTAGCTCTTTGCTTCCCCTCCAAAGACATTACTCTCTTACTTTTACTTCCAGGCTCCGCCATGATGCCAACAAAATAGCAAAGTTGTTTTTTATTTTCTATTTGTGTTTTTTATCGATGGTTGGTGAGCTGAAAAAGCTAACTGCTAGCCTTTATATTAGCTACCGTCACAGTAAATAGCTGTTGCCGTAAAGCTGGTAGAATCCTCCCTCTAGCGACCCTACCCGAACCACAAAACTGTAAAGTGTGGTTTCTGGTCAGCAGAGTGCTGTCAAATGTGAAGTTGCTAAAGTTTGTACCTCAAGAATAACTAAAACCACTTTGAAAGCAATAGTTTAAAGTATTAAACTCTTTAGTGGTGCTTTAAAGTTCCACTGTCTTCATCATTTTACACAGTTTATTCAGTTCTTGCTGTTGTATTGAACATCCTTGTCTAACCTTTCTGACAGGTACGTTTATTCATTGGAAATCCTGTGAATATTCAACCCATCAGGAGTTCCTGGTTTTGTCGTGAAGATTCCATGTAGTTTCTAAAGTCCTACCTCCCTACCAAGACAGTTGTATAGACAGACAGGGACGTCCCTGTTCTGGTTTTACTTGGTAGATCATTCCACCTTCATGGAATGACTCAGGAAAAGGGTCCTTAGATGATCAGAGTAACTGAGTCGTGACGTCAGCCTCTGCAGGAGGATGCAAGTAGATGGGAGCAGTTCTATTCAGGACCTTGTAGACTAACATTAGTGACTTGAATTTGATGCAGGCGGCTAACAGGAGCCATTGGAAGGTCAACAGAGGGGTGACGTGTGGTCTTTTAGGCTGATGGAAGACCAGACTCACCATCATGTTCTGGACCATGCTGGCTCCTCTGTGAAAGCATCCTCCAGTGAAATGATTCAAATAAAATATTGAATAGTTCACAGGCGTGAACTAGTTATTTGTCCCAAGAGGCTGGTTTCTCGTTAAATGAATGGTTCTTCTTGTTTGTGGTTCCAGTCCAGCTGCTCGGAGTCCTGCCTGCAGAAGTATCTGAAGATGACTCAGCGGATCTCCATGCGTTTCCAGGAGTATCACATCCAGCAGAACGAGGCTCTTGCCGCTAAAGCTGGACTGCTTGGTCAGCCTCGCTGAACCGGGCTCAAAGGGCGTGGATCAAGACCGGTCCTGCTCCAGCAGAGCCACCCTCTCCAGAACAAAGACTAGAACAGATGTTCTGTTTCAGTATCCAACCTATTCAAAGCTCTGACACCTAACTGTCTGTTAGATGAAGGCTCTTCATCGTGACTTTTTTTTTGTCAGCCTTTCTGAGTCAGAGCATGGTGGGAAACTGCTTGGATGTTCTTTAAAGTTGGGGCTTCAAGGTGGTCTTTTAAAATATAT
>SSNS01000153.1:1273459-1346549 GCA_006937985.1 Aphyosemion australe | reverse complement strand
TAGGGCTGCAACGATTCGTCGACGTTGTCGACAAAAATCGATAATGGAAATAGTCGACAATGAATTTCATTGTCGACGTTGTCGCCAGACCTGTTTTTTCCGGCCGAGTGAGGCATCTCACTTTATTACAATCTCTGCCGAGAGTCGCACATGCGCAATAGCTTCTCTGCTGAGCGGCAACATACAGAAATGGCGGCGTCCAACGCAGCAGCAGCGCGTACCAAAACATCGAAAGTTTTGGAGCATTTTAGCCTGGATACGGCGAATAAAAAGATTACCTGCATGGTTTGCAAAGCAGTCCTTGCATATCACGGCAGCACCTCGGTGATGCATGAGCACTTAAAGAGAAAGCACGTCGGACAGTTGAAAAAAAACGGAGTCTGACTCGCCTCGGTAAGATTTAAATAACATGAAAGCTAATACGTTTTGGTTTGGATGTACATTGTACATTTTATAAGCGTATTTTCGCTTTAAAAAAGAGATAATGTTATGTCCGACTGTGCCTGACAATAGTATTTTAAATTAAATGCATGTAGTCTGAAGAAGAGAGCCACCATGGACCACTTTCTGCAAAAGAAGCAGACGTGCACCCCACAACAGGCGACTGCCCTGACTGAGTCAGTATTGCAGATGCTGATCTGTGATATGAGGCCGCTCTCCATGGTCAATGGTGCTGGGTTTCAAAAAATGATAACCCAGTTCAATTCAGACTACATCCTGCCATCCAGAACCCATTTCACCCACTTGATGGAGGAGAAATACAGTTCAACGTTTCTGAAGGTAATTGTTTAAAATGCACAGTCAGACATATTTCATACAAAAAACTCACAAATTTAATTTAAAAGCAATAAATATATATGTATATATATTAAAATAGCTAAAATACATAACTTACATAACAAGCTGCAATTAATAAAAATGTAAAACTTGTATGTTGAATAGTTTCTGTTGACATGTAGGTTTTTCTGTGTTAAATATTTTCAAATATCAACTTTTAAAGCATCTAATGCTACATTTAAGAAAAATTTAATAATTATCCGATTAGTCGACTAATCGTTTCAATAGTCGGTGACTAGTCGACTATTAAAATAGTCGTTAGTTGCAGCCCTAATCAGCAGTCTGAGGTCCAGCGGACGTGTCTCTGTCCTCTGTGGTGTCTGAGGACAGAGACATGTCCTACAAGTTTTTTCTCTTTTTTTACAGCAAAAGACATTCTTTTGTGGGGACGTCTTTGTAAAACTCGTCAGTCGTCTCAGGTGTTGGGTTGGAAGGAGAGAAAACTGGGAAGAGCCCAAATGTAACTGATGGGGATGATCTTTTCTGATCACCTGATCTGGTGGAAAAGATCAGATATAATCTTATAAAACAACAAGCGTGACCTTTGAAATTCATCCTGAAGTTTGCAAACATAATAATGACTTGGTTTTAGTTTTTACAAGTTACTGCATCAATAATCATCGTTGCACGATGACAACCCCGTAACGTCCCACAATTTACAGCAGGCATCATAGCATCTAGCTGTTAGCTAGGAGGCTAATTCAGGGATTAATGTTAATCTGCAGTTTGAGGACATTTTAAACTAGACAGCGAAGTCCAGGACAAAAAGCAGTGATGGAGACATCCTAGTAACTGGGCTGAGTTTCTGTGTAAGGACCCGTGGTTGTTTTTCTTTACATCATTTTTAGTTGAAATTCAGAATCAATTTCAAGTTTTATTTTTGCTTTTAGATTCAGATTCAGAAAACTTTATTGGTCCCAAAGGGCAATTAATAAAGTTTTCTGAATCTAAAAGCTATGAGCAAAAATAAAACTTGAAATTGATTCTGAATTTCAACTAAAGTGTTCTCATGGTACCAGATTACGTTTATCCACCTCCGTGGAAACCCAATAAATCACAGATCTCTCTCCTTTCACTCTCTTCATCTCCAGGTGACTCTGAAAGGTGAAAGCACGTCTCAGGTGATCCAGGACGACCAGGTGAAGGGACCCCTGAGGGTAAGATTGCTATGAGTGTTTAATTTAAAATAGAAAGCTCTGTATTCAAAGCCATTCTCACACTGGAAGCTTCACAAAAAGCTGTTGGACTCTGTCCTAAAACCTAAAAATCAAAGACTATCAGCTGAGAATCCTCTACCTATCTTTAAACAGAGAAACCCGTGTTATCAGATTCAAGAACCTGGTCTGATATCAGAGCAGCTGGTCCCACTGTTTAGGAGCTATGCCACAAAAGGCCTGATTACCTTTATGAAACCTAGGGCTAAAGTGATATGGACCAAAGCTAAGTAAAACATCTAGCTTCACAATCCTTTTGATGGAGCCTGTGGAGACAAATTGAGGTGGTTTTGAGCTTTTGGGACAGCTTTAGGTTTAGATTCTGTTTACTTTATTAGACTTCCTGTTTCAGGTGGGTTCCACTGTGGAGGTGAGGACCAATGAGGGTGTGTGCAGCGAGGCCATCATCAGTAAGCTGACAGATGCCAGTCTGTACACTGTGGGTAAGTGTCCTGCTTGTTCCTCTGCACAGTACCTTTATCTATCAGATCACATGACACAGCTGTAAGGATTTAACATCACTCATGAGCAAGACTCCAAAATCCTTTAAAGGTCAACTTCACTGAAAAAACATTTTTTAATGATTCTTTCTGATTATAATCAGCCACTCTGAGTTTTTCATGCAGACTGAATGGGAAAATAGTCTCCTGCACCTATCTCCTGCATTAGCTTCTGATAGAAAAAGACGGTGAAATTCTACAGATCTACGTCACACTGTCACTTAGCATTCATGGACTCACCCATCTTGACTCACGATGGGGAAGGCTGTTGTTGGTTTAGCGTCCAGGAAACGGCAGAGAACGTCTCAGCTAGTAGAAGCTAACCGTTAGCATTAGCAACTCCACCACACAGCAGAACTCCTCCAGGCTTGTGTTATTTGTGGAGATAAAACATCAACGTTGCAGAGCAAACAGAGTCATTGGTAGAGTCACATTGCTGTTAGCCAATCAGAGAAGAGATGTCTAAATATCAGGAAATAAGACTAAATTCTGCCGTCTGAAGCTACTTTCTCCTCCAGCTGATTTCTACATCCTCAAACAGGCGCACTGGAGCTTTTTTTCCCCAGAGTATGACTTAAATGGCATGCTAATGTATTAAAAATATAAGTAAAGTTGACCTTTAACATAGGACCTCTCCTCTGGCAGAGTTGACAGTCCCGTTTGCAGTCACCATTGTGGTCACGTTGGTGGTCAACGATAGTGTATTTAGTGTATTTGTACACTGCTCACAAAAATTAAAGGAACACTTTAAAGAAACACATTAGATACATCAGATCTCAATATGAAGTTGGATATCTATACAAATAACGACAGGGCAATGTCTTAGGAACAAAAGGATGCCAAGTCTTTTAATGGAAATAAAGGTTTTCAGCCTACAGAGGGCTCAATTGTGTAGACACCCTAAAATCAGAGTGAAATGAAGATGTGGCAGGCTAGTCCATTATTTCAAAAACTTAATTTCTGCAACTCAAAATGCTTTTCAGTATCTTGTGTGGCCCCCACGAGCTTGTGTGCATGCTTGACAACATCGGGGCATGCTCCTAATGAGACAACGGATGGTGTCTTGTGGCATTTCCTCCCAGATCTGTGTGAGGGCATCCCTGAGCTCTGGTACAGTCTGAGGAGCAACCTGGCGCCGCCTAATGGACCGAAACATAATGTCCCACAGATGTTCTATTGGGTTTAAGTCAGGGGATCGTGAAGGGCATTCAATTGTTTCAATTCCTTCATCCTCCAGGTACTGCCTGCATACTCTTGCCACATGAGGCCGGGCATTATCGTGCATTAGGAGAAAACCAGGACCTACTGCATCAGCGTAGGGTCTGACAAAGGGTTCAAGGATTTCATCTGGATACCTTATGGCAGTCAGAGCACCATTTCCTAGGCAGTAGAGGTCTGTACGTCCCTCCATGGATATGCCTCCCCAGACCATCACTGACCCACCACCAAACCTGTCATGTTGAACGACGTTGCAGACAGCATAACGTTCTCCTTGTCTTCTCCAGACTCTTTCACGTCTATCACAGGTGCTCAGGGTGAACCTGCTCTCGTCTGTAAAAAGTACAGGGCGCCAGTGGCGGACTTGCCAATTCTGGTGTTCTTGAGCAAATGCCAGTCGAGCTCTACGGTGCTGGGCAGTGAGCACAGGGCCCACTACAGGACGTCGGGCCCTCAGACCATCTTCATGAAGTCTGTTCCTGATTGTTTGGGTAGAGACATTCTCACCAGTGGCCCTCTGGAGGTCATTCTGTAGGGCACGAGCAGTGCTCAGCCTGTTCCGCCTTGCACAAAGGAGCAGGTATGGGTCCTGCTGATGGGTTGTGGACCTTCTACGGCCCTGTCCAGCTCTCCGAGAATAACCGCCAGTCTCCTGAAATCTCCTCCATGTTCTGGCGATTGTGCTGGGAGACACATTAAACCTTCTTGCTGCAGCACGTGTGGATGTGCCATCCTGGAGAAGTTGGACAACCTGTGCAACTTCTGTAGGGTTAAGGAATCGCCTCATGCTGCCAGTAGAGATAATTACTCAAGCCAAAACTAGCACGAGTGGAAAACCAGCCAAAAATGATCAAGAGGGAGAAACTTGAAATGACCTCCACATGTTAAACCAGTTCTGTTTTGAGGGTTTTGTAATTGTTGCCACTTTAGTGCACCTGTCGTTAAGTCCATGAACACCAATACAGCTGAAAGTGATTAACAATGCCCTCAGCTGCTTAATCAACCAGAAAATGATCAGACAGGTTTAATTGATTTCATGCCAGGCCCAATAAAAAAAGTGTTCCTTTAATTTTTGTGAGCAGTGTATTTCAGAGACCTAAAGTAACACAGAGCAGTTTCCTGCTCTTCCTCCCAACCCCACGTTTACCATAATCTCCTTCCACGAATTAAAAGTTTCCCGCGTATCTTTGTAGTTCATATCGTCAGACTTCTCAACGATCTTCTCCGTGTCTGCTGCTAGATCTCTTCAGCACTTGTTTTAAAATTTTTGGAATGGTGGTGCTGTTGATGAATTTAAAGGAAGCGGTGACCAATCACATGCTTGTGCTCTCTCTAACTTTTGATGGACTGTGGCCATGTCTCCGTTGCCCTCTGCGGGCCTGCCGCCGTGCACTTGCGTTGACGAATCATGATGTGTCTCCGTACCGCTGCAGACGGAGTATAAACTAAGCTTTAGCCTGACACCCAGATCAACTCCAGCAAAGAGGAGAGCCCAACTCTTTTCAAGGATAAAACTTTAATACTATAAAACTGGTATTTTAATTGATGTCACCCTGTTCTACACAGAACACACCGTTTCAGAGACTAGTGTTGAAAAAGGAACTAAACTTATGTTTTAACATCATTTACATCGCTTTTATGGAACAAGGAAGTGAAACGATCATCTTTAATTGTCACGGCTGATGGTACTCATCTTGAAAGTGCTCGGCTTTAGGAAGTTTACGAGCCCTGAATGTAAGACATTAGTCACCTGACATATTTTGTCGTATCACACAGCCCTGTTCTGTACCTTATAGCGTGTTTCTATGACCAGTTCATATATCTGTGTGATATTGAGCTTGTAAAGAGGAAAAATAAACAAACTAATAGGGATTAGATTTATAAAGCGTTTTTCAAGCCACCCAAAGCACTTTCCATTATACACACACACACTGCTCAGTTCAGGCTTTGGGGGCTGGACCCATCATTTAACGACTGGTGCTTGTGTGTTTCAGTGTTTGATGACGGCGATGAGAAGACTCTTCGGCGAACATCGCTGTGTCTGAAGGGAGAGAGACATTTTGCAGTGAGTGAGGTAGGTTGTGTGGCAGGTGGAGATCTTCTCAGCAGTCTTGAGTTTTCACTACAATCTGTGAACGCTAAGAAACATGTTGCAATACTGTTTGGTGCAGACGCTGGACCAGCTGCCGCTGACGAACCCAGAGCATTTTGGGACTCCAGTCATTGGCAAGAAGTCCAATCGAGGCGGACGACGGTCATCTCAGGCTGTGTGAGTTATCCACTCTTGAATCCTGAGTTATGAAACAAACCAGACACCAATGGGTACGGTCAGTAAAGACAGCAGTGAAGCCAGATAGTGCAGCTGTGTGCTCTTAGACTCATTTTTTTTATCTCATTCTACATGGTTAAAACAGCTTACAACTGACAGGAGTGAGAAATGCATAACATCCAAGTTCCTATGCTCCCATTACAGCCAGGAGGAATTTGCATGGACACCAGGCTCTCCGTGGATTACAATCTCATCCATGAGGTGCTAGCGCCAGCATAGAGACCATAAACAGGGTTCTAGCAAGGCTAAAGCAGTAGAAACCCCCGCTCCCAAGCATCTTCCGATTACTGGCCCAGAGGTGTGGAGATAGACGTAGGGAAGGAGCAGACGTGCATGGCCTTTACAGTGCATGCTCAGAGTGTTTTGAGAAGTGGAAGAGTTTTCAACACTTCTGAGTGAGCCAACAGACGAGATTCATGTTGAAGGCTGACTGTATCAAGTACCTGGGTGAGAAGGAGGTGGCCATTTATTATATCAGGTCACCAATGTGATGAAATTCACTGACAGGTGCAGCAGTGATGAGGACTGCAGTGATTACAGGTGGACCAGAGGTGCTAAAAGCATTTAAGCATCACGTATCGTAGCATCAGATTCTTGTCTCCCCCCGTCGTTCTGCTTCCTGTGAATTCAAGTTCTGACTTTCTGTTGGATCTCAGAGCCGATGAGGAGAACGACACATCCTCCAGTGATGAAGAGGAGGAAGAAAAGAAGAGGCTGATTGATGAGCTGCTGGGACAAGTCTGCAGCATTGAGAACTTGGATGAGTCCATCAACTGGTTCATGGCTCTGGTAATTAAACACACCGTCAGCAAGCAAAACCACCTCAGTGGTGCAGAATGGACATGCATTAGTTCAGCTTTGTTTTGTGAACTCTTTTTTTTTTTTTCTCTTATCAACTCGAAACCTACCCTTCCCTCGTGTCCACCAGTCAGTACATCTTATTGTAGTCAACAAGTAGACCTATTAATTCCACCTAAGGTGGCGCGGTATCTGAAGTTGCATTATTGATCCTTGCTGATGATGGTTCCATATAGGCACTAGGCGTGTTTCCATTGTTGGACTTGAGGGTAAATTCTGGGAGGGGGAAATTGACCAGGAGATTCGATGTGCCGGGTCCTCTCAGCTGTTGTCTCCATGCAAATTCATTTCTTTCAGGACTTTGCAGACGTCAGCATATCGTGACTGCGCCAAAAAGTAACATTAATAACATTGAAAGTTTTATTCTGTTGAAGTTCAGCAAAATTTAATCCATTCAGAGGATGAGAGCAGCTGCGTGATGTAAAATGTGGCGTTCAATGACCAGGAGAAGCTCGTTTTTTGGCATTCTGTGAGACAACAAGCTCAGGTTGTTCTAAATATACAAAACTATCTTTTGGGTGCATCTTGTAACCAGCTGGACACTTGGGTGTTTTACCAAGTCCTGGTCCCTGAGGACCCCTTAGGCCTTACAAGCTGACCCTTTTTGTTCTGTGAACTCTGAACTTTGTGTCGTATCAGCAATCTGCCTTCTGGACTCAGGTCAGAGTCAAACGTCGTTTTCACTCTTCATCATAGGGTCGTTGTTGCACTTGGCTGGTTTTGTGTGAAGATATCTGAAATGTTTTTGTTATTTTAAATAAGCGATTGACTCTGGTCTAGAGTACGACTGGGTGAATGTGTTCCACCTGCTGTCTCAGGTAATGTGTCCAGGTGTAAAGGTTCTGTTTGTTGTCCCTACAGGTGGTGTCTCCCAGCTGCAATGATGAGCTGGTCGTGAAGAAGGATCAGTGTCTGGTCAGATCGTTCTACGATGGGAAGTTGTAAGTTTACTTGGTTGAACCTGTGTTTGGGGTGCGTTTATGGACATGTCCTTGTGGACCCATGATCTATATGTGGTACCGCAGTCAGCAGGACAGATTCAGGCCAGATGTTTGTGGTTTTGGTTTGAACTTTGGTGAAAGTTGATGAATGAGTGTGGAGCAGCTACCTCCCAGAGATGAATGATGTTTCTGAGAACAGGAGCTCAGTGAACGGGAGGACACACTGATATGGACAGTTTGAGCATCAGAGGATCTTCTCTTATGTTCTCCTTTAGTTACACCGTGGCGAGAAGACACACCCACGTCATCAACTCCGTCAGTATCACCAAGTCGGACTTCTTAAACAGAAGAGGTGATGCTTCCTCTTTCGTCATCACTGCTCTTCGTCTTCCTCGCTTGTTTTTGGTGTCTCATCTTGATCCTTTTCTCTGCTGATTAACCCTCTGCAGGTTTCAAAGAGGCTCAGACGTTCCTGAAGAGCAGAGAAGTTCCAGACATGTGGAAGATGGATATGTGTCAGATCCTAGACACGTCCTCCAGCGAAGAAGATAAAGATGAAAAGGAAAGCGAGGAAGACGAGGAGGGGGAGAACAGTAACGATGGCAACGAGGATGAAGATGAGGATGAAGATGACGCCGATGATGATGAGAAGAAGAAGAAATTCATAAAGGAGGAGGTGGGACCTCCTCCTTAGTTCTGATAATGTAATGTTTTACTTACTGGACTAAAGAGCACTTGTTAACAAATGCACTTTTATTTTGTGGTGTTTTCAGCCGGAGGAGGAAGCAGACCCTGAGGAGAGGGAGAACTTCCTCCAGCAGCTTTATAAATTCATGGAGGACAGGGGTGAGTCTGCTGTGAGTCTATGTTACCAGTATGTGACCAGTTAGCATGCATCAGGATGATCTGCTTCATGTGGGGCCTGTATTTGATATAGTGCCTTCTAGATTCCTAGAACCCCCCAAGGTCCTTTATAACAATCAGTCATTTATCCAGGGAGCCGGGATAGATCCTACAACCCTCTGATTACTGGACAAACCGCTCTACCTCCTGAGCTACTTCTGCAACATTGAGGGGCGCTTTTTGCCTATTATATAAAAAGTGATGAAATGTTTTCAATGAGACATGTTCAGATGTTTTCAGTTGAGCTTGAAGATTATTCCACGCAGAAGGAGCAGAAAACTGAAAGCCTGCTTACCCATCTCAGTCCAAACCTGAGGAACCGGTAGATAGAAAATGATACTAGAACATAATGCATGATGGCTGGTGGTTCTGTGAAGAAGTTTACAGACTTAAGATGGACCCAAACCAAGGAGTGCCTTATACACCAAAGTCATCCAATGAGTGCCACCCCCGATAAACTTTTGGACACCTGGTGTCGTAAAAGTCTCCTGTTACTGCTGGATCAGCTTTAGAAGATGGTCCTGTTGCTGCTGGATCAGCTTTAGGAGATGGTCCTGTTGCTGCTGGATCAGCTTTAGGAGATGGTCCTGTTGCTGCTGGATCAGCTTTAGGAGACGGTCCTGTTGCTGCTGGATCAGCTTTAGGAGACGGTCCTGTTGCTGCTGGATCAGCTTTAGGAGACGGTCCTGTTGCTGCTGGATCCGCTTTAGGAGATTGTCCTGTTACTGCTGGATCAGCTTTAGGAGATGGTGCTAGATCAGTTTTAGGAGATGGTCCTGTTGCTGCTGGATCAGTTTTAGGAGATGGTCCTGTTGCTGCTGGATGAGCTTTAGGAGATGGTCCTGTTGCTGCTGGATCAGCTTTAGGAGATGGTCCTGTTGCTGCTGGATCAGCTTTAGGAGATGGTCCTGTTGCTGCTGGATCAGTTTTAGGAGATGGTCCTGTTGCTGCTGGATCAGCTTTAGGAGATGGTCCTGTTGCTGCTGGATCAGCTTTAGGAGACGGTCCTGGCTCTGCTGGATCTGTTTTAGGAGGCGGTCCTGGCTCTGCTGGATCTGTTTTAGGAGGCGGTCCTGGCTCTGCTGGATCTGTTTTAGGAGATGGCCTCAGTGCTGCTGGACTTTCTTGGACTTCCTGAAACCTTAATTGGAAGTGATTATTTTGGCTCTGAGTTCATTTTCATGTAAAAAGAGAAACTTGAATTAATCAGATTATGATGCGTCATAAAAACTAAAGCAGACTTTGTGCTGTTCTTTCTCAGGACTTCTGTCTGCTGCTGTAGAAATGCCAAAGTATAAATGACTTTTTTATGCTCAGATTTTTTTTCATGTAGTTTTTGTT
Source organism: Aphyosemion australe (assembly GCA_006937985.1). Taxonomy (NCBI): domain Eukaryota; kingdom Metazoa; phylum Chordata; class Actinopteri; order Cyprinodontiformes; family Nothobranchiidae; genus Aphyosemion; species Aphyosemion australe. Next base: position 1,336,408 of record SSNS01000153.1, on the reverse strand, counting down.
TTGTGTTGAACAACTATGTTCTAATTTAGTTTTGTGTTTTTCAGGGACTCCCATCAACAAGCCCCCTGTGCTTGGGTACAAAGACCTGAATCTCTTCAAACTCTTCAGGCTGGTCTACCACCTGGGAGGCTGCCACAAGGTTGTTCTGGCTCATGTGAGGGATGAGGACTTTATCTCAGACAGATGAACCCAGATTAACTCTGGTTGCTTGTGGGTTTCAGATTGAGTCTGGCACCGTGTGGAAACAGGTCTACATGGATCTGGGGATCCCTGTTCTCAACTCTGCTGCATCCTACAATGTCAAGACGGCCTACAAGAAGTAAGCGTGCCTTATTGGTTAAAGAAACTTTTGCACTCGCTCTAAATGAGTTCAGTTTCTAGACAGATCAATGGGTGACGTTTTGACGAACAATGCAAATAATGGGATGTTTCTCACTAGTTGGTAATTTTCTAGATGTTAAAGAAATGAGTTCAGTTTGAATTCTGTCATCTGCTGTGGATTTTAAGTGACCTTTGACCTTTGTTTTGTTGCCAGGTATCTGTATGGGTTTGAGGAGTATTGCCACTCTGCCTCCATAACCTTCAGAACCATCCATCACAACAAGCCTCCGCCCAACGTGGTTCTATCCAATCACAAGAGAGCACGGGCGGAGCTTAAAGAGTCAGCAGCACACGGGATGATGGAGCTTGCTGATGAGAAGCAGGAGGAGTCCGACTCGGAGAGCGAGAGCGAAAAGGAGGTGAAGGAGAGACACTCATCCCCACGGGTGAGACAGGTGTTTTCTTTTCTAGTCATGTGACTTGTTGAGTCGGTTCCATTTGTTGTCCATAATGGTTGACTGGCTCTCTTACTTTAGGGGAGGAGGAGGTGTGTGGGGGGTCGGCTCAAGCTGCCAAGGCCAGAACTCCCAGATCACGGAGAGAACAGTGAAGAACAGAACCGGGAGGTGAGGAGGCGCAGCAGCAGACGGATGGATGACTCGGAAAAAGGGTCTGATGAGGAGGAAGATGACGATGAGGAGGAAGAGGATGAGGATGAGGAGGAGACGAGGAGGAACAGGTGAGATGATTTCTACTGGATGGTGACTTCATACATGGGTCCTCGTGAGCAGGTTTTAGAGGTTCCTCTGCTCCAACACACCTGGTTTGAATCAGCAGGTGATTAACAGGCTGAACAGGTGAGTAACCCATTGAACCAGGTGTGTTGGAGCAGAGAAACAACTAAAACATTCTGGATGGTGGTCTGGTCTTCCAGGACCAGGGTTGGAGACCCGTCTGCACTGATAAGATGCTCATGTAGCTGTTCTTTGGTTTGAAATAAAACTCAAACTTCTAATAAATTATAGAAATTTCCAGGAAAGCGAGAACAAAACATCTTTTTTTGCATTAAGTCAGCGGCTGTGCTTTGGAACTGGAAATGAGTTTCAGAAGAGCGGTGATGTGATCTCTGAGGTGTGAGTTAGAATCCAGGCCTTCAAGGAGTCTGAAGGGATTTGTTGGGTTTACCACAGAGTTCAGGGGTAACCCTAACTCTAATCAGGATGTGATGAGCCTGTGGACAGGAATGGCAGGTGCATGGTGGGGGAGAAGGGGGTGGAGGCGGTTTGATGTTGCAGAGGTAAAGAAGGCTGGAAATGTCCATTAGAGGTGAGAGTGAGGAGTAGCAGGTAGATAGAAGCGGTGAAAGAACACCATTTATTATGAGTGAACAATGAACAGGAGACATGTCCAGGGGTGCTTCTCTACTGCTAACGGGTACCAGGCTGCTGCCCCTTTTTTTGGATCAACTTTGGATCAACCAAGCCAAGCCAGAGACTGTCTCTGATTGGCTAGGGGGTGGAGTCACTGGTGGCTCCACAATGCTCCCACTCTCTGCCCGCCACCTTTTCTGGGTCTCTTCTTTTGGGAGGTTGACAAAAAGCCACAGAACGTCTCAGCAGGTCCACCTCTAATGTTCAACATCACTACCACGTCGTCCATTGTTGTGGGCTGAGTGGCGTACAGATCACCTTGTGCTTTTTTGGGGGTTTCCCACTAGTACCTGCTTAGACCCCCCCCCCCTCCTGGTGAATGCTGGAGAGTGACACTCCAGCGCCCTGATGCCCTGTTGAGGAACAGGTGGTTTAGAGCAGGGGTTCCCAAAATGTTTTCTTTGAGGACCCCCTTTCTCGTGTCCAAGAGAAGCCAGGACCCAAACCCAACTCCTACACGCATAAACACGTTAAATGTGATCATTTACAAACTTTCTACAGACATACTGAGTTATAACTTTTATATGGAGTTCTGATTATACTGTAGGGTGTGTTATTGGGATTTTATAAATGAAATTTTTACAAATAAAATCTTGCTAACCTCACAACCTCAGCAAAGACAAAATTTTGGGGACCCCCTGCAATCTTGTGGGGACCCCCTTGGGGGTCCCGACCCCCAATTTGGGAACCCCTGGTTTAGAGAATGAATTAATCTGTCTTAGGAAAGAATCATGTTTATTCATGTTCCTGTTTTTGTTTTTTGCTCAAATTCAATAACCTTTTCTGGCTCCGCCCCACTAAGGAATGAACTGTCTTTTGCAGGAGTGACAATGAGGAGGATGGAGACTCTGTGACGGGGACTAAGGTCAGGGTGAAGTACGGCAGAGGAAAGATGCAAAAGATCTACGAAGCTCACATCAAGAAGGCGGACAATGACAACGGAGAGCAGTTTTACCTCGTTCACTACTATGGCTGGAACGTCAGGTCAGTGGCCCGCTCTGATGTGGGCAGCATCACAAACGTCTGTGATCAGCTCTGAACCTCCTGATTCATGCTCGTCGCTCAGGAAGGATGTCATATGTGTTCGATCACAGGTACGACGAGTGGGTGAAGGCCGATCGCATCATTTGGCCTGCAGAGAAAGGATCTAAAAGAAAGCAGAGGAAGAAGGTGAAGGTAACAGTCATGTGTTCTGTTTGCTCCACCCACTGCTCTAACACAACTGCTCTGCTTCACTCTGAGCTATTTAAGCTGCGTGGGAAAAATAATCCATATATTTGCCCAAATCCTCAAACTCCTGGTTAAACATTAACGTGTGATTTTCAGTCGGAGCTCAGAAAGCATCTAGGTTTCTGACAAAGTCCTCCATAATCACACACGGCACTTGTCGGCTCCTCGTTAGCTCCTGAGTCCAGTTGAAGTATCTGGTTTTAGTTTCTAGAGCTTTACGAGGAACATCACCATCAGCCAACATTTAGACCCTCGTTCTCTGAGCCTGAGCTGTGTGGTCTCTCCTAAAAAGCAGATCTTTGACCTTTTCTTTCTGTTTTCAAGGGTGAAACCATAAAACAGCAGTGGTTTTTATGAAATCCAATCCTCATGTTACAGAACAAAGACAAGGATGATCCAGAGCGAGAAAAGGATGAAGAGAAGCTGACGTCTTTGGGAGGAGTTAAGCCGACAGGCTTAAAGCGTGGACGACCCCAGATCAGGACCCCTCCCACCAGCTCTGCTGGACGTGGCATCCTCAGAACCAGTGGTGGTGAAGGGCAGTCCAATGGAAAGTTCACCAGGATGGAGTCGTCCAGCTTAGCCAATGGAGATGGTAAGAGATGATGGTCTCAGTCAGACCTCTGTGTTGTAATGGCATGGTTGTAACCTCCTGTCCTCCCCGTAGAAACGCCACGCCGGAGAACCAGGAGAACTTCCAGCATGTATGAATCCGATCGGGCGTCCAACGGTCAGAACAACTCCACCTTCTGTTTCCTGATAAAGCATAAAACCACAGTGTCTAACCGTGTCTCCTCCCTGCAGAGGATTCTGGGAATTCATCGGTTGACAGCGAAACAGACGACCAGCCAGAAAGGAATGATCAACTGTTGCCATGGAGAAAGCCCGGTCAGCCAGAGGAGGAGCAGGAGGATGCTGAGGAGGAAAAGGAGAACATGGAGTTGAAGGAGGAGTCCAATGTTGATGAATATGCTGACAGCAGTCTGGTTGCCATGGTAACTTCAGCAGCACTGTCAGCCGTTGCCATACCTGAGTGTCCCAGCACGCTTCAGGAAAAAGCTGAAGAAGATTTGAGCCAGTTGGAGAGGAGAGAAGAGGCACAGGGGGCGGACCCGTTTGGAGAGTCCTCTATGATGTCATCCGACCTGGACAGAGACAGCAGAACGTGTCCGGTGCCGTCCACCACGTCTGTCCAGTGTCAAAACAAGATGTCACCCGGACAGGAAGTGCTCCACGAGACGGCTCTTCACATGATGATCCTCCAGGGTGAGGCAGCAACCTCACCCCGTGCCACAGAAGACAGCAACCACTCCTCTCCTCAGCCCTCCCCCAGGGTCAAAGGCCGCAGGGCCATCCTTAGGGAGGCAGGCTCTGAGACTCTTCCAGTCATCCCTTTTTGCAGCTCCAGCCCCCCCAACACTTCCCCCTGTACCCCCCAGGCAGCAGTGCTGTCTTCTTCTCCTCGTAGCATCCTCAAGAGACAGGATGAGCCGATGGTGGTTCTCCACTGTCTCTCCACTCAGCACCTCCTCCCCAAGTCAACTTCTGCCAACTCTGACACTGACTCTGCCACTGAGGAGGAGGAGGAGGAGGAGTTGGTAAGGGGGGGAGGGGAACTGGCGCCGTCTCCCCAGGAGAGGTTAAAACAGAAATCAGAGCAGAGTCCGGCTGATAAGAAAGTGTGTCCCAACAGGATACCGGAGGATGCCTCCCCTAAAAATACTTCTCCTGTCAAAGCTCTCGTCTCACCCCCCCACCCTGAGAGGAGGAGCGATGTGGGGGTGAGGGCAAACAACCTCCCCCACCCAGTAGAGGATCCTCAGAGCAAGCAAGCAGAGGAGCACCCTGATGAGGAACCTGAGGTGCCTGCTGAGAGTCCACCACCTGTTCCAGAGGTTCCAGCCCCCGTCCCAGTGGAGGAGCTGGAGCCACAGATTGGCCCCGAGGCTCTGGTCTGCCATGAGGTGGACCTTGATGACCCAGATGATAAGGAGAAGCCCAGCTCCTCATCAGAGCACCTTCTAATGCTGAGGGAGCAGCAAGAGGCCCTGCTCCCCCTTCCCCTTGTTGTCCACTCCTGCCTCACCCCCCACAGCAGCCCCCACCCCCCACAGCCTCAGGTTAGGCCCTTCCTTCTAGCTCCAAAACCCATTACCTGTCCGAAGGAGCTCCACTCCGTCAATGAGGCCAGCGAGGAGGAGCAGGGAGCAGCCAGGGGGGAGCCGGAGGGAGACTTCAGTCCCGGGTTTGAAGGTAGCGCCTCCTCCTCCACCACCTCCCTTCTGTCTCTGCAGGAGAACAAGGACAGAGGTAAGGATGCAGCACAACACACTGCAGTGTAAGCTGATGTATTTGTCTAAAGCATGTGACCTTTGACCTCTCAGGTCAGAAAAGGGTGAGCGACTGCAGCTCGAGTCCGTCTGCCAAGAAACACAAACGCAGCCAGAAACGGCCGCACGCCGCAGCCAAGGTGGACAAGAACGGAGCAGGTAAGGGTCACATGACCACGAGAGCTTCATCAGAAACAAGTTCAGGTTTAACGTGTGTGTGTGTTCTCTCCGCCTCCAACGCTCAGGTCACAGCAGCGACAGCGAAGACCAGTCCCGCCTCCTGTCCCTATCCAAACCTCAGAAATCTCGTTGTCCAGCTCTGTCGTCTCCATCTGCTCACAGTAAAGACAAACAGAGCCCCTCCCCCCATCAGCGCTCCTATAAGTGGACCCTCCAGCTCGGTAAACACACACACACATATATCCTTTTGGTATTCGCAGTTATTGGTGAATCGTGATTTTCATTGTTAACCAGAAAAGAACACATATTGGTCATTTTTAAACTTTTCTCATTTCCTGCTGTGAGGGACGACAGCAGTTTAGCTCCTCCTCCTCAGGATACAACCAGTTTGGTCACATGTTGCTGTGAAACTAGACTGACTAGAACTCTGCTTGCTCTCGGGACACGGTGTGTCTGAGGTCTTGAAGCACGGGGGTCCCAGATGAACAGCAGTCTTTCCTTCACTAAGAAGTCACTCCATATTACACTGAAGGTCCAGGTGTGGACTTTGACACAGAGGAGTAGCACAAATATCGGGGTTTTCACCTCATCAATAAACCGGACTGGTCCATAAATGACAGATGTACTCTGCAAAAAAGGCTCTAATTCATCTTCACCTGCTAAGGCGGCTGAGATCCTTTATGAGGGACAGGACTCTTGTAGGACACCGTGGTAGCAGCCGCCATCTTTCATGCTCTGGTCTGCTGGTGTGGTGGAGCTGCAGGGAGGGACAACTAAAACAGTCTGATCAAGAGAGCCAGTTCTGTCCTGGACTGTCTTCTGAGATCAATCAAGCAGGGTCGGGAGGAGAGGATGTTGTCCAAGCTGGCATCCACCATGGACAACGTTCCCCTCGCCCCCTGCATGACACAGTAGGAGCCCTGAGCAGCACATTCAGCAGTAAACCTTTACATCCCCAAAGTAAAAAGGAGTCCTTCCTCCTAGCATCTGTCAGATTTTACAACGCAAAGAACAAAATCCATTATTTATGTTCAGCATTAGGTGTTACTGTGTTTTGTAGTAGTTCAGGACTACGTACTCAAATGTACGTACTCATACTCAGTTTGATAAAAAATCTGGTATTGGTGCATCCCTAGTGAGGAGTGATGACATCATAGATGAGTGAGGGAGGGTGTTTGTTTATGTCTGGAGTTGAATAAAGTTTAATGAAACCAGACGGGTGGACATCAGCCCCACCTGTCCCTCCCCATCATGGCAGCCATCACTAGAACTATGGCTGCCTGTAGGTTGGTTGTACGACGCTTGTATCATGTTGAACCAGAAGTGGGTCTGAATCCAGCTGCTCCTCTTCCACAGATGAGCTGGACAGCATGTCGAGCGCTGAGAGGATCTCCTTCCTGCAGGAGAAGCTGCAGGAGATGAAGAAGTACTACATGAGTCTGAAGTCCGAGGTAGCCTCCATCGACAGACGCAGGAAAAGACTAAAAAAGAAGGAAAGAGAAGGTGAGAGGGTCTCGTAAATAACAGACGACCCTTTGGAAAATAATTCAATTGTCGTTTTACTTGATCTAATTCAGCAGCTTTTCATCCTGATCTGACTAATGACTAACTGGTCTGTTATCTTTTTTATTGGTGCTGAATGTCACAGCTGGTTGGTTAACTCTGTCTCCTTCCCCAGTGTCCAACACAACAGCATCGACCTCCTCGGGCTCCTCGGACACCGGCATGAGTCCCTCCTCAGCGTCACCCACCCAGAACACCGTGGTTGTGGAGTGCAGGTGATGACACGCCCAATAATCGCGCCACAAGCCCCACCCACTCTGATAGAGTGATGGACCCATGTTTAACAATGCTCCTGTGAGCTGGGACTGACACAGTGGCTGATGGGAACTCTGGACAAGGCCCCGTCCCTTTACCCGAGGACACTTCCTGTTTGAGGAGGATGATGTGAGCTCGCTGTTTTTTTTTTTTTTTTGAACTGATGCAAAACTTTTCCTTCTTTATGTTCTCTTCCCTCGTTCCCAGCAGGATGTCTGCTCTGCTTTTCCACCTCCGAGAACACGGACGGGTCATTTGGTTCTGAAACATTTCCCGACTCCTACCATTACACCACTTGCCTCTACGTGAACAGAAGCTCGTTCTGATTCTCACCAGCGAGTCTCAAATTTTAAATAAAACATTTATTTTTCTCTCAAGGAAATTACAAAACTGTCCAGATCGTTTCATTTTCTCTGAAGTTAAAACTCCGTCATTTAGGAAGTCTTCAAATTAATTTAATGTTGATTGGAAAAGTTTTTTTTACCGTGAAGCTTTTAGCTAAATGCCCCCCACCACACACACACACACACACACACCACTGTTCGCCACATTGACACAGGTGTGATGTCATTAGTTCTGGTGATGACTCCTGAGTTTCCTTGTTCTGACTATAAATGCACTTAAGAGGGTGTGACTGTGTGGAATCCTCTGGAGGTTTTTTTTATTCTGAGACCCGACTCGACCTACAGCTTTGGTTCCGAGTTTGTACTGTTGTCTCTTGCAGCTCCTCCGGCTGCACTCTCGTCTCTTTTCTTCTTCCTGTTTGCCTTTATTTGGTTCAAACAGAAGCTGCTGCAGCTCCTCAACATGTTTATTTTGTACAGAAACTGCTGAGAACAGAATAAATCCGCCTGAATCTGAGAATTAGATTTTACACACTGCAAAAACCGATTTCTAATATTTTCTAAGAGAAGAGTCTTTGTACTGTAGTATTACTCCTCAGCTGTATTTTCTTTCTTTTTGTGTTTTGCTGGCTTTGGTTTTGGAGCCAGCATGTAAATACAGAAACACACACTTTGAACAGAAGCCATGGTGTGTGTGTGTGCGTGCGTGCGTGAGTGTGTGCCTGCGTGAGTGTGTACACTCTCTGTTTCTAATAAAGTTTTTAACCATGTGATTTTGTGCCACAGAATCTTATTTTAGATGACCATCGCACATAACCTGTAGAGGGACCAGAACCCTGGTCTTGTTGAGGTTAAAGCTGGTCTAGAGCTTGTGTGCAGCTTCGTCCGGACGAATACAATTTGAAGTGTTGTGGTGACGACCTGTGACATCAGCACTAACGGCTAAAAGACAACAATGATGTCAGAGCTGCACAGAGAAGGACGACTTCAGTGAAATAAATTCATTTAGACTTCAGTAGTTCTATCTGATTCATCTGTTATGGTTAAAGTTACCTTGATGAGTGAAGGTTGCACGTTCAAATCCCATTGGTGGCCTTTGTGAAACAGTTTGCATGTTTGCTCGTCTGTGTGGGAATTCTCAGAGTGCTTCTGTTTTCTCCAACAGGCAAAAAATAATTTATTCCTTTATATAGCGCTTTACCGACTAGCCAATCACACCACCAAAGTGCTTTACAAAGAAGAAAGAGCAAAAAGAATCAATAAAACCAGAATAGATTCACTGTTAAAGCTTTCCTGAATTAAAAAAAATAGCCAAAGCCTAGATTTAAAAGGGCCTTGGTCAGTAATTGGGTATAAATCCAGTGGAAACTGGTTCCAGACTCAGTGCTTCCTCAAAAAACAGCCCAGTGTCTAGTGGTGGATCTAGAAAATTTTACATGAGAGGGACAAGACAGAGTGGCAACAAGCTGGACTTCCTCATTAAAGCACGTGACTATGTAAATGTATTTATTAACATATTTTAGGAGGATAAACCACTTGAGATGAATCATCTCGTTTTGGAGTGGGTCCTCCAACAATAATGATTTTTTTTTTTTGCACTTTTATTAACCTTTTTTTTAAGTGGACTCAATAAAAATATTTTTTTGTGTCATAGTTTCTTCTAAGAATTTTTAGGTATAATGAAAAAAAAATGTTACGAAATAAATATAGCTATTCTAAGGACAAAAGTATGGGGCTCATTTCTACAAGAGTTCTTGTTTTTGTTTTTTAAACTCCACTCATATTCTGTAACTGGTTATTCAGTCCTGCTGCTCAGTTATAACCCAAAGGTAAAATCTAGTTTTATGATTTAAACCTTTTGATTTTTACTGTTGTTAAAATGTTCGGTGTTCAATAAAGTTTTTCAAAATTAGACTTTTATTGTGAAGGACACAACCGGAAATAAGTACGACAAGCTGGAAAGCGGGCCGGAAGCTGCAAAAAACCCAGAAGTTTAGCGTAAAGATGAGCTCAATCGGCACCGGGGTGAGTGAAACAGCTTTTTCTAGACCGAAACTCTGGTGGGAACTGCAATTTAAACTTTCTCTGAATACACGTGGTTTATTTTAATTCAGACAGTTTATCATTTACTAAAAACTGTCCCATAAACGTGATGTAGCCTGCTGAGTCACAGGCCTGCTAGCTGAAGCTAAAGTGAAAGTATAACATTTTTATTTTTTTCGTTTTAACTAACTTGTGTTTTAAACTCTGAAACGACGTACAATGAAACAGAGATGTCCCTGAAGCGTTACTGTTAAATGTGAGAGTTTGGTTTGCTGTTGTGCTAGCTCCACATGCTAAACAGGTAAAGAAGTCCAGCTGCCGCGTTTGTCAGCGAAGTTTCTGGTTGTAAAGAATCAATCTGAATCATTTTCACTTGATAAATTACCAGTTTTACATCGATCGGCCTTCCAGTAACAATCATGCGTTGGTAGAATTACAATAAAATCTGCTGTAAAGGTTTTTCTTTAGTTTATGACTCAGTGAGATGAGACCAGTCAGTTTATAACAACATACCAGAAACAGCAGATTTGAGGACATCAGGAGCTCAGTTTGGGTCTAAAACACTGACAAGATGTAAGGAGGTAAAATAAAAGACTAGGTAAAATATAATTTATTTATTATAGATTATTTAAATATTAGGTGGACTCAAAACAGCTGAGACACAAGTGGATCTCCACCTGTTTACCTGCTTCTGTTGTTTCATGTTTCAGCTCATTTTCATTCTAAATACCAGGTTCTTGCTTTAAGATCAGAGTTTTCTGGGTCTCCTCGTTAACCAGTAACCATTCTAACTGGATGTGTCTTTGTGTCCTGCAGTACGACCTGTCGGCCTCCACCTTTTCTCCTGATGGACGTGTGTTTCAGGTGGAGTACGCCATGAAGGCGGTAGAGAACAGCAGGTTGGTTCCCCCTGTTTACGTCTCATCAGGATCTCAGACTTCACAATATGTGTTTTGGTAAAAATCTGTGTGTGTGTGTGTGTGTGTTCAGCACTGCTATTGCGATCCGCTGTAAGGATGGAGTTGTGTTTGGGGTGGAGAAGCTTGTCCTGTCTAAATTGTACGAGGAAGGCTCCAATAAACGCATCTTCAATATTGACAAACACGTTGGCATGGTAACGTACACACACACACTTCCCCTGAGCTTCAGAGCAAATGCCACATTAATAGGAAATTATGTTTTTACATCATTTATTTCAGAGAAATCTCACAGTAAAACCTGAATGTCCTAGCCCCAGATACTATTAACGTTGGCAGGTGCTGTTTACATTTAATATTTCAGTTACAGTCATTTTGAAATGACTTCTCAAGAGTGGCTGATTTACCTGCTTTACAGAACACCTGCCTGATGAAACCTTTTGAACAGAATGTTTGATAATGCCTTTAGGCACAGAGGTGTTTTAACACACACTTTTTTTTAATAGTTCATGTTTTAATCTGATTTTTATCAATGGCTACACTAACTGGTTGTTTTTCCATCCCACCCTGCCCAGGCGGTAGCTGGACTATTAGCTGATGCTCGCTCTCTTGCTGATGTGGCCAGAGAAGAAGCCTCCAGCTTCAGATCCAACTATGGACACAACATTCCCTTGAAGGTAACAGGGCAGCTTCAGCAGCGCATCAGAACACCTCCCGTTTGTCATTTCACAACTGGAACATGACTCCATGTTTCCAAACGTTAAAATGAAAATAGTTCACCATTCCGCTGACTTGGCAGTATTCAGCCCTGCTCTCTACACATTGGTTCAGTCAGAAACCAGAACCTGACGAGGTGCAGGCCCAGGTCACGGTCCGGTTCTAAGATCCAGTGTTTGTGTTGTTGCAGCACCTGTCAGATCGAGTTGCCATGTACGTCCACGCCTACACACTCTACAGCGCTGTGAGGCCCTTTGGCTGCAGGTGACTAGGTCCTAATACGTAGAGATGATGATGAAGTAGTGATACGTTTATTTACACATCGGTGGCTCCGCCTCTGGTTAACTTTATGTTTTTGTGTCAGTTTCATCCTGGGTTCATACGACAAAGACGACGGTCCTCAGCTCTATATGGTAGACCCGTCTGGGATCTCACATGTGAGTCAGTCTGCTCTCAGACCCCCACAGAGGTAAAACCAGGTGAGGTCAGAGGTAATCAACCTGTGTGTGTGCGTGCAGGGTTACTGGGGATGTGCCATCGGGAAAGCAAAGCAAGCCGCTAAGACAGAGATTGAGAAGCTGCAGGTGAGTTTCCGCCATCTAATTCCAGCTTTAACCGTGGTTCAGCCCGGTGTCCTGAGTCTGGACAGAACCAGAACCCCGCTGTACCAGGTGCCTTGGGTCTCTGATCTCAGTTTGTGTGATTTATTTGTCAGATGAAAGACATGACCTGCAGAGAACTGGTTAAAGAAGTTGCCAAGATGTAAGTAAAATAACCTTCAGTCCCAGAAAAAGTAGGAATCCATTAGATATTGAAAATAAAAATGGGCACAAATCAGTCAAAAGCTGACTTTTTAGGCTTTAAAATAACTGCTTACAAGTTTGGGAGCATGTTGAACATCTCATAAGATTTCTTTTTTACATTTAAATGTAAAGACCTAACGTCTGTACCCCCCAGAATCTACATCGTTCACGACGAGGTGAAGGACAAAGCGTTTGAGTTGGAGCTCAGCTGGGTGGGAGAAGGTGAGGACGTCTGGGATTGTTCCCTCTCCGCTGCTGCATTCTGACTAGATCGGATTTTTGTATCAGAAACGTTCTAACAAGTCTAACGTCTCTGTTTTAGTCACAAACGGTCGACACGAGTTTGTTCCTAAAGACGTCAGAGAGGAAGCAGAGAAATACGCAAAGGTGAGGCTGCAGCAGCTCCACTCACCTGTGCTGGTTCTCCTGGTGAGACCCGTGCTTCCTTCCTGTGAGGAGCTGAACCTTGTTTTGTGTTGCAGGACTCGCTGGAGGAGGAAGACGACTCTGATGAAGACAACATGTAACACTGACCCCGTCTCACTCGTCTGATTATTCTTTTTATATTGTTCAAGAACTTTCATGTCGCTTTGTTTTGGATTTTCAACTTTAAAAATAAAGTAGAAGAAAAATGTACAACAGCGTGAGTATGTCGATTAGAAAGTGTTTTTAAGGTGGACATGAACACACACACACTATTTTAACAGGCCAGCTAGTGTTTTAAATCAGGAGTTTGCAGCATGTAGGCAATCTCGCTCATCAGCTACAGATGTAAATACTTCTACTGAGAGTATTTGGATGTGTCTGGATTTGAACCTCCAACCTTCTTGCTGTGAGGCAACAGTGCTACCACCTGCTCCAGCACACCTGATGTAATTAAGGGCTCTGTGAGACGCACTGAAGAGCTTTGCAGAAATTAACTATTACGATCATTTGCATTGATGTGCACTCCTAATGCACCATATCAAGCTGGATGCTGTTGTGAGGTAACTTATTGTTCACAGTGGGTTTCCGTAGCCAGTCGGCGTGCGGTGCGTGATGACGTTAAGCTGTTAAAGTGCTGCTCCTCGTGATAGAAACATTAAAACACAAGAACCACACGAGGAAGGCGTGTTCTAAAAATAGCTTCTAAAATTACTTTTTTTTTTTTTTGGCTGCTGTTCATTTTTTTGTCCTTGCATTGATATAAATTTGAAAATGTTTAATCATGAATTTAAGGAATGTTTAGCAAACCTTTGATCACTCTCAAAGGAATATGGATAACTTTTTGTTTTTGATAGTTGTTAACCAAGCAGATACAAACTGGTGATTTAAAGCATTTTGCTGTCGCTCTTGTGTAAAATAATATTTTAGAACGCGTTTTTGGTCACCAGCTGTTTTTCAGATTTGATTCACGTGATGAAACGTTTCCACTCAACAAGGAAGAAGTCCAGCTGGGACTAGATGCCTGACATCCTTCCCTAGTAGTGTTAGTATCTGAGCCGACATCAGAGCTGTTGTCATGGAGATATGTCATCACTGCTACATGAATGGATGTTGATCTCAATAAGCCCAAAAAAACCTAGTTGGTCAAGAACTGAAACCAGATTATGCAGATTACAGAAATTCAGGATTAAACAACTAAAATGTGACTTTTCTAAATCATCCGTTTATTCTGTGTATTACCTTTTAGCCACACCTCCATCCAGAAAAATCTTTTGATGCACAAAAACGAAAAATACCAGAATTCATAAAGAAAAAAAGGAAACAATCAGATTTATTGTAAAGATAACAAAACAGTTAAATGACCGACATTAAGGCTGAGACAAAAACAAAGTTCTGATTAGCATTCATTAGTTAATCCCAACAAGGACACAGACTCTTCTGGTGATGGTTCTGAAACCACATCTGAACGAGAACAGGAACCCAGAACGACCTGCCACACGACACGGGAGCAGCAACACCACTAGAGCGGGGAGGGGAGGAGGAACCGGAGCAGACCTCCAGCTGTTAGGGTAGTTTGACTCTTCCTGAAATGTGATTTCTGCAACAGATTAATATGTAGCTTAGTGAATGTTTTTCTTCCTACAAATCAAAGATTTTCTGCCTCTATGTGTCTTAAAAATAAAAAAATGGACGGTGGAAAAAACATCTCCTGATTTTATCAGAACTCTGAGATCAAACACCAGAAGGTTGACTCAGGTGGGAGTTTTCTTTTTGTTACGTCGCTGACCAGACGGATTTTATTCTTTACTTTCTTCAAAAACTGAAGACTTTTGACTCATTGGCATCCAACTCTGGAGACGATCGGGTCGGGTCTGGGTTAGGGTGACCAGCAGAGACCACTTAGGCTTCTGGTGGTTCGGTTTCTGGACCAGGCGTGGTCCAGACAGCAGAACTGCCACACAAGTAAAAGTGGTTCTGCTGGATCAAAAGGAAAGAACATAATGAACAAAAAGTGTTGCAACTGTGACTTTGGGTCAGGAGGAGCAGTACATGTATTGCACGTCTGATGCTGAACCAGCAGGACCAGTAAGGGGCTCTTAGAGAGAAAAGAAGAGTGGGAGGAAGTATGTAACAGTTTGTTTAGAGGTGAAGACAACAGACTTTGTGCCATTTCATGTCTGTCTCCCTGGTCCAGTTCTCAGTGTTGTTTGTCCATTGGTACTGGTTCCGTCCTCACAGCTGGCCCGTCCAGCTAGCTGAGGGTCCCGTGGTTAGGTGTTACTGTTCAGGACCCCCACGCAGCTCTGCAGCAGCTGGAGGTTTCCCTGCAGGTGAGAGAAGGCAGGATCACAACTGGCCACCAGGTGGCGGCAGAGAGCAGCAGTGTCTACCCTGGAGGACGTCTCCGTACCTTAGCGTGTTTAAGTTCCAGTTCTGCCAGCTCCACCAGGTTCTTCCTGAATGCTGACACTCTTCTGGTCTTGAAGTCTACGAGCTCTGTGTTCAGGAGAGAACATCAGCGTTGGAACATCTGGTGTCAGCAGCTCAGTGGGTTAGAAAATGTTACGTAAGAGTTTTGGTTTATCTGAGCTTATCAGATCCAATAAAACAGAAGATGTCCTGATGTGGAAACACGACATAAATAACTCTGGTGAGTCCCGGTGGGATAAAGTGACTCCAATAAAGACTTTAATCTTTGATCTGTTTCTGACGGCGCTGTTAGCTAAATGCGGCTAAATAAAACATGCTTCAGGAACATCGATCAGCTGTGATGAAAGGACCTGTCATGTCCCGTGGTATCAGAGCACTTTTACGTACACGACCATAGTATGAACACAGGAGCAGTTTGTTCATCAGGAGCAAATTCAGACCCGCATGTTCCAGTTCTGTTATCGTCTGACCTGCTCATTAATCTACTGACCTGTTATAAACCCTGCTGTAAATGTTCTACAACCCCCCAAGGCACTTCACAACACAATCAGTCATCCACACATTCACACGCTGGTGGGGATGAGCTACAACGTAGCTACAGCTGCCCTGGGGCGCACTGACAGAGGCGAGGCTGCCGAGCACTGGCGCCACCAGTCCCTCCGACCACCACCAGCAGGCAAGGCGGGTTAAGTGTCTTGCCCAAGGACACACAGCAGCATTCTCTGGCCGGTGCCGGGATCGAACCTGCAACCTTCCGATTACTGGACAACCCGCTCTACCTCCTGAGCTACTGCTGCCCTTAATACATGGGTTAACAAAAATGGAAGGAATCTCAACTGTTCAGTGACAGAATGCAGAAGCACCAAAGCGACTGACCCTGCTTGGCAGACTCTGAGATCTTCTCAAACTTGTGGCAGCAGAGCTGCTGGCTGGTCTCGGCCTGCAGAACGTCTCGGTTTTTAGCTCGTGCTTTATCCAGAGCCTTGTTAGCGTTCTCATAGTCCACCAGAGCCCGGCTTCTCCGGTACAAAAGGTCCTGTGGAAAGAAAGGCGCGCACATCAGACTTTTCACATGGGAAGTTTATTAAATAGGGTCTGTAATGGTCAGAGCGCAGCCAGACCTTTGCAGCCTGAGACTCTCTCAGGTAATATTTAAGTAGGTCAGCCAGTTTCAGGTCTTCATCAGCTGCAACCCGAGCTTCAATTTTCTATAAAAGAACAGAAGACGATCAGCAGACAGAAGCCAAGCCTGCACCAACTAGCACCACACCAGACCCTCCAGGGTCACCTGACTGTAAAGGACCTGGTCTGTGGACAACACAGGAGCTGGATCTGCTCTGATCCCATCAGCTGATTCATCATCTCCAGATTAACCTTTAATCTAGTTCACATCATCATACTGATCATACTGAGTCTGTTTCACTGGAACTTCACAGATCAGCAGCTTTAATGTGACGAGTCAGCAGAAATCGTGTTACTCCAGGTTTCATTAAATAAAACATCTGATGACTGATAAACTACAGGTTATTAGTGTTGATCAGTCCAGTGTTCACCAGAATAACCACCAAGAAAGGTTTGTAAAGACATCTTATGTTTTCAGCACTTTACTATGGAGGTACCACACTGGCTTCAGTCACACAGACAGGGTCAGGGGTTAAAGGTCGCACGTACCCTAGTTTTGTCAAACAGCTCGGAGACCTTCAGGAAGAACCTTAAAGAGAAAAAAGAAGAGGTTAAAAGTATCAGAGCGTTCACAGCCAAGGTAATGTCAAGACTCAGACCGTTGTCATGGAAACAGATCAGGTTTGAATGTTTTCTTTAGATCTCCCTGAAGTTTTCATGTTACATAAACATCTCTGTGGTTTAATCAGCTGCAGTCAAAAACAGGAAAAATCTGCTCCAACCAGCTAATGGAGGTTATTTACCGTGTCGGGTCTCTAGTTCTGGTTCTGTTGCAGCCTCGGCCCACAAATGAGCAGATCAGCTAATCTGGTCAGTGGTCAGCTGATGTAGTCCACCACGTTACTGTGACCCAGCTAAAAGGAGACTAACATCTGACCGTTAGCTAGAGAGCTTACAGTGAAGCTGCTAGCGGCTAAACACGCTTCAGTTTGTGGAGCTGGAGCAGCAGATCAGGCCTCTGGAGCCACGTCTGCATGATCCAAGTGTGTCTACAGGAGAACAGAACTTCAACTCAACACACAAACCATTAGCAATAAAGCTAGAAACTCGCCTACAACTGGGTTATGAACACAGGTGAGGATCAGCTTCACGTTTGGTCTAAAGGTACCAACATGGAATAATTTAACTTGGTGACCTATGACCCCAAAGCCTGTTTTTATGCTCAGGAATTCATAGAAACTAAATCAATGAGTAAAATCCTACAACAAATGCTGCCACCTGCTTTTTAATAAATCATAAATATGGTTACTGTAAACTTTCGTGGTATAATTTTGAGGCTAGGACCACCACCAGATGATGATGTCATTGGCGTGAATGATTCCGTTCATACTTGCAGAGGTCCATGGAATCTTGCGTTCCTAGTGTGTAGAGAGAGGAGGCGATCCTGTTCATGTCGTCAGCAGCATCTAAACGATCAGAAACAACCATCATGTTCAGTGGCTGCATTATCCTGATGTGAGCTGATCCAAACGGACCTCTACAGATTATTTTTTAATCAAAAACCAAAGGATCCTCTCTGTGTGTTTCTTACTTTTGTGTGAACGGATCATTCTGTCACATTTGGCTGAAGCATCTCTGACTCTGTTGTGATATTCTAACAGAAATGTCTTCTCGTGCTCAAAGAAGTCGTCGACATCCTGAAACACAACCATAAGACAGCACACGCTCAGCAAATAGAGACGAGGGGCTGAAGCTTATGTGGCCTCTAGATTTCACCTTGACTCCAGCCACCAGAACCCCATCTGCTGACTTCACCACATTCTTAAAGAAATCCTCCAGCTTCTCCTTCTTGTTCTTCCCTCGTACGCTCAGCTGTAGGAGAAGAAACGAAGATCACAGACTGTAGGAGCAGGGATCAAACACTGGAAACAACAATAGCACTTCTTCTGGACCAGGACGTGTCCTTTCACACTCAGAAACATGCTATGTGATCACTTTCTTCCATTTGTGTGATGTTGCTAAAATTAGGAACATTCTGATCCAAAGAATCGTTTTCAAAGTGCTTCTACTAGTTTATAAATCACTCAGTGGCATGGGGCCAAAATACATGTTGGATCTCCTTACAGTATATACGCCCAGCAGGGCTCTGAGATCCTTAGGAAACAGTCAGCTGGTAGAACCCTGGCCCATCCCTTTAGTTATGCTGCTTGAGGCTCAGACTGCTGGAGGACCTACTGACCACATCTCCTCACTCTGCTGGCTTTATTCTCTGTTTGTATTCGCTGCCATTAACTTTGTTTTCTCTGTTTATCTCCAATAGAAGTAAAATCCAGTCCTGTCCTTTCCGTGTGTGTCTTTCCTGTCCTCTCAGACTCCAGTCAGTCCAGACAGAAGGCTGCCCATGGAGGTTTCTTCCCGTTTTAACAGGAGTTTTCCGTTGCACTGGAGCCCTTCTTACTGTGCTGATCAGGATGGAGGATTTTGTTGATGTCAAGATTCAGTCCCTTTGTGTACTAGGGACAATCTGACTAATTATCATGTTATAATGAATGTGATTTTATAACAAGTTCTGGTTTAAATCTGGACCTGTTCTGAGCTTTGTATAACACTTGAGCATGTGCTTTATAAATAATCTGAATTGCATCCAGATCTAATACTCACATCCTGGTTGTATTCCAAAAAGACATGGAAGTTGAGGTCCTTCCTGAGAACAGGATGAGCCGCCACGCGACACAGGAAGACCTCGTGCATGGCAACAGTTTTCTTGAAGATGGCCAGGTATTCTCTAAACAACACGTTAGGATCAGATGCCTTCAGCTGCTGTGGTGAACAAATATGGGTCTGAGTCTACTCACGCCTCCAGCTCCTGCTTCATTTTAGTGAACTCCTCCTTTGTCATGGATCCTTCTCCCTCCCCGAGCTTCTGCAGCTTCTCTCTGGATGCATCAAAGTCCGGCCTTGGCGGAGCTGGAGGGATCTAGGTACATTAAAAATCCCCAGAAGTCACATTTCTCCTTTAACCTCATGGTTAAACTCAGGTTTCTGGCTCACGTTTTAATGCTGTACCAGAAAATCCATTCAAGATTAAATATGCTGCTCAGACAGAAACACCAGGTGGGTTAAAACCAGCAGTGGCAACACACACACTCACACACACACAGGTTGATCATAGCTCACAGTGTGTGTGTTTTATTACAATGTATCCTGCGTAGTCTTCATTTTCGATAAAGGAGTCATGCAGCCAGATGAACTCTTCATGCTGTCGGACCACAGAGAACTCGTTCTGTTTGAAGTTTGGGAGCGTGCTCTGTGGAGACATGTTGACGTTACCATGCGGACAGGCCCTGGTGGGACGGTTAGAGGTGGTCCTGGTTAGACTCTTACCTTGGTGTGGACAGTAAACTTCACTTTGTCTCGCTCACTAAGAGCATCAGAGATGTCCACTTGTAGAGTAGCATCCATCTCCAGATCCACGTTCATTGCTCGGGGCTGTAGCAGAACACAAATCAGACACAGAAGGTTCAGGTTTACTTGTGTAACAGACGGTCAGTTATGATTTAACAGATCACCAGTAATCTTGTAGCAGCGTAACGCCCCTCTGTCCCCTCAGACATTTTTAAATGGACCTTTTAATATAAACTAGTTTACATGTAATAGACGGTGCAACAGACCGCTATTTGTCGTGTAACAAACTGCTTGTTATCTTGTAACAGGCTGCTTGTTATTGTGTAACACTGTTAGTTATCGTGTAACAGACAGCTGGCTATCATGTAACACACTTAGTTATTGTGGAACAGATGCTAGTTATCATGTAACACACTGCTACTTAACAAGAAAGACTTCTAGTTAGACTGCTAGTTATTATGTAACAGGCCGCCAGTTCTCGTGTAACACACTGTTAGTTATGTGGAACAGACGTTAGTTATCATGTAACAGACTGCTAGTTAGTTATTGTGTAACAGATGTTAGTTATCATGTAACAGACTGCTAGTTAGTTATTGTGTAACAGATGTTAGTTATCATGTAACAGACTGCTAGTTAGTTATTGTGGAACAGATGTTAGTTATCATGTAACAGACTGCTAGTTAGTTATTGTGTAACAGATGTTAGTTATCATGTAACAGACTGCTAGTTAGTTATTGTGTAACAGATGTTAGTTATCATGTAACAGACTGCTAGTTAGTTATTGTGTAACAGACAGCTGGTTATCGGGTAACAGACTCCTTTTTCAATGTATCATACTGTTGGATATTGCGTAACAGACTGTAATTGTTATTGTTTAACATAACATTAATAAAGGAGCAACAATCTGTGGGACCTTGTGTATCTGAGTCAGTAGCCAGGTCAGGTTAAAGACTATTATTTAGCGTGTCCAGTTAGCATGTCTTAGAAATTTGAAACATCTTTGAAATTCAAAGCTGTGTTTTTTTAATCAGACTGGAGGTGAGATCATGTGACAGCCTGATCTGGACCAGGACCGAATCAGATCAGTCCGTTAGCCGGTCCAGCTAATGACCTACAGCTCCGCACACAGACAGAACCTGGGGAAACCATACAGACCACGGTTATGGGCTAAATTCTTATAAGCACCTATATGAGGTTAGCATGGATGGCTAACCTGGCTGGCAGAACAAAACTAGGTAACATTTGCTTCTTGGATTTAGCTGTTGTAACGCTGACAGG
This sequence comes from Aphyosemion australe, assembly GCA_006937985.1. NCBI lineage: Eukaryota > Metazoa > Chordata > Actinopteri > Cyprinodontiformes > Nothobranchiidae > Aphyosemion > Aphyosemion australe. Next base: position 1,315,614 of record SSNS01000153.1, on the reverse strand, counting down.
TGAACTCATTCACAGGTACGCAGGTGAAAAGGTAAACAGGCAGGCTACAGATGGACACTTACCCCCCTGTCCTCCTCGGAGAGGAAATCAGGTCCGTCGTCCAGCCCTTCCTGCTACAGGGAGACAAACACAGACGAGCTCGTTAGTTTAACGGCACCGTGTCCTTTAAACTATTACGGAGACAACAGAATGTCCTACAGCGCCTCTTCGCCAACGTCAACAAATAAACAAATATACAAATTATTAAACAGCATCCAAAAAATGTGAAGGCGAGGAAAAATGAAAAACCCACCATCATGGCTGCGAAAGGCTGGTGACAGGAAGTGGACGGTGTTACCAAATCTCGCGAGATGATTGTGAGAAGAAAAATATTTCGTGATGTTGATCTCTTGTTGCAGGCACAGACACAGCAGACACACTGGAGAGCGTAACGAATCGCCGCCATATTGGATGGGTCTTCAAAGTTTTTGAAGTTCTTTGTGTGCTTCTGCAGCATCCTGCTCCACAGAACCCAGTCCAAACTTTTTCACAATATTCTAAAAGTGGGATTATGAATTTGGGGTTTCATAAACTGTAAGCCATAATCATCAAAATTATAAAGGCTTGAAATATCTCACTTTGCATGTAACGAGTCTATCTCTTGCCCTTTTTTCTCCTTTAATGCTGAAATAAAGGAACTTTTGCATGATATTCTAATTTTTCAACTTTCACCTGTAGTCATGGGAGTTTGTTCCCACTTTTCTCTATTGTATGAAGCTAAAGAAACCTTTAACTTGTGGTTGAATATAATTCATGAATAAAACATTCTGTGAACTTTATCTTATGCTGACTGAGAAATAAGGATTTTGCTTCAGATCAGGAATCCCTTCAGTCCCAGAATTACAGAAAACAGACACCAGAGCTGTGAAGGACAGCTCCTCCACTGAACATCAGCTGTTAAATACATGACCAAACCTTTAATCAGATGTTATGAATCCTGCTTGAGGCCATGATACAATTTTGTGGAAGAAAAAAAAAAAAAAAGGATTTTAACATTTTTCTGACCCCAGTAGCTCAGATGAGGACCAGTGACTGACCCTGGGTCCGTTTTGAATTTATTACTTCAGGTGGAATCAGGGCTAAAACTGCACTCAGCTGAATCTGTGCAATATGTGTTTCACACCTTTGAGTCAGGAAACTGACTGTTCAGATGTCCCAACTCCGAACAGTCCTCGAGTCCCCCACTGATGCTGCTGAATCAGCATTTAACTAACAAACATCCCTTAAGTACACTTGATGAGAAGGCCGCTGTGATTGGTGGAAGCAGAAACAACAGGAAGCTCCAGAATTGCCACGGGCTTTTATTGCAAAGTGGCATTCGGTGATCTCAGAAACAACGTTCAACTTTTAAGGCTCCAGATGTTGTTGTGGGGTAATCTCTCACTGATGGGGTCAAACCTGCTTCCTGTAGTGCTTCTTACAAATCAAATGTACATGATTACATTCAGACCTGAAACTTAAAAGTAAGGCGATGACCGAACAGCTAGAATGATGGTGAGTCCAGCGAGAAGGAGAACAGAGGGGAAAAGATCTGACGAGGGATCTTCAGGGTCTGGACCTGTAGTGTTTCAACAAAAAAGTGCTGAACAATAAACTTGTGAATGCATAGTCTAACACGACACATCTGCCAGGCTGAGGGTCCCGAACAGTTTACAATAATAAATAAAGTCATCTGTAAAACGCATGATGAGTGCGACCCATGTGCAGCAGGAGGCGGGGCTTCATGGCGCTCTTCTCCCAAACAGTGCTGCTTCCTTCATATCAACTTTTTGGCAAAACTCTGGCTGTGAGAGAGAGAGAGAGCTTCCTGGGGTTTGGTAGTGTTGGTGTTTGTTCATGCCAAGTGAACACACGTCACACAGCAACAAACTGGGAGGTGTTTGCATATAATAATGTTAATGAGATCTCCATGTTTGAAAAAAGAAGCAAAAACAACAAAGATAACAGAAAACGAGGCCTAAAGACGCTAACACCTTCAGGACGTGATACAGACAGAGCAAGCTGCTGGGTGAAGTGGCGTATAGGTGGCGGTGGTTGTTTCGGTCCTGATGGCACGGCGGTTGGCTTGACTCTGCTCAGCTCGCCGCTGTGACATCACAGCGGCTTACCCTCCAGAGACACCACCACATTCCCACCCAGCTTCTCAGCCAGCGTCCGGCGGTCCTGGATGTCATCCAGCCCATTCACCTGCCACTCGTGTTTGATACCTGTAGAGACACGCTTCACGTTAGTGACCGTCAGAGAGACACACACGCATAAGGGAAGTCAAGTAACCCTTAGGATCATCCGCCTATGTTCAGCTGCACTTGAGTGCATCATGGCAAACACACATTACATCATCTATTCTCACTAGATGCTAGCAGAAAGCTTTTATTACTGAGAAGAGCTGGTTTTAATGGATGAGTGCAGCTGTAAAACATCAGATCAGGTTCAATTTTTAATCTGCATCATGTCCTCATCTCTTACGTCACCTGTAAACTTCTTCTTGATGGCATCTTTAGAGCTCGCGTAGATCATCTTGCTCTTCAGCGGAGCGCTCTCGGGAGCCCTGTGGAGGAGACCAACATGCAGGTCAGCAGTGCCGTTTCAGGTCCAGATATAAGACATCCACTAGGCTACTTTGAAACAAGGTGAACACAGGTTTACTAACGCCATCAGTTTATCAATCCGTGATCTTGCCTTCGTAAACACAATCTGTGATGGCAGCATTAAAGAGGGACTTCAACCTGCTGCAGGAGTTTTCAAGTGCTCTACCAGTCGACCCCAGTATGAAAACAATGTCTCATGCTCCCTGAACCACTCTTTCATAATCTGAGCCAGATGAATCTACTGATGAAATGACCTGCTCATTCATTATATTCCTCTGACCTCTTTGGACAAATGTTGTTTCAGAACATAGACCTGACCAACTGCAACAACCCCAGATCATAGACTGCCCCCACAGTCTTGTACAGCAGGAGTAGAAACGGTGGGTGCATCACTTCATCTTAGGGCTGGGCGATATGGCCTCAAATCTATATTGCGATATAATCTGAAGCATGTGCAATAACGATATATATTGCGATATATTTTTTCCTCTGTTTATATGTCAAAATGACATGCTTTTAAAAATCCTAATATGGCAAATATATTACAGCAGAATAAAGACGTCCAAAATCTATTGTGTAGAATGCTCCTCGTCCTCCGCCCGCTCCATGCTTGCAGTCACTGCCATTCTGTTGTCCCAATGTCGGTGCGGGTGCACATCTTAGTGACGTCATGTGTTATTGCGATATCGTGATAGAGCCAAAAACTCTATCATTACCCAATTTTATATCGTTTATATTGCCCACCCCTACTTCATCTGCCTCTCTTCTTACACCAATGCTCCCATCACTCTGGAACAGGGTCCATCTAGACTCATCAGACCTTCTTCCATCCAGAGTCCGATCTTTATGCTCCTTTGCAAAGTGAAGCTCTTTTCTCTGGTTAGACTCACTGATTAGAGGTTTTCTTATGGCTGCACAGCTGTTCAGTCCCAATCCTGTTTGCCCTGTAAGAACTTCTGAGTGTTATCACCAGACCTTCACAAGATGCATGTGTCTCCTTTTCACCGGACCGGCCCTAAAGGACCACTTTACCAGTTTTTTCAGGAACCAACAGTACCTGAACTAAGGTATGTGCTATGAATAGCCCATGCTGATTGGTTGTTACTCAGTAGGAAATGACATCAGCGGACATTGCCAAACAACTGGAATTAAAGTAAAACCAGAAGAGGTTCTGATGAAGCAGAATAGAAGGAAAAAAAAATGTCGACATTGCTTTAAAATTGCTGTTTCTAAACTTACAATACAGAAAAGTGCAACAAACCCCCCCACACACCCCCACAGTGCCGTAATTTACACGGGTTTGTTGTACCCACGGAGCGCTGTAAAAAACTATGATTCTTCTGGTCATTGAACGCCACATTTTACTTCACACAACCACTCTCCTGGTCATGAATGGATTAAATTATGACGACAGAATAAAACTTCAATGTTATTAATGTCTGTGGACGCCTTTTGGCGCTGATCAGTGACAGCAGTGGTGATATGCTGGCATCTTAGCAAAGTCCTGAAGGGGCTACATGTTTATGGAGACACATCAGCTGAGAAGAAACGAGCCATCGTATCTCCCGGTCACTTCCAGAGCTCCCACAGTGGAAACTCAGCTAATGCTTCACACACCCACAGTTATGCTAACGCTCTCATTTCACCATTGACTGTGATCAGGTGGGTACGGACAAATCGTGATCAGGTAGTTTGATTCTGGCTTACCCACATGTCCAAGTGTCCCAGGGCAAGACACTGAACCCCCTACAGCAAACCCCAACCCCCAGGAGGGTGAATGTGTGTCGTGATGTAAAGTGGTCTGGATAACCAAAAAAGCGCTCTATAAATACAGTCCATCTGCCATTTCAAATATGCATCTTTCAGATCTAATTTTATACCAGTCCATCACGAGACCAAAAGGGCGACTGTCAGAACAACACAGATCTATTTAGTAGATGGGCTGCTGGTGAACTAGAGACCCAGCTAGACCCCCCTCCAAATGTAGAACCGTACCAGAAGATGAAGACCAGGTCCTCTTTCTTGGACTCCTTGGTTTCGTAGGTGGCATCATAAAGGCCATATCTACAGTCATTGAGGGGGAGGAGCTTGACAAAGCAGGCGTAAGGGTCGTCCACACTCTCTCCAATGTCTCCCACGAGGATCTGCTTTCCCTCCTCCACAATGATCTTCTTTCTGTCCTCGCTCAGGCAGAACAGCACAGCCTTCTTCCTCTTCTTCACCTCATCCTGGGTTGAAGACTTTCTCACCTTCATGTCGTTGAACACCCTGATAACTTCATCATTCACTGTGACACCTGAGGCCTGCAAAGGGACCAGACAGTCATCCGTTAGCATGGAACAGGAACCCCTAACCCCAATCAAATTTAATCCCAATAACAGCTTTAATCCCAGAATGGGTTTTATGCTGAGAATGATTCACTAAAAGGAACAACTTGACCAAAATGTTACACTTACACGTTTCTTCTGGCCTCGTGAGCTCAGACTGAAACGATGCTACAACCGGACTAGTAATGCCAGTATAAACGCTATACGCTTGATATGATATAAATATAACCACAGGTAGATTTAGACTCTACCAGCCAAACACGACTACGCATGAATGTTGTCAAGCTGCGTCAACTTTGGACGAAAGCAGCAGCAGTGTGGAGCAGGTTGGTTAGAGCGCTTGTAAAGAAGATGGAGTAACATCGGTTAAACGGACCTGGTCTGCGTTAAAGGAGTCTGATGTTGAGCAGAAAAACATCCTCAGTGAAGTCAAATCTGCGTTAAAAGCTCGTTAACGCCAATTTCCTTTTTTCAACCCACGGTTAGCGCACAGGCTTCCTGTGATAGTTGAACACATTTCCCTCCAGTTTCAGTCGTTTCTCCCGTTTATTAATAAAGCTCGAGTTTGAAGCAGCGCCTCTCTCGCCCCGTGCTGCACACCGCGGTCATGACCATGGATCAGCTGATCTGAGCGTCGCTGAACAAGAAGGAAAGAAAAAGGATAAACCTCCAACCTTATTTTTATATTGTTATCAAAAGAAATGCAGCAAAGCATCAGTTTAGTTTACCTGCACTTATCCACTACTGAAGCAACACTTCTATGAGCAAAAGAAAAACACGAAAAATGATTAAATGAATCAGGAAAGCAGGAAGAAATGTTATTTCTGTTTTTAATTTTTCACTTCAGTTTATTTGTTTTCATCATGTTTGGCTTGTATTATATTTAAAATATCTTCATCTTTATTCATTTTATGAGATTTTTTGTGTTGCATTGTTCGGAAAAAGGATCATAACACAACAAAAAAGTTATTTGAAAGATTTAGAATTTTTTTATAAAGTATGTTTTGCACAGTAAATCATTCATGTTTAAAGTATTTATGTGAGCTTTTAGGCAGATTTAAATATTTTAATAAAACACACTGTTCTGTTGAACTGAAACATTTTATCTGCTGTATTTTTGTTTTAACCTTTAAATGTGTCAAAAAAATGTTGGATTTGAATTTTGTTTATTTTAAGTTAGAAGTTTTAATGATCCACCATGAGGAGCAGTGGCTCAGGGTGAGGCTAGCGGTTCCATCCCAGGCACAGCAGGTCGAGGGTTCAAGTGCCCTTTGGCAAGACACTGAACCCCGCTAGGGTCGGACCACTGGACTCGGCTGGACAGGTAGACTCGGTTCGGACAGCTGGACTCAGGTTAAGCAGTAGACTTGGGCTGGATCGCTGGACTCTGGTCTAAAGGCACCAGTCCAAACCCCCCACTGGATCTTCATCAGTAAACCCGGTTCTTCCCTTTTCAGTTAACGGGACTGAATAAAGAAGATACACAGATGAATCAAATCTCAGAACCTCATTAACTGAACCGGTTCCAGATTAATCCTCTGGGTCAGCAGTTCCTCGGTAGAACCCACCGTGCCCATTCAAAAGGCACAGCCCGTCTTCGATCCAACAACCCGGCACGCTAAAACCACCCCCGCTGTCCTACGGGGTCCAAACAGGCCGGGTTCGGCGGCCAAGCAATACCACAGCTCTGATAAGATGGCCGCCCCGAGCCACACTGCCGGAGGGTAGGGCCACACCGGCCCGTCTCGGTACGGGTCAGGCCGGTTCCGAACTTAAACTGTTTTTTAAAGTGTCGCAGATTTTTTTTTAGCATAGACATGGGCCAAAGTCCCGGTACTGAAGCCGCGCTCACGTGCCCGAACACCGAATTACGGCTAGTCTTGTGGCCAGAACGGTCGCCATGCTAGCTAACAAGATGCTACCCACCGACAGAGTCCCGTTACATCCACTCGAAACCCGGAGAACACATTCAGCGACCGAACCGGCTTCTGCAAACCTGTATCCAACCACTGAGTCGGTTCTTACCATTTTATTAGTCGGTTTGTCCGCACTGCGTCGCTTCCAGATCGGGGTCTATCTGGGGTGAAAGGTAGCTGGGCCGACCGGAGGAGGAAGAGGAGGGGGGTGGGGGGGTGTCGAAGGAGGAGGAAGAGAAGGGGACGGAGCCGTGCAGCGGGGGGCGGGGCCTAATGACCATCTGATTACCCTGATTGGATAACAGAGGCCGGGGTCAGGGGTCGGATTTGGGACATTTTGGTATCATCTCCATCCTCTTGATGCTGTTGGAACATTTGAGGCTCAGTTTAAATTTGAGCTCTTCCTCGCAGATTATTTCTCACTAATGAAGTCAAAGAAGTGTCCTTTAAATTAATTCATAAAGTTTTCCATGCAGACCCTTCCTTCTGAAATAAAGCTGACCTGAAAATCTTTACTTTCTTCTGTAAACTTCATCCAGACAAACGTGTCTGTGGAAATGAACCTGCTCACAGAACCTTTGGAAAGAGCTCCATTAACATCAAACTTGATTTTGCAGTTTTGAGAAGTTGATTAATCCATTTCAAGGTGAACGACTCCTCGCCATATTTCTTATAAATCTAATTTTGTTTCTTGCAAAGATTCGTATCTCTCAAAGTAAAGCTATGCATAAGAAACTGCTTTTTGACGTATTTTTAATGGATCCAGATACAAGCTCGGCCTCAGAATGTCTGCAAAAATGAAAAGCATTTGTAATGCATACAATCTAACTTTTTTTTACTTATTGTCTTATTTTTTATTCTCGTTTCTCCTCAGGGTGTCTGGGCTCTCCCTTAGAGGTATGGTGGGAAGATCGATCATCTGGGAGGGGCTCATAGTAGATCCACTGCTCCTCCACATCGAGAGGAACCAGTTGAGGTGAAACAGGCATCTAAAGAATAGATTTTTTAATAAAGCGTCTCTCAAGATAAAAATCACGAGGCACAACCCGCTCTGGCTGGGTATACAAGAAACCTTTTCTTATACAGCTTATGGAAAGCCAAAAGTAATAAAAAAAAAAACAGACTTACAGAAACTGAGCAGCTGCTATTTAGAAAACATTTATTTGAACACAAAGCTAGCAATCATAAATAAAAACAGGCTTCTAAAAATAAATACAAAAGGGAAATCAAAGGGAGTGTGGAGGGCTGCAGCAGGTCCAGTGTAGTGTCTACAGCTAACATCCATCCAGAAAACACACTCACACACTCCAGGAAGCAGGAATTCAGCAAAACAAAAACAACCAGTGAAAACATCATAAAGTAGTAGAAAAAACATAACCCCAACAAAAACTACAAACCCCAGAGGCTAGAGGAAGAACATTTATTTTATTATCTAAATCACTTCCCTCTGGTTTTGTGTTTTCTTGCAATTAACAAAATGTTTTCTTTGTGGGTTTTATTCTGAAATGTGTTCAGAGAAAACGAATGTTTGAGGATGGATCAACATGATGCTAGCAGAACAAAGTCTACCATCAGCAGCAGATGAACAGTAGTGAGGTCAATGTGAGGTCACTGTCGGGAGCGTTTGGCAGGAGGGGCGGTGCCACATTCTGATAGGCCGAGTCGGTTGAGCTCTGAGTGGAAGAACTGCTGCAAGCGATGTCCAGCCTTCGCCTCATTAGTGTGACGTTGGTTATAGTGGAGACAGTTGGAGAACATCAACTCCATATCCGAGATGTATTCACCTACAAACACCAGAAAGGGTTAAAGTTTCACACAATCGTACACACGTTAGTACCTTAGCAGTAGTGATGTGTGCACCGACATGACTCAAGTAAAATCAGAAGTAAGGACTTTGAGTGACTCAACTTTTATCATTGATTCTCTGGCCTGGATGATGAGTAGGGATGTAAGAAATCATCGATGCGCTGAAAATCGCGATATTTCATGCTATGATACTGAATCGATATTTAAAAGTAGTGTGTCGATTTTTTTTATTGAGAATTTACATTTACTGGATTTTCTTTTGTGTGGTGCAGTTCACACTCCAACTGCTAGGTGGCAGCAGTTTTTACTGCCTTCATTCTGACAGAACGTGATCTCACAATAACCCCTACTTTCCACCGGATGCGAAAGCAGCGTGTAACAAAATAAAGGCGTTTTACCCACAAGATCTCTTCCAACCGAGAGAGATTCTGATACTGTATAACATACAGCGTGGAGAATAAGTGTTTGACACATCAACATTTTTTATCAGTAAGGGTTTTTCTAAGTGGGCTATTGACACAAAATTTCCACCAGATGTCAATATGAACTCAAGTATTTAATTCATGTAAAGAACTCTAAACATTTTATTATTTATTTTAACAATTTAATTAAACTTGTTTTACTACGTGTTGTTTTGTGTGTTATATAACTTCATCTAATAAAACAAAACCCTGAAACCCTGAGCTGCCGATGATGCGTCTCTCACCTGCAGTCTGATATTCACAGTTGTTGATCTTCTCTCTGATGGTGCTCAGAGCGATGGGCTTCTTGATGATGTCGTAGTAATCAGGAACCTGAACAGAGACACAGGCGAAACCGTATAAAGATAAAAACTTGGTGAAGGTTGAACTGAAAGGAGAAATTAGACAAAATCAAAAATGATTCATCCTAAAGGAAAATTAGATGCTTTAGTAACTCTTTATTTAATTGTCTTTAGTCCTTGTGTTTGTTTCTAGCTGTGGGCAGGAAGGATCTTCTGTAGAAGATCTGGAACCTCTAGCTGCAAACACTGAAGGACCTCAGCTTCCTCAAGTCCAGTCTGCTCGGTCTCTTCCGGTCTCCAGTTTCACTGTTGTTGTCTCCATTCCAGTCTGGTCCCAGAGGACACAGAGGTATTTATATTCCTCCACCATCTCCACTTCTGCTCCCAGGATGGACAAATGTTTCTGCTTCTTCTAAAATCCACAATCATCTCCCTTGTTTTGCTCACATTCAAGATGAGAATATTGTTGCCACAAAGTGGTCCACCAAGTCTCTGTCCTCAGATCTTGTCCATTTCTATAGACTCTGAATCTTTTTGCAGACGACAGGACTCTTGTAAAGAGTGGTGAGAGGGCAGTTCCCTGTGGTGCTCCTGTGCTGCTGACGGCCTGCTCACACACACAACCCTTCAGTCTCAAAGACTCAGGTGATTGTTTGCTCTTTCAGGTGTGCCAAAAGCTGTCTCTAGAGGACTTTCACGGTGTGACGTTAAGGCTACAGGTCTGTGGTCATCAAGGGCAGATGAGTGAGATCTCGTAGGTACCGGAGCAAGGCAGGGTGTCTTCACAGTAGGAATGGGCGATATGGCCTAAAATCTATATCACGATATATTTTGAAGCACACGCGGTAATGATATAAATTAGGATATATTCTTTTCTTCTGTTAATTTATGTCAAAATAACTGCAGCTAAAATGATGCTTTGCTGCATTTTTGTCAACAATGAGACAAGGTTGGAGATTCACCCAATTTCTTTTGCTTTTGTTGAGCGACGCTCAGATCAGATCAGCTGATCTGCGGTCACTGTGCTTAGTACGGAGGGAGAGAGAGTCGAGCTGTTTTATCACTAAATGGGAGAAAAGATGAAACTGCTGGGGGAAAATTGTTCAAACAAAATCACAGAAGTCCAAAAAGTTAGGAAGCCCGTGTGTTCATCATGTGTTAAAAACAGCATTTAAGGGAATCAGCAGGAGCTGTTAACGCTGATACAACTTTACTGTGTTGCCCAGAATATTTTACTGAATGATTTTCTGCTCAATATCAGACTTCTTAAACCCAAACCAGGTCCGTTTAACCGACGTTGCCCCGTCCTCTTTACGAGCATGTTTTCATTCACGCCTTCTTCAGCTGGACCTTTCTGACTTCTCCAGGATCTAACTAACGAGGACCTTTCCATTTGGGAGTGATCCCTTTACTTTTATCTGTATTTAGAAATAAATCGCTATCAACTGTACGGATTTCCCCATTTCTCCATCTTAAATAGATTTAATTCTCAACTGTTCTTTAGTTATTTGGATGCCAGGTCATTTCTGCCTGACCGTAATAGTTTTTCCCAGAGGGGTCACATGTTTACTACCTGAGTCCTGGACACCAGCTTCATGAAGGGCCAGCTGTCTTCATGTCTGACCAGATCAACAGTCAGCAGCTCACAGGCTGAAAGCTCATGAACGCCCTGGCTCCTCCGAGAGGAGCGACGGCTGGAGGAGGAGGATGAAGACTGCGAGTAGACGATCCTGGATGTGTTTGGAGAAGCAGCATCTGGAGGGGGAAGAAGAGGGGAAGTCAGGGTTATACAGCAGAACTAAGTGGGTTTCATCAGATAGTGATCCTCAGACCAGACCACCTCATCTGGACCAAAACTGTCTGGAGATTTCCCCTGAGATCGGTCTTGGTTGTTTCCATGTCGACAAGTGTTTTGAATGTCTGATTTGTTGTTCACTTGCTAGCCCAGGAGTTGGACATCACCCTACATCCCTGTGGGCCATGTGAGTTTTTATCTGTTGGCTATCTTTAGTTGGACTTCTCAGCAAATCAGGACCAAATGTAAATTCATGTCCAGTTTAACAGTTATAAAGGTTTCATAGGAACAACCCACACAATGTTTTTTTTTTCTAAACAATTTAAAATCTACATCAAGAATAAAAGAGTGAAAATGAGTCAGACGCCCCTAATTCAGTGGGCTGAGGCCCTTTGGACCCTGACAAGGTTTTTATACCTGTTGACTCTCTCTTGCTGGACTCTCTTGAACCAGGTGAGGTTTTTGTGTTGCTGTTTGGTGCCTGAATCTCGTGACTCAGACGGGCATTGCTGCGACTTCCTGAGCGAGGCGGAGCTTTACCGTGGGTGATGGTGTTTGATTTTGATGCTGGAGGCGAGGCTTTTTTCCCTGAGGATCTGTGAAGAAACAGAGTCAGTAATGATTTTTTAGCACAACGGTGATCCAGCTTTAGAATTCAGCAGAGACTCACCTGGAGGATGAAGTGTTCTTCCCTGAAGTGGCAGTGCTATTGTTAGGCCGGGCTTGCTGCCCTTTGGATAATGTCTTGGTTTTGGGGGGTGGAGCCTGGCTCTTCTTGGTACTGCAGAGGGAAACCAGTTGAAGGTGGCGTTTTGGAGTCATTGTTGTATTAGACTACATACAAGAGCTTCTACACTTACGTCACAACCTTCTCTTCTTCCTCCTCCTCTTCATCTTCTTCCTCCTCTTCTTCAGATTCCTCATCCACCTCAGACTCTTCTTCCTCCTCCTCATCATCTTCATCGTCCTCTTCATCGATGGAGGATCTCTGTCGGGATGGAATGCGGCTGGATCTCTGTTTGGGACGGCAGTCTGGACAGAACCAGTCACCATCTGGAACAGCCTGAAACAGGAAGTGATCTCATTCATCTAACAGGAATGTCTTTTTCTGTGAAGCAGCCACAGGTAGGGGTGGACGACGTGGCCAGAACATAAAATCATGATATTTCAGAGTATTTGGACGATAGGGATGTTCGATATCGGTCTACCATTAATATCACCTGATATTGGCATTAAAATGTAATATCGGAAAATATCAGTATTGGTTTTCAGTCTTTTAATGACACAACTTTTACTTATACCATACGCATATTATACATCAAACTCTTCAGCTACTTCCCCTCTCTCTAAAGGCATTCATTCCTACTAGAGACCACTGCAAATGTATTAAAAATCAATATGTTCTTACATCCCTACCTCTAACCGAACATCTGACTGGACCTCGTACCTTTAGCCGGGGCCTTAGGCAGTGGGTGTGATGTCCTCGCTCACAGCCGTCACACAGCAGCATGTTGTCTGCATCTCCTTTGCGCCTGCAGATCCGACAGCGGGCGTTGAGGATTGAACGAGACCAGAGGATACTTCGTTCCAGACTGGACAGGTGAACAAAGACCTACACAGACACATCCACAGGATCAGTATTTGTTCTGAAGAGCTGATGCAGTGGAAACAAAACTAACAGTGTTCTGACTGTGACCTGAGACAGACTGGAGCAGGAGTGCAGAGACTCCCTCCATCGATCCAACACCGTCTTTATGACCCGACCGCTGTCACTACCACCATCTGCCGGAGAGGGAGAGAGAGTCTGGAGTTAAACCGAATCATCAGATCAGGGGCCTCATTTATCAAATGTTCGTAGAAACGTTCCTATATTCCCTCCTACTATTCCCTCCTACGGATGAAATTTAGAATGTGTGTACGAACAGTCAATGTCCTGATTTATGAAACATGCGGTGGCCTCTCGTACGCATGTTCCTCCGCAATCGTCTGATGATAAATCCCACCTGTGCGCTTGCAGGAGCTCGTGCCCATTTAACGTCATTTACATACAGAAACGCCCTCAATTAACCATATTTGGTCACACTACGTCCTCAGATCGGGAGGGGATTCCCTGGGTTCTTCCCGGACAAAAAAGAAAAACTTTATTGACAGCGAGATCGAAGCACTGGACACTTGACAATGTGTGAATGATCGGGAAGCAGAGGAGGTTCTGGAGGTCGTTTTATTTGTAAAATACAATCTGGACTGGAATCGGATCAGTGCGCTGCGCTCACGGAAGAGCCGTTCCCTCCGGAGTGCACCATGCTCTGCTAAATCCTCCAATAATAATAAGAATAAGAAGAAGCGATCTTTTATGTAGCGAATCTCAAGAAAAACCACGGGGCGCTTCCCAGGTCAAAATAATTAAATTAAATTAAAACATAATAGATAAATAAATTCAAAATGGTTTAAAACATCATAAAAATGGGAAGAGTAAACATTGTGATTACAAAATAACACGAAATCAGCCATTCTACAATGTCAGATTCCCGTGGGTCACGGGTGTTTTAGCTCCAATAATAATAATCCACCAAAATAATTATTTATTGGGTAGAATAATTAGTGGATGAGGAACACGCGTGGATCACTGAGACCTTCAGAATTGCGGTTCCCTTGTTCTGCCACTAGATGCTGTTCCTACGCACGGTCAGAGCTGTACTTATATTTAGGAACGTTTTCACGCACAAGTACAAATTGGTAAATACCACACAATGCGTAAAATCGTTCCCACGCACGAAATACGCACAGATCTGTACGTGAGTACGGTTGATAAATGAGGCCCCAGATCATTGTAGGTCTTCTAAAGAAATTTAGTTTCACTTTTCTTTCTGTGACCAGAATATTTATTTAAAGTCATACCATCACTAGCCTGGTCATCTTCTTTCTTTTTGTTCTTCTTCATCTTCTGATCCTTCTTTGAGTCTTCATCACCTGCAAAAACAACCAAACACCTGTCATTGTTAAACACAAAGTGTTTAATTACAAAAGTAAACATCTGTGTAGGGCTGGGCAATATGGCCTCAAATCTATAATGCGATATAATCTGAAGCATGTGCGATAACGATATATATTGTGATATATTTTTTCCTCTGTTTATATGTCAAAATGACACGCTTTTAAAAATCCTCATATGGCAATTACAGCAGAATAAAGACGTCCAAAATCTCTTGTGTAGAATGCTCCTCGTCCTCCGCCCGCTCCATGCTTGCAGTCACTGCCATTCTGTTGTCCCAATGTCGGTGCGGGTGCACATCTTAGTGACATCATGTGTTATTGCGATATCGCGATAGAGCCAAAAACTATCATTACCCAATTTTATATTGTTTATATTGCCCACCCCTACATCTGTGTTTACATCATTTTATCTTACATAGGAAAAATTTTAAATCTGCACCAGGTCAAAAGACACGTACCAAGTGGAGGTTTGAGGAAGCGCCTTTCAATGCCTTGCTCAATGTGACCAAGGGCCTGAGCCAGGATTTGTACTGTGGAGCTGACAACCTGAGGAGTTTCACTGCCACTGATCCCAGAGGTAGACTTCAGCTCCAGTTGCCTGAGACAAGCACACACCAGTCATTTACCTGTTCAACCAGATGGGATGGGATGGATCTCTGCCTGACTATACCTGTCTCTTAGCTGGGAAGACTCCACCTCCATGGCCTCCGCCTGGTTATTCATCCTGACACCATCTTTATCATCAAAGCAGAGCAGCTGATAGTTTCCTACTTCCAGAGCCGAGCGCCACACCTGCCTATCCATCACCTAATGCAAGAAAACATATAAGGTGAGAGCCGCTAACAGCAGAGTCTGATGCTGCTACCCTGTTGCTGTGGGAAGGTTAATGTACTTTGAGTGTTCCCAGGGATCCCTGGTGGATTCGGTCCTCCATGTCAAGGAGCAGATCCTTCAGTCTCGTTTCCATTCGAGTTTCAGCAGCAACAGTGGATTGTAGGACAGGATGCTCATACGTAGATTCATCTATACACAAAAGACATGAACTTAGTCTTCCAGCTGGAAGTTTTACCTGGTTTCAAAATATCTAAAACTTTATTTATATTTTGTGTCTAAAGGTGGGTTATATCAGTAATGTAATTTTAACTAGTGTTATAACTTTTAGAGCGACCATAAACCTGCTAGTGTACCCGTAGACCTGCTAACATACCTGTAGACCTTCTAGTGTCCTTGTAGACATGCTAGCATACCTGTTAACCTGCTAGTGTCCTTGTAGACATGCTAGCATACCTGTTAACCTGCTACTGTACCTGTAGACCTTCTAGTATCCTTGTAGACCTGCTAGCATACCTGTTAACCTTCTACTGTACCTGTAGACCTTCTAGTATCCTTGTAGACCTGCTAGCATACCTGTTAACCTGCTACTGTACCTGTAGACCTTCTAGTATCCTTGTAGACCTGCTAGCATAGCTGTTAACCTGCTAGTGTCCTTGTAGACATGCTAGCATACCTGTTAACCAGCTAGTGTACCTGTAGACCTACTAGTGTCCTTGTAGACCTGCTAGCATACCTGTAGACCTTCTAGTGTCCTTGTAGACATGCTAGCATACCCGTTAACCTGCTAGTGTACCTGTAGACCTGGCCTGCTAGCATACCCGTTAACCTGCTAGTGTACCTGTAGACCTGGCCTGCTAGCATACCTGTTAACCTGCTAGTGTACCTGTAGACCTGGCCTGCTAGCATACCTGTTAACCAGCTAGTGTACCTGTAGACCTGCTAGCATACCTGTTAACCTGCAAGTGTACCTGTAGACCTGCTACTGTAATGGTAAACATGTAAGCGTACCTGAGAACCTGTATTTTTTTGAGTCACAGTTCTGCAGCATTTGCTGAAGCCTGTCCCTGTCCTGCAGTAGCACCTCTCTCAGACTGCTTTCTCTGTGGCCCCGAGGGTTCAAGGTCTCGATCAACTGATCCAGTTCCTCCACTGAGCTGTAGAAGAACCACTGGTTGAGTCGTTCAACCGGGACACTCCCACAAAGCCGAGCCGAGTATGATCCAGTGCTGTGAGGTGATAAACAAAAACACATTGAGATTGATTTCTAATGATGAATTGACGATTTGCTTTGACCTGATTGGTTCAGGTTCTGTGTGATCCACCTTTCACCAGATGGCTCATTCTTAACCTCCTCCTCCTCATCATCAATGATGATGACAGCATCCTCAGCAGGCTTTGGACACGGTTTCAGCATGTCCTCTGTCAAGCCGAAAAAGTCCTCTTCCACAAACAGTGCAGAGGCAGATGGCAGGATCCAGTATCTACGGTACATTCGGTCTCGACCCAAAGGCAGCAGGCTGGTACAAGCCGCTGCTTTCTGAATGCGTTCCTGCAACTCTCTCACCTGCCAGGATCAGGAAGAAGAGTATACATGAAATAATGACAGACTCCTGTCATGTTGCTGACATGTCATCATAAATATGTCACCAGGGCTGTACAGTGCGACATATAGGTATGGCTGAGAGGTAGTACAACCCTGCAGTGTTGTGCCTAAATGAGTTCATTGAACGTTCATTCATTTTTTTGTGACCATGTTCGTATTTTGCCTGATGAACATTAAAGTAAACGGGTTTATGAACGGCGCTCTCTCACAGTTCTAGAGCTCCAGATCTCCACGGCACTAAAGCCTTAGCTAAAACATCCTGTTAACCAGACTTCATAAGACGTAGACCCTGCAAATGCGGCCGCTATAGGCAGCAGCGGTCGGTGCAGCATCTCCTCTTCAATGTCTATGCTGTGGAGAACGAACCTCTGTAATGAACAAATCTACACTCATTTTAATAAATGAAAATGTTTTTTTAATTTGCACTGACAAATAAACATGTCTGAAGATATTTCAAAATCAGAATCAGCTTTATTGCCAAGTACATGAGTGAGACTCACATTACCAAGAATTTGCATCGCTTGTTATTGTGTTTTCATTATGCACTATTAGTGTTTGTCAGTGTGTTTAAGTAATTATAAGAACTACTTTTGGTTTTTAGAGATTATAACAGAATTTTTATGCCAGTGCTACAAGATTTTGGTCTGTGCTACAAAACCTACAACCTTTGTAGCACCGGTGCTATAAGCTAAAAATGTTAACGTACAGCCCTGGTCACGCCATCATGCGCAGCTGCTGATCGCCAACAGGAAAAAAATGAGATCCTACAGGTAATTTCACCTGCTAACATGTTACTACACTGACCTACTGCAGATCTTTGCTTTTTATAACAAGTGAGGTACACTTAGAGATTTGTAAAGGAGTTTGCATCTGACCTTCTCCTGCCCTTTCTCCAGATCTTCTGGACTCAGGCTGGGAGGAGGGCTCGACAGGTTTCTGGTGTCAGAATTCATCAGTGTTTCTTTCTGATTACCTTAAAGCAAACAAGGAGAAACAAAAGCAGCACAGGTGTAAAATAAGAAGAGTCTTAATGAATTTTCTTAGCTTGTAATTAAGGATGAACCGATACTGGTTTGTTTCAAACTGACTACGACTCCCAGTGGGGTCTCTGTCGATACCAGGAACTAAACAACGCCACTGACCCAAGTCTGACCTGGACTTGATGTCAAATTAGAAAGTAAAGCAGAACAGAATAACATCTAACAACCAGAAAACTTTCCCTGGTCTGACTTTAACCATTTAAATCTTTAATCTTCACGGTGTTTTTCTACAGCAGACATTCATGTTAGATTTGGACATCCTGGTGTTAAGCAGCACATCTGCAGTTTGATGGAAGACTTTTCAGCCTTCAGCTTCACAACACATATGTGGAGGAACGGCATTAGCGCTAGCTTAAGTGCAAGGTGGGTCGCCTGATGAGCTCTAGCTGCAGCAATCATCACAGTTTTACCTTTCATTGTCTTTTTAAATGATGAGTTTTCTTCAGTTTTCTCAGAAGGAAGTTCTGCAGGCGTTCCACTACAGAAACAACACACAGTTTATTTCATTGTAACTAAAATACAAACAAAAATGATTTTATTTGATTTTCCTTACGACATTTAGAGGTTGTCTAAATGTGAAGAAAAGACACAGATTGGTAGCCTGGCAAGCCATCCTATATATGTGAATATATAGTCTGGCCACGAACCACTGACGGCTCTCAGTCGTGAGGCGGGATCTACGGTTGTCTTTCAAAATGTCAGCACGCAATTGGATAGCGCTAGGACCAATCAGAGTGACGAACAACATGACGTAATCACGGCGACGGAAAAGCGGGAGGCTTTAATAGCGTCTAGCTTCAATGATTTCTGTCGTTTTTGTATGAAAAACATGTGAATATCAGGTGTACTGGGACATTGCACTACTTTGTTTGATAAAAATAAGAAGCCGCTAAGTATATCAGACAGACTTACGCACGTTGGAGTCTAAATAATCCAATGTTGATGACAAAGCCGTTTCAAACGAACGTGTTTTCCGAGTTGCCGCCATGTTGCTTGGGTTCGCGGCGTTCGCGGCCGCAGCGCTGACGTCATCGGCTACTCCCGCTCTGTGATTGGCCCATGATATAGAGCGCTGTGATTGGCCCAACCAAAACTATAGCGAGTTGTGATTGGATAGACACAGCAGTGGTTTGGGCTGCGAGGGTTCCAATGAAGCGTGCCTAGACCAAACTCTGCAAAGCAAGAATTGGTCTAGTTCACTAGGCTAACAGATTGGTTCTTCCAGAAAAGAAAACAAATTTAAACCTTCTTAAACTTGAACACACCTCCTCCTCTTAGCAAAAACGTTCTTCCTACCCATTTGTGTGCATCTCCTTTGCCTCCAGCTCCTTTAATTTGTCCCTCATCCGCTGCTCCTGCTCCCTCAACTTCTCCTCCTTCCGAAGACGAACCCTAAAATTGGATGAGAGGTGCAGCTGCTGGTAATTTTGTCTGGATATTGTCTGGTTGATGTAACGTTTGATCAGCTAATGTTGGTTCATCTTTGGTCAGGATGAAAGAAGCATCTTTAGTCAACAACAAAGCAAATTAAGTTTGGAAACACTTCAGCCAGATACAAAAACTAAATAAAAACCCCAAACTTTCACAAACAGTAATAAAAGCAGCATTCAACAACGTGTGGCTGACCTTACTCTGAACTACGGAAGCCCAGGAGTGGAAAAAAAAAAAAATCAGATTTTCCAGTTTTCCCCAAATTAAATCTTCATAAACGGATAAATTCTAATTAATCGATAAAATGGATTCACTGCCCAGATCTATGTGAAGGTGCGTATGTTTGTAGCAGATCAGGAAGATAAAAGAGCTGAGCAGGTAAGAGTTTTAAAACCAACAACAGAAGTTTAAAAAGGACAGGCAGCCTGAGAACCGAAGAGATGGGCTCGCACGATAGGCTTCTGCTCCTATAGCTAAAAGACTTCTACTGTCTAAGTGGAAGGACGCACATCCACCAGCATATGGTCACTGGATCAGGTAGGTTATGTCTCACGCATACCTTGAAAAGATCAGACATAGTCTGAGGGGGTTGGAGGGGACAGAGGGGCTCCACCCACACAGGTTTTCTGATTTTGATTTAAAAACGGCATAATCATAGTTTAAAGACCACTGAGAACTATTTGAAACAGTTAAAAAGATGAGCAGGTTTACTGAAACATCCCTCTGGTTCTAACTGGGAACGCTGGTTTTCCTGACAGGTTTTGGATGGGCTGAGGGTTTTGTTTTCTCTCCTAACTTTATTTGTTTGATCGGGGCTTTCTGTAGGTGTTGCGTACCTGTGTGCGGCCTCCACCCGGTCTCTACGGTGTTGTTCTGCTCTGACCTCCCTCAGCTCCTGTCTTGCTGCCTTCTGTTCCTCCAGTGAGTCTTCAATCAGATCTCTGCTAGGAGCTAATGTCAACAGTTTTCCCAACAACGCCTGGAGGATCTTCAGCTTTTCTTCTGTACACAAAAATAATCATGATGGTTTTAATACTTCAGCCAGAACAATCTTCATAGCAACACACACACTCACACACTGACCTGGGCTGAGGTCATACACCGGTGTGCACGACAGCTTCTTCAGAAGAGCAGGCTCAGAAAACTGCAGGTCTACACAGGGGTCGTCCATCAGTGTAAACGCACCCTGCTTCTGGTAGCGAAACTTGGCATTGCCATGGTTACAGTAAGCTCCAGAACCCAGGATGTGCAGACGCAGAATTTCTGAGAGTGTGCAGCTGTCCAGGTCCAGTTGCTTCAGACTGGAACCCTGATGCAGCTGAGGCCAGGCAGCAGCCAGAGAGGCAACAGCGCTCAAAGCTGACTGAGTTGGATTCGAGTCATCGTCCAGAACCTCTCGCAGGTCTGCAGGCAACAAGCACACAAACCTGATTACCTTCATGCTCAAACAGCTGATCACAATATCGAAGCTAACAAAAAAAACAGAAAGAGAGGCAGATGAAGTGATGCACCCATCATGCCTAGTGCCTACTGTACAAGCCTGTGGGGGCGGGGCTATGATCTGGGGTTGCTGCAGTTGGTCAGGTCTAGGTTCAGCAACAGGATGTGCTCCAAGAATGAGGTCAGCTGACTACCTGAATATACTGAATGAGGTTATTCCATCAATGGATTTGTTCTTCCCTGATGGCACGGCCATATTCCAAGATGACAATGCCAGGATTCATCAGGCTCAAATAGTGAAAGAGTGGTTCAGGGAGCATGAGACATCATTTCCACACATGGATTGGCCACCACAGAGTCCAGACCTGAACCCCATTGAGAATCTTTGGGATGTGCTGGAGAAGGCTTTGTGCAGCGGTCAGACTCTACCATCATCAATGCAAGATCTTGGTGATGATGACGCTACATTAAAGTATCTGAGTACTTTTACAAGTACAAATATATGACCACAGTATCAGCCCAGTACTCAATGTTAGTATCAGTATAAACACATTAATGCTAAATCACGTTTAGTTTGAAATAATTAATCAATGTGCAGTTCAACTAGTAAGCAGTATAATCCTAAAGATACAGCCCCAAGTTCAGTGTGTGTGTGTGTGTGTGTGTGTCAGAAACCTTCAGTCTGATCTTTGGCCACCTCCTTCTGCTCCTCATCCAGAGCCTGAAAGATTGCAGTCAGAAAGAAGAACAGCAGCTCACATAATGGACCCTCAGGATCAGAACCTACAAGAGCCTCCTCCAGGACCTCTGTGGAGAGACAACATCTGTCAGGAAGAGACAAATCATTCTCAAAGTAGCACAAGCTCTAGACTATTGGCCGTTTTTCATTTAGAATGATGGCTTGAGGAACTTTAGGAGGCTTTCCTGGTGAAAACATGCGGCACCAATGCTGCAACGCTAAACTAAAGCTATGAGGAGTTTTTAAGAGATCCTTAAAAAGGTGGAATCACAAAATTAAGATAAAAACGCCTGCATGTCTAAACCACAATGGAAGAGTCAGATGAATCAGATGAAGAGCAGCAGAACTCACCCAGAGTGACGCCATCAGGAAACTCATCCCTGAGGTCAAAGGGCTCACCGAAAGCGTGCAGGAACTCCATCACCATCAGAGCTTCTCCGAAGAGTTCTGAAGGAAGACGGGTTCTCACAGGAACCGGAGCGGGAAGTTCCTATTAGAACACACACACAAACACACACACACACACATACATGAGCCAATGGTGGTGGTGCCGGTGTGAATGGGGGAGCAGTTATGTGCCCACTCCATTCCATCTCTAAGTGTTTTACTCTGGAAGTAAAAATAAAAGACCTGAAGGATGAATTAGTGCAAAGTGATGGTGAGTTCATGAACCAGGTAAAATATCAGATATTTTATTGTTGTAGTAAGAAGATCTCTGAGTTTCACATTGACTGATTTTATAACCACTGATTTAAAGTCGTGGTTTGACCTTCACTGACCTTCAGGTCTTCACACTCCATGTCCTCTCTGGGCTTGTTCCTCAGCTTCAGGTGTTCAGCATATTTTCTCTTCTCTTCCTTCAGCTTCTCTCGTTCCTGGAATCCAGTTTTAATGTGTCAAATTATTTTCATTGTTGCCATTTTTCCATCTGACAGTCCGTTCCTCACCCTCCCCTTCTCAAGCTTCCTGAGCTCCTTCTCCTGCTTCTTCCTCTCCCTCTCCTCCTCAAACCTGCGTCTCTGCTCCTCTCTAAACTTGTCCTTGTCCTCCCGCTCCCTCCTCTTGGCCTCCAGCGCCTCCTCCTTCTCCTTCTTCAGTCGAGCCTTGTCCTGAGTTGCCATCTCCTCCCTCTTCTGCAGCAGCTTCAGCTTCTCCTCACGTGCATTCGGTGACTGCAGACTTGCCTGGAAACAGATTTTACTCTTTAGAAGACCTGATCAGAGATGAAACCGTAGACCAGAACCAGACCATAGAAACATGCTTTTCAGATTCATTTATTATTTATTGGGACTTCTGTAAAGTGTCATTATTTAACAAGTACTATTAATATGATTGCTTGTTTTAGGATCAAGTGCAGCCTGAAGAACTATTCTGAACTAGTGAGTACTTACCCGTGTAGGGGCGGAGCTAAAGGGAAACACAGGTGGCTCATCGGGAAAAAACTGAGAAAAGTTCTGTTCAGTCAGCCGGTACTTCTTCTCTGTGGAAGGCTGAGACAGGTGGAGTTGACTTACTATTCTGGTGAGATTCAGGGGGGTCACTTACCTGTGCAGCAGGTAAAGAGCTGTTCTCACCTTGAGCTTTATTATCCCCTTCTGAGGCTCACAGTGCTGCTTGAAGAGCAACTTCAGTCTCTCTTTGGACAGAGCAGATTTTCTTCGACTGATTGGAGAAAAAACAGATCGGATTAACAGACGTTGGAAACAAATCTAAAATAAATAAAGCTAGATATACGGTGATTCTTCCTGATGTAAGAAGTGAGTCTGTTCTTTCTTTTGGTAGTTTTGGCGTTTACATGATCATAGAGCACAATATTCTGTGACTCTTTAAAAAAACAGTAAAAATGCTCAAAAACGCTGGCAGTCAGGGGCTTTCTGATCAGAAAACGGCTGGTAGTGAATGAGTTAAATAAAACCAAACAAAGAGTCAGATGGAAGTGGAAAGAGGACAGTCACAGCTCATCTACCATAACCATCATCCCATTGGACAGGAGGTACCATGTCTATCCATGATAGAGACGTTCTACTGGAGGTGTTTAACTGGTGCCCGTTTTAAGGTTTGTTTAATTCTTAAACAAACGGCATTTTCTTTGTTTTATTTACACTCATTTTAAAGTCGATCTCCAACCTGTTGGTTTAAGTTCAGTGAATCGAGTCCATATGCATCTGAAAAATGATCAGATTTGCAGGGGTGGAAATTAACTACACAACCAACCGGCCAGGTAACTCAGAAAAGTTACCGGCCCCGCTGAGAATCTATCGGCCCCGCAGGTAATCTGCTAAAACGAGTAAAAATCACAACTGAACCACTGTTTTAAACATAATAAACTTTTATTATGTTCATATTTACAATCAGCACGGTGTCAGTCTCTGGCACCATAGTGTTTCAGGCTGAATACTTGGCTAGTGGTGGACTTTTGGTTTCTCTGAGTCTTTGGTTCCAGATACTACTCCACCTCAAAGTTCTTCTCAAGCTTGTCCTCATACTTCTTGCTCCTCATGGAGAGCAAGCGGGCCTGACCCACGCACATAATAACAAATAACTTTGCTCTCTCTTTATTTTGTAGAACACTTAGTGCAACCTTTTTCAGCTCAATGCTCATTAAATACAAACAACATTTAACTCAAGACTCATTTAATGCAGTTACGTCCTATAAAATCTATAACGTCAAAGATGTTTTAACTGAATGATTCTGACTATGTAGAATGAACATTTTACATATTCAGTTAGAATGTTCTCATGGATGTATGGAATGTTAATTTCTACTAGGAACAACAGAATTATAGATATCTGGAATACATATCCAGTCTGCTTAATATATGTTAAAAAGGCCACCTCAGGTTTTTAGGGATTCTGAAACTTAATTCCTACTAGTGCCGTTGTTATATTGGATATCCTTCATTATAATTTCTACTAGTAACAGCATAGCTGTTGATGTCGTCATTTGCAATTTTGATTAATAAGAACACAATTAGAACTATAATCAATGAAAGTATTGGAGGTCCGATTGCTGATTAAATGTGAAAACGGCTTGCCATAAACAAGCTCACTCCGTGCGTGTCCTGCTTTCACTCATTTCCTCAACTTTCTGAAGCGCTGTTTATTTTTCTTTACTCCTCGTTTACAGATTTGTATCCAGCAATATTTTCAGGTCCCATCACGTTAACGTAATAATTGTCCCAGGCATTTTGCGCGCGCCACCTCCCTTCCTGCTTCACAGCGATCAGAGTTATGTGTGTGCGGCGCTGCGCCGTCAGGCTGGAGGCACGCGCGTGTTCATTTTTGCCATTTGTATCATCTTTGTATTTTACAGGGAAGCCAAAATTTGCCCATAAATGCGACTTAATCGATGCCGGTGGTTTTTCGAGTTCCTCCACTAGTCATGACGCGCTGTGCTTTTCTCGTTTGGATTGAACAGGTGGCACGGCGCCTCGGTCCTCCACGTGACCGATCCGCGGGCCGGGGGGGGTGGGGGGGGTGGGGGGGTGGTGGTGAACGCCGTATGTAAATGACAGACAAAGCTTGGGCGCCACCCGGGTGGTAAGTTGTCAATTATTTACCGCTTATTTACCGATTTGGTGTTAGCTCTACCCAGTGGAGTCTGGGGTCATCAAGGGCCACAATATTTATAGAGGGGCAAAGTATTAGTTCAACATCCTCACACAAGATTTCACACTGGAAATTCCTATTTGGCTCATTAGCGCCACAAGTGTTTGGACCTGGAGTTGAATCCACCTATAATCTGATCATCAGATGAGTGACAGGACAGGGGCACTTCAGGGGGCCAATCAGATTTCAGCAAGGCGCCCCTGTGGCCCTGCCCCTAGAACCAACAAAGGCTCTGCCACTAGTTTATGAGCTTCAATATTCAGACAAAGGGGCTAGTTAAGAACCAGCTGATCTGAATAATCTAAAGATGAGCATAACCTTGTTTGGAGTGCACGTGTGTGATTCTCACCTAATCTGATTGGCTCTCACAGTAAACGGCTGGTTGTGTTCCTCGTTGACCATCCTCACGGTGTACTGAAACATCGATGGGCTCAGCTTCTTCTTTTTACTGACAAACCAAAACACACAAGCATAAGAGTTCAATAAAGACTTTGTAGCTGAGCAGGATCAGAGGTGCTGACATAAACATAAGAAGGTGCTCGTGTGGGTGTAGCTTTTGATGGATTTAAAAAAAATAAAATTCAACATTCTTGAAATTTAGGATATTTTTCTGTATTTCTATGAATTTCTGCTATTTTATTTGTCCTCCAATTTAAAAAATATTTTAGGTGGGGAAAAAATTGGAATTCATGAAACAATTTGGAAATAAGAACAACATTTCACCTTTACTAAATACTGTTTGTTTCAACTCAACACACACTAAACTAGTACGGTTCATATCAAAGATGTTATAGCCCATCTGGATCTTCATTGGCTCAAATGAATGACAGGTCAGTGGGTGGCCCCACCTTCACTTCACACCTGAAATGTGTGCTAAACTACCTCTATTTCAACATTTAAACCCAACAGAGTCCTGTTTACACACCAGATGTCTAGCTGCTGTATCATAATGTCATCAATTCATTGGTATAAAGATTCTGACCCGTTGACGTATGCTGGGGAAGCCTGGAAGTCGTCGGTATCGCTGTCACTGTCACTGATGATGATAGTGTCGCTGTCAGCTGGTTTGCTGTGGCCGTTAGAGGCAGGGGCTCCATTAGCACTAGAATAAGGTGAGCGCACCTGTAGGATCTCACAGACATGTCTAAACACAAACACACACACACACACACACACACACACACACACACACACACACACACACACACACACACACACACACACACACAATGAGACACGTTTCTTGATGCTGTAAACAGACAGGTGTCAGATTCTGCTGCTACCTGGATCCGTTACGCCCGTCAACATGTACTGTCTCTCCAGGAAAGAAGCGGTCTTTCACAAAGCCATAGACGTCCTCACAGAGCTCTGACAGCCGGCAGCGGTGACTCAGAGCAGCTAAGTGGAGCAGCGGTACCACCAGCGCCAGGGGGAAGCTCTGCAGACTCTCCTTCGCCCGCCGTTCGCTCTCCACCGCCTCCAGGTAGGTGAGTCCTGCTCGTCCCGTCAACCCACAACTCCACACCAAACTATTGCACAGGATGGTCCTCTCAAAGAATTCACTGTGTGGAGACGAAATAAAACAAATCAGAGTTTAACACATGTGGTCACATGGAACATCCAGCATGCTGCCAACAGCCCATTTTAAAAATTTTATTTCTGATTATAATCGGTCACTGAGTTTTTCCATTCAGGCTGAACATGAAAACAGTCTCCTACCCCTCCCTCCTGCATTAGCTTCTGATAGAAAATAGACAGTGAAATGCTAGGATTTGAAAAGCCTGACATATCTACGTCACACTGTCACTTAGCATTCATGGACTCACCCATCTTGACTCACGAAAAAGGTTGTTGTTGGTTTAGCATCCAGGAAACAGCAGAGAACATCTCGGCTAGTAGAAGCTAACCGTTAGCATTAGCAATTCCACCACGTTGCAGAACCCCCACCCCCAGGAAAGTGCATATGTTCTCTTAATGCCAACATCACACCTCAGAGGTCGTTTTTATCCCATGGCACTCAGACTCATGAACACAGACCCTAAAACACAGCAGAATTCTATAGATAGATCGGCTACAGAAGCACGTCAAGAAACGTGCATTCGCCATCTTAAAAAAACTAATTGAACAACTCTTGGTGTGATATGCTTGTCAGCCACTGGATGGTGGCATCGGATAAAATAAATACTCCGGACAGCTGCTTTAAGGTTTAATATGATATAATAATAATAATAAAGGTTTTTAGATATTAGTTGTTTTAAACAGACAGAAATCCACTTTGGAGCCGTCTTCACTGGCATTAGCTGTTAGCTTTGTCACAGTAAAACTGTTTCTCCAAACTGAGGCTGTTCAAAGAGCTGTCTACTACAGGTCAGACATCAAATATTCATAACTGTCCCATAGAAACTCGTTTTGAAAGCTCTGAACTGTTCCTTTAAGGAGACAACTGAGAAGCTGAGGGGAGACTTTTCAACGGGGTAACACATTTTAACATAACACCGTTCAGAAGTTAAGCGGTGCCGCTCAGCTTCAGCGTTAGCTCCTCAAGCTAACGACGCTTTGGCTACACCTGCCCCGGCTCGGGAAATTAACTTAATCACCCCAGCAAATGCTACCTGCCTTCCCCACTTCCTACCGGCTACACCTCCGTCACGGCTAACACGAGTTAACTCAAACTCGGGATACAGTTGGCTTCATGTTGGGTTTTTATGAAACTTTGTTCGATGTCAGTCACACATTTGAACACGACGTAAGCGGATAAGGGGGGTGATGTGAGCCGGACTGGACCGGCGGCTACTTACTCGTAGCTTCTGAAGATCTCGTGCGTGATTTTACAGAGAAACACTTCTTCATCCGGCCTCAGGTCCGCCGGAGGTCTCAGTCGGATAAAGGCTTTTCCGTTGAGTAACGGCATCGCTTAGCTCCGCTTCCACTCTGGAAGAAAGAGGAATGAAACTCACACATCTAATATCACAACTAAATTTCAGCTTCACATACCAAACTACAGTTTTGGAGTGGAACCAGAACCAGACAGAAGCAGAACCAAGGAGGAGAGCGGGTCTTTTGTTAGACGCGCCGATTATCTGCCCGCATGGAAGTGTTCCTCTTCATTATCTCAGGCGGAACATTCACTCTCCGACCCAGTTCGACACGAAGCAGCCAGAACCCACCCGACACCCACTTATCTAAAACAGAACTAGAAACTACCTGAAAGTGGTTGTCTCGACCCAACTGTGTACCGAAAAAGCGATAACCGGCGGTCCAAACGAGGAGTCAGAAGTCCGGGTTCAAAATCGGCTCACTGGCGGTTTGTTGACGAAGTTTGTGTCCACTTCACGGACTAAAGGGAGGCTCGGAAATCTTAGTGTCTTGCCTGCGCTCATCGGAAACTAATATAATAACAAACAAAAATGTTGGTTTATGAGTGAGGAAAGTATGGGGGGCCGTTCACCACCGAGCAACGGAGCTCAATCACACTGCTGGGAGTGGAACTCACGTTTTAACACAAAAAGCATCCCATCTTGTACTTTAGCTTGGCTAAAGGAGAAGGGAAAAGTCAGGTGAAATAAAGCATGAAGAAAAAAAACCTCAATCTGGTAACCCAAGAACAAAGATTGCAGGCTAAGATGACCTGGACTGCTGACCTGATACTGTGGATCAGAATGCTGAACATGACTAAACAATGATTATAGAGTTAATAACAGGTCTAACGTAGACTGTGAGCAACCCAAACCAGAAAATGTCACATGGTGATCATATGTCTGTGTAAACACAGGTATTCCTGTGGTTAGTTTTCAGTAAAGAATGAGTTCATCAGAATAAAATCAACTGTTTTAATGACATGTGAGTAGGGAAGTTGTGCTGAACATCTTCATCCAGTCCGCTCCATCAAACCAGAATGGTACCAATGGGTGTTTTTGAAATACAACTGAGTATTTACTGTTCACAGTCATCCCAATAACTCCTCAATTCCCTGACCGAGCAGTTTAGAACAAAAAATGTTTTGCAATTAACCCACAAAGATGCCCTTTGCAATTTCATTCACTATCATGTAAGTGATGAGAGTGAAATCTCAATCACATTTTACCACAATTATTTAGGTTCCTGTGAATTATTCAGTCTTTTTAGTTACTAAACAATACAACACAATATTTAGACCAACATCCCCCCACGTATATATACATACACAAACATACCGCTCTTGGTGATCAAGATTTGGGCCTATCCTCACCCTATGTTTAGATGTAAACATAAACCTGAATCTGGTTGTGCTGAAGGTTGTGGAGAGACTTTGACTCCTTAGAAGAAAGGAACCTGGTTCTGATGTTGAGGAACAGCACCACCAAGACTCAGGTATACCAGGAACTGGAACCTGTCTGAACACCAGTCTCTGTCATTTAAATTAGTTTTACATCACCATGGACTGAACAGAGACATAAGACGTCCAACAGACATCTTAAAGCCTGACTGAAATCTGCAACCATCCACATGAGGACAAATGTCCTCTGGTGGAAAACATTACGGTCTGGAGCTTTAGCGGACATGTTAGGTGTGTTTTGGGACATTCTCTTGTTGTAGAATCAAACTGGACCCAGTTGGTTCCTGTTCACTGGTTTTGGACAGTGATCATACCACATTTCTGAGCTCAACCATAGGCTGGTCTCAGAGCAAAGTTCTGTCTAGACATCAGCTGATGCTTCAGATACTAAACTCTGAGTTCTGACTGGAACCAGGAGAAGCTCTAGGAAGCAGGGATGGTCTCAAATGCTAGAAGCTCTTACATCCACCAGGATGGAACCGATGCAGAAAAACATTCATCAATTCCATTAAAACCTTCATTTCAAACTGATATAATCCACTTGTGGTGTTCCTTTGACATATTTCCTGTTCTGATTCATTCCATGTTTCCATGGACAGAAGACATTTTCCAGCCAATCCCAAACACTGAGTTAGAATCTACAAACAGAATACTGACGATGGAAAAACAGAAACAGAACGGAGGGTCGTCAATATTTTCCACAAAAACACAATTACAATATCCAGAAAATTATTGATACATCTTTATTGAGTTAACAAAATTAAGTAAAACAACTGAAGTTTCCTTCAATTTAGAGAACAAAACAAAATCTGTAAAAAATCTAAATATACTAGTTCATCTATCATAAAGCTGATCTAAATCTGTTTAAACTAGCTCAGATCAGGTTGGGCGGGTCTGAAAACAGTCCAAAACAATTCAGACCAAAACAGATCAGATTACGTTTACCTCATTGATGACAACTCCAAGTCAAATCAGAAACCTGAGATCAGGTCACTTGACTCTGTACCTCTGAATCTGCCTTGAGGTCATGTGACCCTGTATAGATGAATATAACTGAGGTCATGTGACCCTCTATAGACAAGTGTAACTGAGGTCATGTAACCCTGTATAGATGGATCTGTCTAATGGCTTCAGGATCTGCATCCCTGCCCAGGTATATGTCGTAGTCCAGAGGAATCTCCTCCATCCATCCAGGCTGGAACGGCATCTGATGGAGAGGAAAACAGTCTCTAAAGTGTTTCAGGATGTTTGTTTTAAATTTTTCACTCAAAATGATTCTGATCGACTACGTTGGATTAATAGTAGGGCTGCACGATATTAGGAAAACCTGCGTTATGCGATAACAGTGCTTAATATTGCGATATCGATATTACTTGCGATAAATGAACAAATACTTAAATCTGCAGTTTTTGTATATATACTTTAGACACACCACTCCATCCTCTATCATTAGTATTAATACAGTAACAAAATGAAATCATGCAAGTTCACATTACATTTCTAGAGCCCAGTATATAGATCTTTATGGTTGCGTTGGAGGTGACAACGAAGATTTGTCGTGTTTCCCCTCATGGTTGCCACGGGTGTTTGACATGTCTTGCAACAAACACAAGTACTTTGAAATAATGGTCATGCTGTTTGAATTATGAGTTCTTTCTCGCTAACATTTTCCGCACACGTCTTACCTTCAGTCATTGCGATGCTCTCTAAGCTAACTCAGGTGTTTGCTAGCCATCCAAATGAAGTGCCATCCACCTAGACACCAAGGCATCTAACCTATAAGAACCCAACCGATTGGCCAAATGGGTGAAGGGCTCTATCTGATTTGCCAAAAACCTCATGCATCCATTTGATTGACAAAATGCATTTTGTGTAGCAAAAATCTGAGATGACCATTAATTGCGATATTTTTCTGTTTTTGCAATATGCCTATTGCGCATGCTGATATTGCGATAATGATAAATTTTCGATATATTGTGCAGCCCTAATTAATAGTGAAACATCCACTGGTTGTTTTCAGCTGAACCTCGATGATGTTACCTGCAGAGCATTCAGACTCTCCTGCAGACTAGGAACAGAGACCAGCAGGGATCCTGGTCTCCTGAAGTTCTGCATGATGAACTTCCATGATCTGACCACACAAACAGAATACTTCAGGTGAGCAGGTAGGTTTGTCCTGTTGGACCACTCTGAGGTTCATTACCTGACTTGGTCACTGGACTCCATGAAATACTCAAAGACATTGTTCATGACCAGAACATCAGCACTCTGCAGCAGAACGTCTTGTGTGCAGACATCTGCGTGGAGAACCTGTAGAAAGTTAGAATGAGTTCAGCTGAACGTGTGAGTGAGTTAGGAACTTTCAGAGAAACCAACCTGAACTCTGTCCGTGAGCCTGTATTTCTGCAGGATATCATTCTGCAGCCTGACAAAGTCCTTGTTGAGCTCCAGGCCAAGCAGCCGAGATGCTGAGCTGTATAAGTAACCCTGAACACACAGAAACAATAAAGACTTCATCACCATGGACTTTTTTCCCCATCAGGATCCTCATGTCCAAAGGGCCTGGATGCACTAAATCCTGGCATACACTTCTTTTGATCAAAACTCCAGATGTACCATTAGTGAAATGTTCTCAGCCCCATGCTAACTTCATGAATGGAGGACCAGACATGAAGTTGCTGGTTGACTGGAAACACTTATGCCTCGTTGCCACTAAGTGGAATGGTGCAGGTTGGTACGTTATTCATGGTTCGGCATATTCAGGCGAGCCAGTGGGCTTAAAAGAGCAATCCCAAGTTTTTCCTCTTTCAGGAAGTATGTATGATTTTTGGAAAAGGACTGAAGGCAGAGAGGATATTTTATCTCTGTCCTGTTCCAAAACAATTAATGTTATCTGAATTTGGCTCCCCTACATTTGGCCTTGAGGGCTGAAAAATTAAAAACTCCCTCCGGAATGGATACAGAGAGATGGTCTGCTCTCTCCCTACCCTAGCCTAGTGAACTAGACCAAATTCTTGCTTTGCAGAGTTTGGTCTAGGCACGCTTCATTGGAACCCTCGCAGCCCAAACCACTGCTGTGTCTATCCAATCACAACTCGCTATAGTTTTGGTTGGGCCAATCACAGCGCTCTATATTGTGGGCCAATCACAGAGCGGGAGTAGCCGATGACGTCAGCGCTGCGGCCGCGAACCCAAGCAACATGGCGGCAGCGCCGGAGCCACGTTCTTTTGAAACGGCTTTGTCATCAACATTGGATTATTTAGACTCCAACGTGCGTAAGTCTGTCGGCTATACTTAGCGGCTTCTTATTTTTATCAAACAAAGTAGTGCAATGTCCCAGTACACCTGATATTCACATGTTTTTATACAAAAACGACAGAAATCATTGACGCCATTAGTGGGTCCCGCTTTTCCATCGCTGTGATTACGTCACGTTGTTCGTTACTCTGATTGGTCCTAGTGCTATCCAATTGCGTGCTGACATTTTGAAAGACAACCGTAGATCCCGCCTCACGACTGAGAGCCGTCAATGGTTCATGGCCAGACTATATATTCACATATATAGGATGGCTTGCCAGGCTATCCCTACCCTACTCTTGACATGGGACTGTGAACTCCTTGATCAGCTCACGAGTGATCTGGGTGAAAGGTCATGGACCCACTATGGACTCAATGCTCTCATTCCTTCAGCCTCCTTCACACCCCTGAGCAGCAGAGGTTGGCGGGCACGCTGGATGCTGGAAACTCACTTAGTTGCAAAATGCAAAGGGGATCCCAGCCACTCGTGAATTATGTAGTAATTGTCTGAATATGTGCTTTTATGTACTTAGGTGTTTTTTTGTATATCCCCTGTTGGGGGTAGGTCTGGAATGCCCCCCCCCAACCTTTTGTCACCCTTTCTTATCTGCATATGGGAGTGCATGATGGATGCATGCCCGAAGTACAGCTTGATTCTGTCAGTGTTTTTAGTTGTATGTCAAATCTTGGACAGGTTCTGCTGAAACAGAAATTTCGTTGTGTCGGGATCAAAGACTGCATATATAAGAGGTCGGGATGCTGGCTCAAGGACAATTAAGTGAAGTGATTCTTACATCAAGATGTCACAGAGCGTACATGCAAACTTGTGAAAGTAAGTGGACTGATGCAGAGTTGGCGACCTTTCTCATGGACAATTAAGTATATAAAAAAAATAAATATATATATATATATATATATAGAAATGTAAATAAACAGCATAGTGTGAGAATAATAATTATGAAACAATGTGTTTTAGCTCTGTTGGCCAGCTAGAGGTGTGCATTCACAAACAATAGGTATTGCTTCAAGCCATAATCATGGAGATGGGGTCAATGTGCGATACATTTTTTCCACCTGTAGATGGTGCCCTCTGGGGAAAAAAACTCTGGATTTCTGCTTTATTTCACAAATGTCCAGGCCTAATCCTGCCTATGGCTTGGATCCATGGATCCAACATGAGAACCCTTGTTTTTCGGAGTCTGTGAAGTAGTCTGTTAGCAGACTGAGAAAAACTCACTTAAAAAAACAAGCCATTCTGCACAGGAAACCAAGTGTGTGACCTCTCACCCCGTATAACACAGCTCCCAGTCTTGAACCAACGTCCACCAGTGTGCGTCCAGTCAGGTCAGGCAGAACGTTCTGAAACAGGAACTGAAGCTCTGATGCCGAGAAAGAGTGAGAGATGAAGTCTAAAGAAAGAGAAGAAGACAATCAGAACTGAAACAGGTGGAGTGGTTTAAGCTCTGGACCAGGTGGACATAGAAGAGTTTAAAATCTCGGTTCTTATCTGTTCTCCTGAACTGAGATTCTTTTGTATCCACTGTAACAGGAGAGCAGCAGCTTGGTTCTGAAGGTAAAAATCAGAGATGTGTTCTGACCCAGCGGAGCAGTTCTGATGGATCCACAGCTGAGGCAGTAGTTCCTGCTCATGGTCCCCTCCTCACACAGAGAGTCCACCTGCTCATCACTGTATAGGAAGCTATCCACGTGGACAGTTGGCCGGGCTCGCTGCTGCATCTGACACCATTACAGAAGAAATATCATCATTACCATCACTACAGGGTGTGCATAGAAAATTACATTTAAAGGCTCGTGGCATTAAGGTTTTATACGATCATGGAGGTAAACATGGTGGATGTGAAGGTCCTGGGCTGGTGTGGTTACATGTGTTCTACGGTTGTAATGCCAGTTGGATGCAATGCCAAATTCTCTGAAACGCCTTTTGGAGACGGCTTATGGTAGAGAAATGAACATTAATTTCATGGGCAACAGCTCTGGTAGTCATTCCTGCAGTCAGCAGCAATTACACGCTCCCTGAAATGCTGCAACACCTGTGGCATTGTGCTGTGTGATCAAACTGTGCACATTTCAGAGTGGCCTTTTCTTGTGGCCAGTCTAAGGCACATCTGTGCAAAATTCATGCTGTCTAATCAGCACCTTGATATGCCACACCTGAGGTGGGATGGATTATCTCTGCAATGAAGTGCTCACTAACACAGATTTAGACGTATTTGTGAAAACCTTTTGAGAGTGATGGGTCTTTTTGTATACTTCATTATTTTGAAATGCAGAAAAACAGGATGTGACATTGAGGTTGACACTGAGCAGCACTGTGGGATGTGGAGTCCTGGGAGCGAAACATCAGTACCTTCAGGTGGGTAGTGGTCTCCGAGGGCAGCATGGCATCCACAGGCAGCATGGCCTTCAGATCGTCGGCTATGCTACGTAGCATCACCTTGTTGTTGTCAAGCAGCAGCTGATCCAGCTCACCTACAGGACACACATTATACATTACTTGGAGTTGTGGTTCTAAACGGATAAGGTCAGAAACCACTTACTGCAGAAACCTTTTAACAGATGTTTTAAACTTTTCAAAGTCAGTTTCAAGATTTTCCAGCCACTTACAGTGGTGATGTGTAAACATAAAAGCGTGATCCTTGTTCCATAAAACAGATGTTTTGTTTTGATGTTAAACATAAGTTTGGATGCTTTTTTTAACAGATTATTTTCTAAAAATGCAACCACCCCACCAGGCCCAGGCCGGACTGACTGTAGTGTGGGCCAATAAAGGCCCCAACACAGAACCTTGTGGGACACCATGTGCAAGGGAGGGGGAGGAGGACCGAAACATAGGGACGAACACAAGGAACGCTCAGACAGGTAAGAGGAAACCCACTCTATCTTAGTTCCTGATAGGCCTAGTGTCTCAGCCTATTAAGTAGCAGGTGATGGTCAACAGTGTCAAAGGATACAGTCTGGTCCAGCAGAACCAGAACAGAACAGACCCCTGCATCACTGTGTCAGAAAGTCATTAGAGACCCTAAAAAAGAAACTGTAACTGAATTGCTGTTATTATATTGCAGTAATTAAATAATTATATACTAAAATATGAACTACTTTAAGGTAATGTTTGTTATTTTCACACAAATGTGCCTCTGACAGTGCAGACTCCCATGTCTAACCACCACCATGCAGGAGCACAACAGCAGCTGCTCTGAGCGCTATGGTTTAGTGTTTATGTTTATCTGCTCATAGCTACCTGTTTAATGGTGACTGTGTTGAAGAACCGCAGCTTTTTTCTCTTTTCCAGACTTTTAGGGACGCTCGTGCTACTAACCTGTGTGTGTAGATGAATGACGTTACATTAACAAATCAAGAGGCGCACGTGCAGGTGTATTTACCTGAGTTCCTCATCCAGTCCAGCAGCTTTGGGAGCTCGGACGGTGTCACTTTGTTCAGCAGCTGCTGAAGCTCCAACTTGGCTTCAGAGAAGTCCATAATGGTCCACGAACGAGCTTCTGCTCACGGAGACCTCCGCTTCCCTTCTTTAGTTAGTGGTAAACCAACTGTCAGAAGCAATACCGCCACCTGCTGGTGTGGAGAATGAGTGGAGCCTGGCCAGCTTTGGCCTATAATAACCTTATAATGATCTGTGGCAATGCCTCCACTTTGGTACATTTTAAATAAAAATAAAGAACAGCATAGGTTCTTGAAACTGAAATGAAAAGGAACTAAGAAAAAAATCAAGGTAATTAAATGAATAAATTATGCAAATCTCACTCAGCCCTGTATGTCCCCCAGCAGTCTAAGCCTATAGCATAACTAAAGGGATGAGCCAGGGTAACCTAACCTCTCAGACTGATCCCCATAAGTAACGCTGCAATAATTCTTGTTTTCCGCAGCACTGACGTATTTCCGGTTAAAAACCCCAGAAGCGTGAAAAAGGTCTATGAGGTACGGGAGAGGCAGAGCCAGGGAGAACCATCTAAGCTTATGGAGGTCATTGGTAAAGATAAACAATCAAAATGTACAGGAATATTTTAGGTGGTTTAGCCTTTAAAAAATGGGAGTTCATTTTAAAGTCATAGTTTCACCATGTCATTCATACATTTATAAATGCCACAGTTACATGTTTGTTTCACAAATCACATATTTAGTTTATGATCAGTTGTCGACTTGATCAATTACCTGGAAATGGTTGGAGAGAACCAGATGAAAGTTTGTGAAACTCTCCAGCTAATGCTGGAAAACGTCCCACCTAACAAGGATTATCCCGTCTCTTCTCTAGCTGATCAAGAAGATACCTGACGAGGATTATCGGCAGTAGTGTTAATAAATTAGGTTTAAATCTTTTTGTGTTGTTTTCAGACCTGAAACATGAGCTGCTTTAAACTTTTACAATAAAAACATCAAAGCTGATTTAGATGCCTGTTAATTTTAAATATCCATAAACTCTTCATAACTTATGATTCTATTTTGATTTATAGATTCTGTAGAAAAAAGTTAGGAATCAAAACTGTTTCTTTTAACACTAAATGCATACTTTTTATTTTAACAGGCAGATGTTCCTTTTAATATCAAACACCAAACAACATCCTAAAGTTTGTTTTTATCACACATTGATGGTTTCAGATTCGTAAAACATTTATCTGTCTCAGCTTATTGATGGAAACCAGAGGCAGGCCCACGTGATTCTCCAGATGAACCAGCAGGGGGCGTGTCCTGGAGTGAGGCTTCATTTATTGTTAGTCAGAACTTGATAGAACAAAAGACTCTTATTCTAATTCATTATCTCAGCTTGGGTTTTAGTATTTGAGTCCTCTGCTCCAAGTGTTTTTGGTTTGTGTGTTTGAATCTGAAATGATCCCACCTGTTCTCTCTCCTCATTCTGCAGCTTCACCTGATGCAGGATGTGAGTTGAGACTCCAGATGGCAGTAGCTTTTAAACTTCCTCTCAGTAGGAGTGGATTTTGTTATTTCCCCTCAAAAAACACATTTAACAAAAAAAAAAAAAAAAAAAACTGGTGACACTTTGGTGGTTAGCACACTGATAATTCCACATCTATTGGTCCTTAATAAACCACCAGGTAATTAATGACCTGCCCCTGTGCTCACCTGTTAAAGTTGAAAACAGCCTTTTATTAGTTAAAATCAAAAATATAATTCATGTTTAACAAAGTACATTTAAAATCAAAATAACATGATCAGAAAAAAGTAAAACCTGAAAAGGTTTTCACCAAAACAGGAAAAGTCATCCAGGAAAGTTTAAGCAGGAAGTAATTTAAAGAAAAACAATGCCTTTTCAAAATAATTGTCCAAATAAATCCAGATTTTTATTCTGAAGAGTTTTTGACATAGATGACGTGTTCAACCTAAAAACTCTAACAAGAGAAGTTCTAGATGATTTTGGAGTGTTTTTATGTCTGGGGCTCAGTCTGTCTCTGGTGCCTTGCTCAAAGGCTCTAGTCCTCACTGTGGTTATACAAGCTGTCTGCATGGGGGTTTTTGCGGTGGGATGGAGGAATGAGGTGATCAGGAAGTTCCACAGGCAGCTCATAGCCCTCCAGTTTGATTTTAATCAGGTGCTGGGCCAGGGCGAACTCCTCGTCGTCCAGCATGCCATCGTGGTCGCAGTCAGCCAACTTCCAGATCTTTCCCAGGACCGTGTTGGGGAGCCGGGAATTCATCATCTCCTTTTTAGCATTGACTCCGGTGATCTTTCCGTTAACAGGCATCAGCGTATAAAAGATCTCGTCGTAACGGTGCTTGTCGCGGGTGATGATCCAGTCTTCAGCATCAGCCCCGGCGCTGATGCCCTCTCCATAGCCATGACCAAAAGGTCCATCCTGGGAGCCCTCAAAAGCACCACCTGACACCATGGCTGGGGGCTGCTTGGACTCCTCCTCTCGGATCATCGACATGAGAACCGCGATTTTTGTGGCCAACATCTTATCCACCGACTCGATCAGTTTAATCTTCAGTGATGGGAACTTACTGAAGTCGTAGTGCTGCAGCATGTCCTGGAGGAGGAGAAGAGTTCAAACAGAGTAAACAAGGAAAGTCCAGGTTTGGTTTGAAACAAAAACTAAACAAAGCCAGAAGGGTGGACTGGAGGGGAAAATTATATTTTTTGTACATTTGGTTTGATACGACACACACCTGTTCTTGGTTTTCATTAACAGAAACAAATTTACTAAAACTGTCTTTCAAACATTCTACTTTGACCTGTTTACCCGTTACCTGCTATTACCTGCTATTACTTGTTACCTGCTGTTGCCTGCTGTTACCTGCTATTACTTGTTACCTGCTGTTGCCTGCTGTTACCTGCTATTACCTGTTGTTACCTGCTGTTACCCGTTACCTGTTGTTACCTGCTGTTACTCGTTACCTGCTGTTACCTGCTATTACCTGTTGTTACCTGCTGTTACCCGTTACCTGTTGTTACCTGCTGTTACCCGTTACCTGTTGTTACCTGCTGTTACTCGTTACCTGCTGTTACCTGCTACTACCTGCTGTTGCCTGCTGTTACTCGTTACCTGCTACTACCTGTTGTTACCTGCTGTTACTCGTTACCTGCTGTTACCTGCTATTACCTGTTGTTACCTGCTGTTACCCGTTACCTGATGTTACCTGCTATTATCTGTCGTTACCTGCTGTTATCTGTTACCTGCAACCTGTTGTTGCCTGCTATTACCTGTTGTTACCTGCTATTACCTGTTACCTTATGCAAGAGTGTTTAATGTGACTGTTCATTATGTTGATAAATGATAACTGAGAACCGTTTAGCTAATTTGGCATGACGGGAAACATTTGGTCTGGAAATCGAGCCTCCAGATGCTTGCAGCTGGACATTTCACCCCCTCTGACCTCTGAGGAAAACACAAGTTTGGCTCAGTGTGAACATGCAGCTGTGATGATGTTGCTGTTTTCTATCATTTCCCACTTTGAGTGTAACAGTATTAAAGTAGTATTTGGAAGAAATTTACAATAAGACCATTCTAAATTAGCTGTATGTTAAATTGATTTAACTGATTAACCATTACCACACAGCAAATTATAATCCAGTTCCAAGATAAAAAAAATATTTGACAGTTATACAGTGTCAAGAAAAAGCAGTCTTTGATATTTTAATTCAACATATTAGGCATTTTTGCTTTGGTGAAAAAAATCTTAAAATATTTGATAAAGTACTTTTTCAAAAAGTTATTCTGCATCTCTAGAGCTCTTCCTTGGGACAGTTTGTACAGGATAGCTGAGCACCCATCCCACCAGGGGGTTAAAGAATCTCTACATCCAACCTCGCCAGTTCTTCAACAGATACAAGAGAATCAACCCGACTGGAAGGAACAGCCTCCCTAATCTAAACTCAAGATGTGTCTTGTTGGCTTCTGTGACTGACTTATGACTGCTGCACCAGACCTGGACTGCCCATAACAAACCCCGAGGCTGATGGTTGATTTTGCAATTCAGACCCATGGCTCTGTGTCTTGATGGTGGGGCCATGGAATCTGAACGGGCCATGCTCAGAGCCTCCATATAGTATTCACTGGCATTTTAGATATATTTAAGCGACTGCAGGTTTTTCTTACATCTGTTTTTAAATTTTTACCTGTGATATTTTTATCTGTTGTTTTATGATTTTAAACTTGTGCTACGTATTTCTTGTGGTTTTAATACTTTACGAGGCTCTGTTGGCTTTTAAATTTCATTTTTATTCGTTTTTATTACTATTATTGTTGTGCAGCACTTTGATGTAACGATGTTGCCATTTAAATGTGCTATATAAATAAAGCTTGACTTGACCCTACTGCAGCTGGACTGTTTTTACCTGCATCTTGGTGACGTTGGGGAAGTCTCCGGGGCTGATGTGATGCTCTCTCTGCAGGATGAGGTAGATTTCTGGAAGCCTGATTAGAAGCTCCTCCTTCTTTTTCTCTCGCCCAAAGAGAGTTGGCATCTCCTTTTTTAGGTAGCTGATGATGTAAGCATGCACCTGTAAAAAGAAGACATTTTTACAAACAGGAAAAAGTCCTGAAGTAAACCTTCAAGCAGCTGAAAAACTGTTCCAAATAAAATTAAATTAAAGGTCTTGCTGTTAAACGCAAACCCAGCCTGCAGGGATCAGTTTATAAAGTCCAGAAAGAAATCAGAACTCATTCTCTCAAAACATTCCACAACACCCAAGATTCCTGAGGGTCTGACGACTATTTCCAACAACAACATGCGACTTCCTGTCTCACCTTGGCCAGCCTTGCTCTCTTAATGAGGTCATTGAGTTTACGGAGAGCAGCATTCCTCGGAAGACTCTGGATATCCCGAAAGAGGTCCTGAGACTCAGCCTCAAACAAACGCCTGAAAAAGAAAACAAAAACGGTCAAATAAGCCACAAAAGAAACCTGCTCAATAAATGATTGTGTAAACGTCTGAGGTTTGCGGGAGAAGGAGGGAAAGTGAGTAACGAAAGAACAAATCCCACCTGTTCTCTGTGTTCTGCAGCGGTTTGGCCCAAAAGGAGCCCAGATAAACTCTCACCACCTCTGGAGTGTTGATCACCTTCCCCAGTGACCACATGAGGGCGCCATACACTCTCATCAGTTGCTGTGTGTCCACCTAGGCACAGGTGTGGAGAAGAAAGTCAGGAGGAGGTCAAA
Source organism: Aphyosemion australe (assembly GCA_006937985.1). Taxonomy (NCBI): domain Eukaryota; kingdom Metazoa; phylum Chordata; class Actinopteri; order Cyprinodontiformes; family Nothobranchiidae; genus Aphyosemion; species Aphyosemion australe. The sequence goes on along the minus strand of SSNS01000153.1, from coordinate 1,274,426 downwards.
GCAAGGTCAGAATGAGCAGAGTTCATTTAGACATCAGGGACCAGGGTCCGTCTCTCACCTGATCAGCCTTGTTGAGGACAACTCGGATCTTATCATCTTGGCCCTTGAGTGCTTTAATGGCCTCAGAGAACTCATCAGAAATATCCAGTTTGTGGGCATCAAACAGCAGGATGATCCGATCCACCCGCTCCCCAAACCAGCGCAGAACCTCTGAAAAGTCATAACCTAGGAACAGATGGAAACATAGCTGAAACCAGAGGCAGAATCCTCAGAAGGTCGTCTCATTTCTGACCCACACAAACAAAGCAGACAGGTTTCAGTTGCCCTCAATGTGGCAGGAATCTTTTGAATTTGATCAAAATTCCAAAAACTTAAGACCTCAAGACTCAAGAGGAAACTGAGAACCATTGAGAACAAGTCAAGACACTTTGGAAATTCTCTTGGAATTCTCCAACAGTCTGCCTTTAGATCAATGACAGAAAAAAACAGAACATCCTAAATCGGTTTTAGGATCTGGGCCATTATCTGTCACTGAGGTTCAACGGGCTCTCAACACCGATTTTGGGGATTATTCTCTAGGTTGTAGAGCATGGAGCCAAAACTTCAAAGAACTACATGAGTAATAAATGAATCAAATATCTTCTGCAGAATGATGGAGCTCTGGGCCAGAAGGGTAAAGTCAGAACTAATGTTGGGTCCATGTCCAGGAAACTCCTCAGACCTTAATCCCACTGAGAAAATGTGGTCCATCCTCCAGAGACAGGAGAACAAACACAAACCTAACACTGATGATGGAGAAGGAGCTCCATCAGTCAGGATCTGGATAAGAAGATGATTAACAGCAGATCAGGGTGGACTACAGAGGTCTAGAAGGACCAACGCTGGAGATACCAAAAAGACATTGTTAAAAAAAACACTGCAAACCATCACCTGGTTTGGTCTGCAGGAAAATGTGTGTGTGTGTGTG